>OZ022256.1:22924089-23338185 GCA_963978905.1 Trichostrongylus colubriformis
TTCAAATTACGAAATTTAAGATTTGTAGAGGGTTTCGCAAGTGAGCCGTGATGCAAAACAATCAAAAAAATTGGATCCTCAATCCTTTACTACTACAATAATCAGAACTTTTGAGTTTCGCATTGTTGACTGCTGTTTGATTTCCTAATTCCTTGCCATGATGTATTTGGGCACCATTCGACCATTATCCCAGCAAACGTAAGTTGGGCATAAAACGAATTTTGCTGCAACTTAGACTAAAGAGGTTGTCCTGTGCACTGATCATGAATGGGTGTGTAGCCTTATGTCGAAAAATCGCTCCGCGGCATCGCACCTGCGGCGCCATCAGCACGACTTGCCGTCAGCTGGAATTCCGCTTAGGACCCTAAATTATGGCACCGTGGGAGCACTTTTAAAAAAAGCTGCATTTGTTAAGTCTTGATAGCTCAGAACTATAATGCAGCGATGCTGACTGTATAATTGCAAGGTGCTATCGCAATGAGGGGGCACATGATAAAAAGTTGCCCACCTAAGCATCTTGAGTGGATTTTCGAGGGATCAATCTCCACTCTCAGGTATATATTTTTGTTTTTTTTTTATTTTTGCCTGAGCCCTAGTGTAGAAAAGTGTTTCTATCACACTCTAGACTAAGGTGATTAATCCATAGTGAAATGCCCATTCTCATAGCGGCAGCACTACTGCACTCCTGTTTGATCTTTGGACGTATAAAACAACTAAACTCAACAATAAAAATGAAAATTTAAAAAACGGCGACAAACAACAACAGAGTAAACAACATTAACTCAGAAAACTTCAGTAATGAGCGAATTACTACTTCGGGCGTCAAACTTCAGAGGACTTGCACTCGATCGCACGCGAAAAACCAACTCGAACTCGCCGCGGGCGGCCATTTTTTGACGTAAGGATACACACCCACCACGGATATAAGCTTCGTTTTCAATGGTATGGGGCGACAGGTTGGCTCAATAACTCTGTGCCACCGCAATAAGGGTAGGGGTGTCTTGTAAAGAGTTTCAAATCTTATCATTCCGGAGGGATCTTCGACTGGCAAATCTGCCCATTCATGCGTATATTTTAGCCTAAGCCTTGTCTGCATTTTTTGTCTACTGGAATGGAAAAAGGGAGTTTCTTTCCCCATATAGGCTCAGGTAAAAATAATGTCCATAGTGGGATGCCCCCTTCATTGCGATAGTACCACTAACTCTTTTCTCATCGAATACCCTTGAAACTTCCGTAGAGAAGTGCTCCAGTATCCCAATCACGAATACAGCAATCGTTTCAATTTCAGCATAGACGTATTTTTGGCTCCAGGACGAGTTTGATCTCGTTTGCTTGTGACCGTACTGACGCTAAGTGATGCCGACGCACGACGAATGGCACATTTACGATCAGGAAGTATGAAACAGAACTGTACGACTCGTACATAGGAGCTTTAACGCATTTAAGTAGAAAATTGCAAGAGGTCAATATGCAGAACATCAAGAGTCACCCACAAGGTGCTACGTAGGTGTTATTGAGAATTCTTTTAAAAATCCCACTCCCAAGGGCGATGGAGGAGTATAGACCGCACCCGACCGCGTGCTCAGAGATACCTGGGTGTATGCCATTAGGACAGAAAATTCGCTTTGAGGCATTTGGTGTGCGACGCGATGGTGCAAGCTATGCCCGCCGTATTGGATGGGTCCTGAAGCGATAACGGAGCTCTACGCCTCATTCTAGGTGTAATCGCTTCACGACTCAACCAATACGACCCCCATAGCTGGCACCATCACGTCGCGGGCTAAGCGTGACCACGCGAATTTTCTGTCCTGATGGCATAAACCCAGAGATACCTTAATACACTTCCACTTTGACGTCTGAGGATCTGCCTGCTTTGTTGCTAGTATATCATCCTGTGGATCGGTTTCTGCTTCCTTCTGCGGATTGGATTTCTCGAATCAAGTCTTTATTATTCTAGAGTGGCATCGCTACTAGGGGCCCATGAAATGGCGGCTTTACGAACATACGGCCATGGCCATTTGTCACAAAAAATTGTGTACAAAAACCAGCAAAAGAATGATATCAGAGCAATATTAATGACCGATTCCTTGCTCATTCCTTGTAGGACTTGTTCTTTATCAACAGGACTCTGCGACGGATTGCGGCGTACCCTCCTGAGACGCTCCATTAAATCACTGTTACTGTTGAATGACATGGCATGGTCTAGTTTTCGCATCTGCTGAGCTAGCTCCAATTCAGAAGAAGCTCTATTTTTCGCTTGTAAAACATAAAAGCAATGTGCTGACCTCTTCAAAGAAATATTTTCTTTTAGCAAGAATCACGATCATCAGCTAACTTCGGCATGAAAGTGGGCTACAGTAACCCTAAGCGTACTCACACAATCACACCGGATTAACGCCGAACAAACTGGTCAGTGCTCCTTGTATTAAGAATCTCAATCTAGTGCGTATGTTAACTGGTACATTCTCTGCTGTCATCAGATCATTGTTAGTGAACTGAGGCAAGATCGTTCAATGATATGTGAAGTATTCTTATGACGCATGCCCTGTCTTCGGCTTTCCTAGTAGAAGTGCGAGATACTAGCTGCGGTTGTGGTGGTTCTCCAAGGGAGGCAACATAGCCACTTCTTCTCATGGTAGTCGGAGGACAGTGAGAGGGTTAATAGGGACGAAGCCAACCAAAGGGTACATTTGGAAGCAGTAGCCATTATGCATAAGAAGAGTGCGACCCAATTATCGAGATCCTTGAGAAGTCGCAGTTAATTAAGCACGTTCATGAGTCAGCCGAATACGTGAGGTTGGTGGCGCCGCAACGCATGTTACAGGTAGCAGTTATGTTCTAAATCTAGAAATTATGTAGGACTTGACAGGAAAGCAGTTCTTCACAGCCCACACAAACCGTGTGTAGAGGAGGTGGAGGGAGGTGGAGGAGGGTGGAGGTGAGAGGTGCACTCATACATAAATATCTGCGCTGCCATCTCTTACCTATTATTACCATCCTATAATTATTAGTCGGTGCTAATTTAGTTTGGTAGGGCCACTCATTGTCGCGCTCTCGTCCTTCACTCGATACCGTTTTAAAGGGGGAGGGGGTGGGGATGAAGGCCTTCCCCTGAACTCAGGCTTATGCCAAAAGTCTGAGCAAAATGAGCGGCGAATGACGAGCATAGTGGAGTGCCCTCTCCCCGACTACATAAGCACCCATCACTCTGCGCACTCAAGCGTATTTTTGACTTAGTGAAGACAGGAGGAAGCTTCTCTTCTCTTTCAAGGATTAGAGAGAACACAAAACGGTAAAAAAACAAGCAAAACACATTTACTCAAGTTACCGCTCGCCGACACAGTAGAACGTCTCCTCACCTTTCTCTCCAGCTACATAAGCACCTCTATAGAGACCTTAATTGTAAGTTGCACTGTTTAAAGAGCAAAAGTCCGATTCCCAGCATATAGGGCTTCAAGTAGGGTTGTTATTCGGCGTGAAGTCTAGATGAATGTGTGAGTGCGGTGCAAGTAAATCGAAACTCGCGCTACGAGGATCATTGTAACGCTTCGTTCCCTTGGAATTCAGCTCATTGTGCTGAAATCACACTGTTTGAAAGATAGTGAACGCTTAACGACGAATTATTAACATTGTTTGAAGGTACAAAGAAATTACTAGAAGACCAAAATTTGCCCACCACGTTTAGATTTGTAGCAGGAAGCTGATTACTACTCCTTAAGGTACGCACTGCCGCTGTTAACAACAAAATCCGATGCTCGCACCATGAGTGTTGTCTGCGCTCCACATGGCATGTAGCCAGCAACTGCAGTTGATACCTTTATGGTGTTCTCTGCATGATCAAGGTCAATATGGGTCGGTGTGGGGGAAGGAGGAGGGACTGTGCGTTAGGTGAACCATATCTCGCGTCGAGAACCCCTTCTTGCACATGTATTAGGTTGATTCATAATAAATCGGACAAATTGACAAATTTTAATCATTGTCGTACAACTTTTTAACGACAACTGGGATTCACTTGAAATGTGCTCCATCTTTATCGATGACCTTCTGCCACGGGTTAGGCAGATCATGGGTGCCCCCGCTCCAGAAGGCCGGAGGCTGGAGCTCGAAGAAGTTGCCGAGTGCCGTCTTGACGTCGTCGCGAGTTTTGAAGTCTTGGCCGTCCAGGTGGCGTTAGCTGTGGGAGAAAAGGTGGAAATCTGTAGGGGCCAGGGAGTACGATGGGTGTGGGAGCACGGTCCAACTGTACGACAGCAGCTCGGCCTTGGTCAATCTTGCAATGTGCGGTCTCGCGTTGTCGTGCTGGAAGTAGACATGTGACCGCCGCCGTAGCGAACTTTGGACATTTGCCTTCAATTCTCGTTATTGACGAACGTAGACGTCGGCGGATACTGTGGTACCTTCATCGAGCAGCTCCCAGTACTCTACGCCGTGTACGCTCCACCAACCGCGGTTTTCGTCTTCAATGGAATAGTCGCCTGACGCAAACTTCGAATGCCACAAGTACACTGTACTTCTGGCGGGGGCATGCTCTTTGTGAACTTCTTTCAGACGTCTGCCGATATCCGCGGGTTCCTGGCCAGATAACGATATAAATAGTATGACGATGCGAATGTGGTCTCTGGGCGGCTTGAAATCGTCGGCATGGTGGCGGAATGAAACTACTTTGGGGTGATTATTTTACGGTTCTTTGAAGGGCTTTCCATAGTCATTCCAACGGTACCTCGCGCGTCCATTTTCGTTAACTCGTTGCTGAGTTATGATCTCTAGAAATCATCACTACCATTTGTCCGATTTATTATGAATCAACCTAATAAATTAGTTTACCCAACCCGAAGTCCCTGCTTCATGATAATATGCCAAAACTCATATTCCTTCCTCAGCAGAAAACGCTTTTCCATATAGACAGAGGGATATGAATTTTAGCTCAAACCTGGAAAAAGGAAGGTGCTTCGGGGTGGCTAAGACAATATATTATACATGTGAATAAAAGGTTTCTCACGTGGGAAGTGACTCACTCACCCGGAGCTCCTTCCCCTTTTTAGGCTTAGGCTCAAACTCACACCCCTAGCCTAAATAGCGTTTTTTCTATCCTACGCGATAATCAGATTAGTGGTTTACTCTCTTGGGAGCAAGTAGGTCCTTGGATTACTGCTCAGGCTGCTCTTTAATGCATTCGCATGGCGACCCTCACGCTGTTGGGCCTGCTTGATCACAGCCAAGCAACGTCTAACCAAACAAATCACGCCTGACCTTAGACGAACAATTGCCAATGTGACAGCTGCTTTCATCATCGAGCTGGCTGTTTCGCTTACGCTCCAGGCATACGGGAAAAGGTATCATTCAGAAGCTGCAACAGGGGAGAAACTCAACAGTATGAAGGCGACCATCTTTTCCTTTCTACCTACATGACCATCGTAAACATTGCCTTCACCGAAAATGAGATTATCCCATGTGTATGCCTGATTCCTTTGACTCAGAAAACTTCATAAAAAAAGACAGTTCACTTTTCTGGATGGTTAAAATAAATCGCTTTGGCTGCTTTCACGTAAGCTATGATGTGTAATTATTTGCAACGTTGGAAGCAGGATGGAAAAAAATTTTTTTAAAGAAATTTTGTACAATAAAGGAAAATCTATTTAAATCATGGTCATGTCCTCTTGGAAGTTTCTGTAATGTTCATTAAATTTTCAGGGTTGCGATGAGTCTTGTACCAATCGCAAAAAGTTTAAAAAAGCTGTATCACGTAGATATTATTTTTGTCACACGATCACTGGAAAGTAACTACATAGTTATGAGGTTGTAAGAAAGGCTTGTAGTAGAACGGCGAGATTTCGACCAAGATCAGAGATTACCTTACTGAAGCGTAACCACAGCTTTAGTAAATACAAAAACGTTTAAACTCACCCATTAACAATATTCATTCCTGAATTTCGTCTCGCACCAGGCACACACCACTGTCCCGAAGCGAATCCCAGAACGAACATAAAGATTCCACACCCACTTGCACACGTCGTCGCTCACGAGTGGTGTAAAAAAACTCTGCGCTCAATATCAGTTGATTACACTCATAACACCAACGCAACAAATATGACTTTCAACTCACTGGGATCATGCTTACCGCCAACATCTTCCATAATGTAGGGTTCATCTCCGCACAATACACACACTGTAAACTGAAAAATAAAAAAGTTTGTTGCATTTGGTGGACAGAGAATTGTGAGAGCGAAAACAGCAACTAATGGAAAAAATGAATAGAAAAATAGAAAAAGTAAAACAGGACAATACTAAGTTTGGATGATTTTTCTTCCTGGGTCATAGTGTCTGCGAAATAAATATATTAGGTTATCTCAAAAGTCTTGTAGGATTATTTTCGACCATCACTTTTTATTACTTTTTCTTCCAACAAACAACAAATAGACAACGTAGTCACCATTGTTATCGACAGCACTCTGCCACTTCATAGGTAGATCGTTGATTCTCTCCTCCCAGAACTGTGGGTTCTGAGAGTCGTCGAAGTCAGCGATCGCCTTTGCAACCAAGTCATAATCAACGAATTTTCTCTCGGCCAGGAAGGTTTCAAGAGGATGGGTTAGGTGATGGTTAGAAGGGGCAATGTCTGGAGAGTATGGCGAGTGGGGCAGGACATCCCAGCCGAGCTCGTGTAGCTTGTCCTGGCTGCTCTTCGCGATATGGGAGCTGGCGTTGTCATGAAGTGGGGTGACCGCGGACCTCTTACGGCGCTTTTCTCGAACAGCGACAGCGAGCTGCTGGAGCTGGTGGGTGTATACGGCAGCGGTTACTGTCTCGCCTTGTACCAGCATCTCTTGGAAAAGCATTCCTTCCGCGTTCCAAACGTACACAGTCCTGAGGTGGTTTGTCTTCCATGTCAATTTCGCCTTTGCTGAAGCTGAATCCAGCGGCGCACGGTCTCGTAGCTCACACATCCCTTGCCCAATGCAGCGTTGATGGAGTGGCTAGCGTCCGTCGCTTTGGTGCCGCAAGACCGACCGCTCACAGTAGATGACACCGCATGTTGGGTGGGTATCGACTACGAGCATTGTAGCTCTCTCCACGGAATCTGGTGGATCAACATATATTTTGCTAGAAAGCTTAGAGAACGTTCTACCATATTCCTGAACCGCCTAGACCTGCCTCGAAGTAAACAAATTATTGGTTTTTTGGAAAAATCCTACAAGACCTCTGGGACAAATACATAATACCTTTTGTTTACTTTGTAGGCAGCAGGAAGAAAGACTTGTTTGAATGTTGCCAATGAGAGTGGTAGTGCTAAGTGTGCAATAGTGAATAATTAAAGAAATGAAATAGTCAAAAACTAGAATGGCTTTCCTTTTCTTCCCCTGTGGTTTCTTTCGTGAACGTGCTTCCAGCCAAACCCAAAATGACGTATCGATCCCAGTAAACTTGAAAAGAAGTGAATCACAGGCAAAAAAAAAACGGAACGAACCTATAGCACAATCTCATACATCCCCATCGCTCATACGCTCAAAGTCAGGTAACGAAAATAGGTTACGGTAGGCCTTTAGCGGTTGTCCGAGTGAACGGTAGCACTTCTGCACTCCTATATGTACTCATTGCTTTTTACAATTTTCGCGACGAACGGTTTCTCCGCTTTCACATTACGCGGTAGACAGAAAATGCGGTAGACTTGACGAGCACGGAAATAGCTTCATACCAAGGAAGGTTTCTGGATTCCCATAGGAGTTTGAAAGGAGACGTAGGTGAACCTGTAGAGTCTCGAATGCTGATTACAAAATGAAAACGAAAATTGCAATTACGCTCTGAGCGTGTTACTAGGAATCAAAGTTTGCTTGCGATGATTCACTGGCGGGCAGAGTCTCGTCAGCTGGGCAATATTGATGAAGAAGAAATCGACAGCCCATGACAATAAAACAATGACTGACGGTTTTTGCGGCTTGTTGCAAGCAGTTGCTGCGGTAAAGGTCTGTTAAGCATCAGAATCCTTGATAAACTTTTCAAATAACCTACAGAAAACAGAATTTATGCTTATGGATCTATAATTACCGGGCTTACTATGTGGTGACTTTTCAGGAGAAGGAGTAACAAAGGAGTGCTTCCATTTGAGAGGGACTTCGGCATGAGGAAAACTAATATTAAACAGAAATTCAAGAGGACAGAAGATGTAGGAAGCAACATTTCTTATGAAAGTGGAGGGAATTTCATCCGGAGTATACGAAATACTTGAGGGCCTTTTCAAGAGGAAGTAAAAGTATCTTCCTTCCTGAATACCACCGAACCCACCATTTTCCCGAAAGATGGCAGAATTTGGAGCGCCGGGTTAGCTGTGTCATCACTTACAGAGACTCTTGGATTTTTGCTACCGGAAGTCTCCGCCTTATGCGGTCAGTGATAGCAAGTGAACCGTCATCCTTTATGAGTGAAGAAATATTCTTTCTTTCATAGATTCTCGCCTTAATGTAATCTACAAAAGAGGCCCATTACGCGACTCCACAACTTTTTCCCTACCGCACAGTTGAACTTACAGAGCCTTTTTTGAAACCTCGATGACAAAAGTTTGTAAGGTACCCAGTCCCGCTCTTCCCTACTCACCATAGCCTTCTTATAAGCACTTGTTTTCTTTCCAAAAAGGGAGTGAAGATAAAAAGGCAAATTGCGTGCAGACAACCGGACTTTCTTTGATAGTACGAATAATTGATACAGTGCTTCAAAAAATAAATAGCTCGTGCATTTCACTGATTACATTACAACATCCAAAAGATCCTATCCAGTCTATATTAGGTACGAACCCATATTTAGGTAGTTAACGTACATGAAATCCCTTTTGAGCACAAACTGATTAATCTCGAAAAAATGTTTTCAACATAACATTGTAACATGATCGCTACTACCTATTGGAGCCTCGATAAAAAGGCCATAAATGCGAGATTCATGAAAATGATCATGAGGAATACTGGATGCCCTCACCGGAGATAAATGATTCGCGCTCGCGTGCTACCGCAGACATCGGCCTGGTCACCAAGGGTAAGGAACAGGTCAGCTAAATAGGACCGTGGTAAATAAGCGATAAAACCGCCAGTAAATGATAAATGATCTGCCATTTGGGCTAATATGCCTGTTTGAAGTGCTCAAGTATCGTGACCTGTATTCAGAATTTCGGAGATAACTGGAAGCGCCATTACCTAATGGTTCTGTGTTTTTGTGGTTTTCTTTAAATATGCACTTATAAAGGCCTGCGATGGAGGTGTAATGACAGGTGGCACGCTCTCCTACTCTCTTGGTGTTGAGATATATGCTTGATACGATACCGCAAAGAGGAGTACGTATGGACAGACGCAGAATATAAACACAGGTAAAGGGTACACAGTTCTAAACAAGGTGTCAAGCTTCTGCAAGTAAACGTGCCGAAATTATGTTGTGGTACGAGGTCGGTGCTTGATATACCTCGTTCATGTTCATCATTCCATGACGACCAAGGGGATATAGGGTTGGTGCATAACTAGTGAGGCTTTTTTCAACAATTCTAGTTAGCAAAAACGTGTCCAAATGATTATTCAGGAGCGTTTTCACCATCGCAATCGAAGACTGCTTCTCATTTGGTAGTCGTCAAAGCGTCGATTTCCACCACTAAAAAGTGCAGTATTAAAAAACCTAGTGGTATACCCTCTAACCTGGTGGATTGCAAATGGGAACCTCACCCATGGCTCGACGCACAAAAACAGGCCAACGCCAGTGGCCTTTGCATTGGTCTCCAGGCGCTGCAAACAAGTACAGAGGGACCTCCGACATCCAAGGATCAGCCGTGGGGGCGTTATCTATCCACAACTCACATCATGGTGAATACACATGAAGCTATAAGATGGAAATATAAAACATTAGCGGTAGCCAATAGCCTTCTCGTCCTTACTGCGACTGCAAGCATGTAAAATGTTGCTAGCTAGCCCCTATATGGACTAGAAGAGCGGTTTTATTCACTGAAATCGTGAATGGAATCCTCATGCATGGCGCATCTTACCGGCCAAGGCCAATCGCCCTCCCATTGGTCTTGCGGGAGCAAAGGATGTGTACTGGAGGCGAATCAGACACATTGGATCATTTTTCCAAAGAATCGTGGGAAGATCTCGTCACTTCAATGAAAAAATTCCTCGACTGCCTTCCTCCGACATTACTTATTTCCTTCTTAAGATATGGTGTAGTTCAAGAAGCCCATAGAAAGCGTCAACCTCGTAGATCCCGCCAGGGAGATACGCACTCATGAAGTTTGCCGCAGGAAGTTACTACCAATTAAAATGAGGAAAGACGTGATTCCCGAATTTTTCGCAACTGGATTTTCATGTGAAGAACTACGAAGCCAATGGACCATCGGATTGGGCTAAGAAAATTATCATTGAAAGAGCTTATATTACTTCAAAAGACTGAGCTTTGGTGAGGTTACAAATAGGTACTTAAAATTTACTATAGAGAAAATAACGCGCTCCACGGCGGTGGACGGTAATCACAATGGAGCGTATTACCTCGTCTCTGCTTACGTTCTGGCTTTTTTTATCCTTCTTTTTTTATCATTATCCCTGCCGCATTGCTTTTGCGACTTTTCATCCTTCTCTCTGTCATCAGGAATGAGCACACACCCGTGGTTGAAGATTCTTCCGTTTTAGAATGGGTACTGCCTTTTGTTATTTTCTTATGGTAGGTTCTTTTTTTAATTAATTTTATTATGAGTTTGGTCTCAGTTAAATTTCCTTAGCGAATTGCACTGTGGATGGAGAGCAGAAATACCTTAGCGAATCGCGTTCTGGGTAGAGATCATAGAAATACCGGGAAATTAAGAGGGAGGTCGTATGGGAGCCCCTTTTGAGGGAATGGTCGTGGTTCCTTAAAATTTCCCTCAAGGCCACGCTTGAACGTGGTTGAGAAGTCCAACAATCACACACACCCAGGAGAGAAGCCGTCGCAGCGTTCTCTGTGTGCTTTTAGGAGTACTTTGTGTAAAGGAATGCATACATGGTAGCGTAGGAATATTCGTTGCTATCCTTCATTCGCATTGATCTTTTCGTGGTGAAACGGGCGTAAAGCACAGTGATTGTCATACCCGAGAGGGTGTCTATATGTACGCTGCTTTGATTGAACGACATTTCGATAATTTGATTGTATGAGTTGCCGAAGTTCTTCCAACATTAAAGCACCGGTAATCCGGCTCTCCAATCGAATTTTCCCGGCAATAAGTCACGTCTGTCTGGTATTCAGTCTGGTAACATGAACAAGCATCATATTGAGGAACTCTTTGTGTTCTACGACTACAATACCCGCCCTAAGTTTTTAAAAATAAACGCGGAAAGCGCGGATCCGCGTTTTTTCGTTTTTTCATTATAACTCAATTTCTATGCAAAATTTCTACGTAGATCTATATACCACTGAACTCACCTCGTCAAGCTCTCTGAAATGGTTGCTTCAGAAAGAGAAAATCTTAACTTTGATTACTTCACTATCTTAAAGTGTCAGTGGGCACTCATCAGCGCGCCACGCTCACTATAATTATAACCAGCAGACAAATGCGTCCACTGATAGCTTTCCGCAATTTTTGAAGAGGTATCCCATGCTTATTGAGAACCCTACAGATCGTGAAGTTTTCCAGAGGGTACGATCGTTTCGATACCAACTTTTCCCAAAGACCGCTACCCTTTCAGGCCACCATTTGAAAATCAATTCGACTTGTCTGTCAAAGTGAGGACTTCTGAGAAGCCCTGTAGTTTAAGTTTTGATGAGAATTCCATTCATGCTCAAGATCATTTAATCATAATGAGATTCTCCGTAACTCTTGAAGCTCATGCAGGTTATCTCCTCAACGGAGCTCTCGATTTTCTAGACCGACCCCTCGATCTGCTCGTAATTAGTTGGCCCATTGGGAAGGATGAGACGCGATTGATCGACCTCTTGCACCTATATCCCCATTCCCAAGTAGCCATTGTATCGTATCTACTATTTTTCATGGTATGGAGCAGTTCAAGCCTAAGTTACTTTGTTATTTAATATTACCCACAAATTTCATGCTGCCAGTTGACGCTGTCTGAATCTTATAGAAGTAGCTCATATTGAGGGATAAGTATAGAAGTAGGCCAAAGGGAAATTTTAAAAATACTCTTGCTAATCCATCTACAATTTTCGATAGCACTTTAACATTTTAGTTTTATTAGGTTACTTATCAAGGCCCGAAGGTGTTACACACCAAATATTGCAGAAATATCCCAAAAAACTCTGAGACTTTTGAGGAGTCTTTGGGTTTTCAAAAAAATATTTTGGTACCTCAATTGTTGTTGAACATTCAATTTTTGATATAATTTCATTGTACGGAATCCTTGGTTGGCTTAGTGTACACCACTACTATGCATATTGTACAGAACAGATGCAAATTCAGTGGGCTCCATGTATGGGGTGGAGCTCTCGGAGCACTCGGTTTTCAACTGTGAAAATGGTGCAAAATGTAAAGTGAAGGAAACTTTGTCTTGATGCTGTAACCTGACTAATAGTACGCGAATTCGTCAATAAGATACACTGGCTACTTGAGAATGGTGATATCATTGTAAGAGGTCAAACGATACACTGTCTCACCCATCCGAATGAGTCAACTAACTACGAAGAGATCGAGGGGTCGGTCTAGGGAGTTGAACTATATCACTTCCGCGGAACAAAGATTTTGGATGATTGACTTTTTAAGGGTAAATGGACTTACCAAAATTCAAAATACAAGTTTTTTTCGAAAGTCATCATTTCAACAGGAAATTTTCCATTTTCCTAATGAGGCCTGAAGCTGAAAGGTTTTTTGGTGAAAACTTCAACCGAAAGGATCTTACCCAAAAAAAAAGAACAAGAATCTTTGTGTCTCTTACTCGGTATAAGGTATTTTCAAAAGTTGCGAAATGCTGTCAGTGGACGCATTTGCCTGCTGGTTATAATTATAGTGAGCGTGGCGCGCTGATGAGTGCCCACTGGCACTTTGAGAAAGTGAAGTGATCAAAGTTAAGATTTTCTAGTCTCTGAAGCAACCAGGCTGTAGAGCTTGACGAGGTGAGTTCAGTGGTTTATAGATCTATATGGAAATTTTGCATAGAAATTGAGTTATAATGAAAAAACAAAAAAACGCGGGTCCGCGTTTTCCGCGTTCATTTTTGAAAACTTAGGGCGGGTATTTTACCTTCATGCTGGAAGGACAACTACCCCCGAAGGATTACTGTCGATTCAGTTCTACCTCTACCCAATTATCGTAATGCTCCCAGCAAGGAAGAAGGATAAAATCGTCAAATTGAGTGCTACTGAGTTTCCTATCACAAACCTCAAATACGAACTTCCTTTCCAAGAAAGCAAAATACCTTCTCCCGCTGAATACACGATCGTGAACCTGTTCTGGTAAGCGTCATGACGTCGAGTCTTTATAAAAACTTATCTAGCTATGGATAAACAACTCAAGGGTCTGACAGTACCTTCACGAACTGCTGAAGATGAGAATTCCTAGAATTTGTCTGTGCGACGCGCTCCGTTTGTAAAACGCTCGACCCAACCACACAACAGTATGATGATCGTGCCGCAGGGCACTCCCAGATGTCGAGGGAAATAGCCGCTCCAGTACGACCCCTCCCCTTCCTCTACGAGTATCAAATACAACCCCTCTCCCTTTCGACCACTTCAATGCTAGTAACTATTGCCGGATTGCAAAGTTGCGATGTGTTTTATTGCTATATATCCCTTCCTTAGGCAAAAAGGTATTTATTTTACATTTTGTCATACGGATTTGCAGTGGAATACCTTTTGCTTCTCATCTGCTTATTGAAAGTTTAGATTTGGTGCTTATCGCTGACCTCTGTAGGTTCGACCCCCCCCCACCCTCCTATCCAGTCAAATACGACTCCCCTGTCGAGGAATCCTCCACTCTCGGTGTACCCTGTCTTGGCGAGAGTCACGAATTCGAATTCAGATCTTGGAATAGTGCCAGACTATGTCAAAATTCGAATTTCGAGCATGACGAATGTCACGTTTGCGATCAGGACGAACGAAACACAACTGAACGACCCCTACCCTTCGTGGAAGCCTAAACGTGCTTGGAAGAAACCTGCAAGAGGTCAATAGCAGGACAGACAATCGAGTAGGGTCACCCAACAAGGTGTTACTTAGGTGTTAACGAGAACTCTGTACGAAAATTCCACTCTCAAGGGCGATAGAGGCGTATAGATTTTAAGGCGTTCGGTGTGCGACGCGATGGTGCAAGCCATGCCCGCCGTATTGGATGGCTCCTGAAGCGATGACGGTATTTTACGCTTAATTCTAGGTGTAATCGCTTCGAGACTCAACCAATACGGCGCCCATGGCTCGCATCACCACGTCGCGCGTTAAATGCGGCCACGCGAATTTTCTGTCCTTATGGCATAAACCCAGAGATACTTATACACTTCCACCCTTGACGTCCAAGGATCTGCCTGCTTCGTTGCTAGTATATCATCCTGTGGACCGGATTCTGCTTCTTTTTGCGAATTGAATTACTCACACCAAGTCTTTATTAATGGTATTGCTACTAGAGGTCTATGAAATGGAGGTTTATATAATACGTCCAGCCGTGACATAAAAATGAGTATAGAACAACGCAAACGACTAACATCAGAGCAATATTAACAATCGATTTCGTGCTCATTCCTCGTAGGACTTGTTCTTTATCAACGGGACTGTGCGACGGATTGCGGCGTACCTTCCTGAAACGCTTCATTGAATCACTACTACAGGTGAATGACATGGCAAGGTCTAGTTTTCGCATTTGCTAAGCTGGCTCCAATTCAAAAGAAGCTCTATTTTTCGCATACCATAAAAAACAAAAGCACTCAGGCTAATCCTGAGCGTACTCACACAATCACACTGGATTGACGCCAAATAAACTGGTCAGTGCTCCCTGTATTAAGAATTTCAATCTAGTGCGTATGTTAACTAGTACATTCTCCGCTATCATCAGTCCAGTGTTAGTGTCACCTTATTGTACTGAGGCGAAATCGTTCAACGATTTGAATTATGTCAAAGTAAGCTTTGGCACCTGTCCTGTCTTCAGCTTTCCTAGTAAAAGTGTGCGAGATACTATGTAGCTGCGGTTGTGGTAGTTTCTCGCAAGGGAAGCAACAAGCCACTTCTTCTCATGGTAGTCGGAGGGCAGTAAGAGGGTTATTAGGGACGAAGGCAACCAAAGTGTACATTTGGAAGCAGTAGCCATCACACATGTGAAGAATACGACCCAATTATCGAGAGTCCTCGAGGTCGCAATTAGTTAAACGCGTTCATGAGTCAGCCGAATTCGTGAGGTTGGTGGCGCCGCAACGCATGTTACAGATACCAGTTATGTACTCAATCTAGAAATTATGTAGGACTTGACGAGAAAGCAGTTGCTCACAACCCACACAGAACCGTATGTAATGGAGGTGGAGGGAGGTGAAGAAGGAAGAGGAGGAGGGTGGGAAGTGGGGGGGGGGGGGAGGGAGGGGTGCATTCATATCTGCGCTGCCATTTCTTACCTAATAATGCCATCCTATAATCATCAGCGGTGCTATTTAGTTTGGTAGGGTCACACTGTCGTGCTCTCATCCTTCACTCAATACCGTTTTACACTCATTTTTTTAAACACTCCTGTGTATATTTTCACTTAAGCCCCACATAAAAGGGGAGGGGTGGAGGCTTTCTCCAAACTCAGGCTTAGGCCAAGTCTGAGCAAAAATAGCGGTGGATGACGAGCATAGTAGAGTGCCCCATTCCCCAACAACATAAGCACCCATCAGTCTGCACCCCCAAGCGTATACTTTTGACTTAGTGAAGACAGAAAGAAGCTCCTTCTCTCTTTTGAAGATCGGGCAGAACACAAAACGGTAAAACAAAAAACAAGCGAAACACATTCAGGCAAGACACTGGTCGCCGAACACAGTAGAACGTCTCCTCACCTCCTCTTTCCCCAGCTACACAAGCACCTCTATAGAGGCCCCAAGTTGCACCGTTCAAAGAGTAGAATTCCTATTCCCAGCATATAGGGCTTCAACTAGGGTCGGCATAAAGTCTGAGTAAATGCGTGAGTGCGCTGCAAGTAAATGAAATTCCCGCTATGAGGATTACTGTATCCCTTCTTCCCTCGAAATTTAGCTAATTGTGCTAGAATCACCCTGTTTGAAAGATAGTGAACGCTTAAGGACGAATTATTAACATTGTTCGAATGTACAAAGAAATCACTGGAAGACCGAAATTTGTCCACCACGTTTAGATTTGTAATACAGAAAGCTGGTTACTACTCCTCAAGGTACCCAATGCCGATTTTAACAATAAAATCCGTTGCTCGCGCCAGAAGTGTCGCCTGCGCTCCACATGGCATGCTGCCAGCAATTCGAGTAGCTGATACCTTTATGGCTGTTCTTTGCATGATCAAGTTCAATATGGAGCGGAGTGGGGGAAGGGCAAGGGCTGCGCGGTGGGTGAACCATATCTCGCGTTGAGAACCCCTTCCTGCGCATGCACATTCTTTCACCCAACCTGAAGCCCATTTCTTCTCCTTGATAATGTGTTAAAAATCACATTACATTCGTTCCTCAGCAGAAGACGCGTTTCCAGAGAAAGTGGGATGTGAATTGGCTCAAACTTAAGAAAAGGAAGGTGCTTTGGGATCGCGAAAACAATAATACATAAGTGAAAGATTTTTGGGTTTAGGCTCAAACTCATATCCCTGACTTAAACAGCGCTTTTTGTATCTTGAGGAAGATGAAATGGTATTGTTTCAGATTTCGTGAAAATTATCCTCTATAAATGTTGTGACAGAAGATATGTTTGGGTGGTGATGTAGTTGGGAGGGCGCTCATTTTCGTGGTGTCCCTTAAATGGTACCATCCTACAATCAATTGTTTAAGTGCATCCCTTTACCTAAACACCTAAACATTGCTTGTTTGGGATAGGGATTTCTTCTTGAGCTAAAGCTTATGTAAATATGGCGCCGGAAGCCAGCACAAAGGATTGTTTTACCAAATCATGCCAGCACCAATGTTTTTCTTGTATGGATATCAAGTAATGCTGCTTAAGATTTAGTGTTTCTCAAAAATGACACACAATGTGATTACACGCCAGGCATATGGGAAAAGGTGCACCATTCAGAAGCCGCGACAGGGAAAAAACTCACCTATGAGGAAAGCGACCCTCTACCTATGTATTTGTTCATCGTAACATTCCTTTATTGGAAATGAGATTATCCCACGTATATGTCTACTTCCTTTGTCTCAGGAAATTCCATAAAGAAAGACAGTTCTTTTTTTGGATAGTTTGAAAAATTGCTTCGGCTACTTTCATGTATTATGTGTAATCCTTTTCAACGTTGAGAAGGAGGGTGAAAAAAATTCAGAAAAGTTATTACCAAATACATGGGAAAATCTAATTATTATGGTTTAGCTCTCCGCAACACTTAATTTTCTGAAATGTCCACTGAATTTCTAGGGTTGCGATAAGTTTTGTAGAAATCGCAAAATGTTAAAAAACTGTATCAAACATAGTTATTATTTTTGTCACACGATCAATGGGAATCATTTGTGAGGATGTAAGAAAGGCTTGCAGTAGGGCGGCGATCGATCAGGACTAAACGATTACCTTACTAAAGTGCAAAGCCACAGTTTCAGCAAATACAAAAGCGCTTAAACTAACCAACTGGCAATATTCATTCGTGAATTTCGTCCAGCTCCAGGTACACACCACTGCCCAGAAGCGAATCCCACAAAGAACATAAACCATACGAGCGGCTTCACCCATTCGGTAGTCATGTACTCGACGGCACTCACGCATAGCGTAACAAGAGACTGCACCCAGTATCAGCTGATAACACTCATAACACCAACGCAACAAAAGTGACTTTTCAACTTACTGGCAAGATGAGTACTTGCAACATTTTCCAAGACGTGAGACCTGTGTTCATTTCCGCACAATACCACACTGTAAATTGAAAAATAAAAAAAGTTTGCTGCATTTGGTGGACAAAGAACTGTGGGCACGAAAACAGTAACAAATGGAAAAAATGAGTAGAAAAAATAAAAAATAGGAGAATAGAAAATACTGAGTTTGGAGGACTTTCCTTCTTGAGTCATAGTGCCTGCGAAATATTCATAATACTTTCCGGTTACTTTGTAGGCAGCAGCAAGGACGACGTGTTCGAATGTTATGTTATGTTATGTTTATTACGCTGCTAAAGGCAAAACGTAGGACAAACAATCAAAACCAGAAACCAGCATATTAACTGAGCATGAAATATTCTTTGGAACCAAAAACACAATCTAGGTAAGTGGTAATGTTGCCAATGAAAGTGGTGGTACTAACCATAAGTAGTGGATAGTGAATAATTAACGAAATGAAATAGTCAAAAACTAGGATGACTTTCATTTTCTTCTCCTGTGATTTCCTGTCGTGAACGTGCTTCCAGTCCCACCCAAAATGACGTATTGATCGAAGCTGACATGAGTCAGCGCTATTCGTTGAATCACCCGGTGGCTTGCGAAAGGAGAAGGACCATGAAAGTATCGCAGCCAACCTCGCTGTCTTCTTGCCCTAAATATGGAACCCCAAATCTCCCTTCCCAAATATATAAATAAAGGGAACGATGTGAAAAAAAGAGGATAAAAAGACGAACGAACTTATTGTAAAAAATAGTACAAATATTACTAAAATTATTACATCATATTATTATTACAATAAGATCGGAGGTGGTGTAGTGACAGGTGGCGCGCCCCCACCCTCACGATGCGTGGGTCAAATCCCGCATCGACACAAGCCCAGCCAAACCAAGGCCTCCATCCCTTCGGTGTAGGTGAAATGGTACCAGACTCGTCTGAGAGGATAAAAGCATTGTCATGTGCATCGGCTGGTCACCCAAGCCATTGTATAGGCCAAATCACGTGGCCAGCCATCACGATCTGAATGGAACTACAGTGCGCATCCCACAGAAGGGATTGATTAACGCCAAAATCTTCATTTTTTCACTCTATTACACAGTAAAAGGGGTAGTAGAGAGAATATTGCACCGTAAAAGAGGTTGGTGGACTTGAAGACAGCGGGCACTCGGAGAAACGATGCGCCCGACCGTCGGAAGCTCAAACATTAAAGGCACCGGGAGGGAGGCAAGGGCAGAAAAACGTTTACGAAAACAATGATGTTTGTAAACAAACATATGGGATCAGCAGACACAATGTGTAACGAAACCGGCGTTGAAAAACGAGCCGTGGGGCGCTATTTGCCCCCAGGGCGCGCTTCCGTCTGAACTGCAAGCTTCCGTGGCCGAGCCACGCTGGGTTCATTTTAATGCTTGTCTTCGGCCTGATTGAACCTTATTTTTGAATTATTTCCTCTTTAGACTATTCTCTAATGACATGTTTTACTCGTTTACTTATGCATCTTCTTAATTGTGCATTTTTAAACCTGAATATCTCAGAAGGGTCAAATAAAGCCGGGGGGAGACGCAACTTTGCATCGAAGTCGACGCTTCTTTCCCTCCCTAGGCCTAGGCTAAAATTGATATCCCCTCCTCCCACATAAAAAAGCATCTGTCAAAGCGCATAGGTCTCATCTGCTTTAGCCTAAGCCTAGGGAGAGAAAGAAGCTTTGACGTGGGTGAAAATTTTGCGTCCCCCCCCCCCCCCGACTTTATTTGACCCGTAAGTACATCTAGAAACAATATAAGAAAGAACAAAGTAAAAACTAAAAGGAAAAAACAAATTCATAATAGAAACATCTACTTTTGGCACCATGCTAAGGCGTCAAATTGGCGAGTTTGTGCAATGGCGGCCACTCAAACTCGTCCGCACTACGTCTGTTCTACCGTAAGCCAAAATTACCCCCTTCCGGTGTCTTTAAGTTGTGCCATGAGTTCATGCCCTTTTTTATACCCTGTGTTTCGCAGCAGTCTGCTCACCATTCTACGAAGCCTACATATACATGGATTCGACTGGGTTCTTCTGCTCTATAAAACGGTACTTCTTATTTTAAGATTCTCTAAATGTTCAATATTGATGAGACTTAGAAATGGAGTAAAAGCAAAAACTTGCACTTTCGGCATCTCGTCTTTTTCATCTGCCTGAGGTCAAAAGATATACGCATAGAAGTATGCGATAGAGCTTTTTCAGCTCTAAAAAATCGTGCTATTTGTTTTTGATCATTTGATGGTCTGCTGTTTTCAAGGCTCGGGTATGGAGTAATTCGTAGGCAAATTTTCCACATCGAATTCTAAAACAGCTAACCATCTACGCGTCACATCGAATCAGATGAGGGCAAAACATAATGCTGATCAATATGCTGTTATGATCAAGGGTTCTTTGAACAACAAAACTGGTAAAATCTTGTTTTTTTGGAGAAAAGGGCTGGAGTAAAAGTGCAGATTGGTGTTGTATACTACATTTCTGAACCCCACGCTTAGAAACAACAAACAGTCAAGTAATTCAAAATAGCAGCCGAAAGTGCGGATTTTCGTTTTCAAGATGCTATATCGAATCCATATGTGAACTTGCCCAATAAACTTGAAGTGAATGTTGTGAATCACAGGCAAAAAAACGGGACGAACTTATCGCACAACCTCATACATCCACATCGCACATTCGCTCATCGCCAGGTAACGAAAATGGGTTACGGTAGGCTTTTAACGGTCGTCCGAGTAAACATTAGCACTTCTGCACTCCTATATGTGCTCATTGCTCTTTACAGTTTTCGCTTTCTAAGTACATACTGACGAACGGTTTCGCCGCTTCTACATTACTGAGAAAATGCGGTAGACTTGACGAGCACGGAAATAGCTTCTTACCAGGGAAGGGTTCACACTTCCCATGGGAGTTTGAAAGGAGACGTAGGTGAATCTACAGAGTCTCGAATGCTGCTTACAAATATGAAAACGAAAACTGCAAAATGGTGCTCTGAAGCGAGTTAGTGAAATCAACGTTTGCTTGCGATGACTCACTGACGGGCAGAGTCCCGTCAGCTGGGCAATATTGATGAAGAAGAAATCGACAGCCCATTATAGAAAAACAATGACTGACGCTTTCTGAGGCTTGGTGCAAGCAGTTGCTGCGGTAAAAGTCTGTTAAGCAACAGAATCCTTGATAAACTTTCCAAATAACCTGCAGAAAACAGAATTTATGCTTATGGGCCTATAATTACCGGGATACCGGGGTGACTTTACAGGAGAAAGGGTAACAAAGGAGTGCTTCCATTTGAGAGGGACCTCGGCATGAGGAAAACTAATATTAAACAGAAATTCAAGAAGACAAAAGATGTAGGAAGCAACGTTTCTCATGAAAGTGAAGGGAATTTCATCCGGAGTAAACGAAACACTTGAGGGCCATTTAAAGAGGTAGTAAAAATGTCTTCCTTCCTGAACACCACCGAACCCACCATTTTCCCGAAAGATGGCAGAATTTGGAGCGCCGGGTTAGCTGTGTCATCACTTACATACAAAGACTTTGGATTTTTGCTACTGGAAGTCTCCGCCTTATCAGGTCAGTGATAGCAAGTGAACGTCATCCTTCATGAGTGAAAAAAATCTTCTTCTCCATGATTCTCGCTTTGATGTAATTTACAAATGAGACTTATTACGCGACTCCAAAACATTTTCTATACCGCACAGTTGGACTTACTACAGAGCCTTTTTTCAAACCTCGATGACAAAAGTTTGTAAGGTACCCAGTCCTGCTCTTCCCTACTCACCATAGCCTTCTTATAAGCACCTGTTTTCTTTCCAAAAAGGGAGTGAAGATAAAAAGGCAACTTGCTTGCAGACAACCGGACTTTCTTTGATAGTACGAATAATTGATACAGTGCTTCAAAAAATAAATAGCTCGTGCATTATACTGATTACATTACAACATCCAAAAGATCCTATGCAGTCTATATTAGGTACGAGCCCATATTTAGGTAGTTAACGTACATGAAATCCCTTTTGAGCACCCTTTTTCGCGCCGCCCCGCGATGCATTACCACTGCCCTACACCTGCTCAACCCTGGGACGCCACCTACCTGCTCTTTTATAGGTCAACTGAGCAAAATGGGCGGCTTCGCAGTGGGTTCGAGCAGGTGTAGGGCCGTGATAGCGCACCGGGGCGACGCGAAGATGGTGCAGCCAGAATACTTGCCCAAAGATCTTCTGTTCCAAGAATGTAAGTCGACCCATTTGATTATCGCGAAATTCGCCTATAAGAAAACATATGCGCAGAGAAAATTAATCATCCAGTTTAATGCCTGCCGTAGAATTTTGAGTGTTATGAATGTACTAAGGTACATGCTGATTTCAGGGAGCTGCTTACCATGTTGGAGCAGAGCTGTAGTGTTCAAGGTATGACGTTCCATTGCTCCTCACACTAAGTGTAAATGCAAGCCATATTCAGCAATGGACCATCGAACCTCTATCCCAGTCGAACTAATTGCGGACTTAGAGCAGCAAGTTCCCATTTATGGAAATTGGTCGAGAACGACCTGCGTAAACGATGTCGACACAATGCAAAAAGACCCTGCATCTTCCTTCCCCACCAGCTAAATGCATTTACAGGAACGCATCAAATGGTTTCCAGCTGGCACAAAACGGCCGATGTTCACGGACATAAATCGTGGATTGAGCATTGGTGACCTTGCTGCTATGAAACATTTTTGTTACAAACGTACTAAAATCATAACTTGAGATTCATACAGTGGTCCTGCAAACCATCAACGAGTTCGCACGCTTGAGTGGCATGTCTGAAGAAGTGATTGATTTACTCATCATATTCTCCATATCGGTCAATACAGCCAATCGTTTATCAACTGCTTTATCACTGTGCACTTCTTTTCTACCACTCGCACTTCTCTGTGACAAGCACGTTCGGAGGAGCGCCGTGGAATGCCTCAAATCACGATGCTATTGGTTTTCTTGCTGGGAGCATTGGCCGTGGCTGATGGCATCAAGTGTATTTACGGTAGGACAATGTTGCCATAACTCTTCATCTTTACCTGTGCTCATCCGAGTCCAAAATGAAATCGGTAACTGAAATTTATTATATTGGGTTGAGGAATAAGTTCCCGCGGTTTTAGCAAACCCCGTTTTTCACATTGTTCCCTTCATCTTTCGACAAAGCTTATATATATCTTCGATAGAGCTTTTTTTGCTCTACAAAATGCTACTATCTGTTTTTCGACTCCTCAGACTATCTAATATTTATGAGGTTTGGAATGAAGTGAGCTGAAAGCAAAATTGGCACTTGCGACACCTCATCTCCCTCGTCTGCCATCGAGATCAAAAAATATATGTGCATATGTTTTTGATAGAGCTTTTTCAGCTCTACAGAATGGTACTACTTTTTATTCAAATCGCTCAATTTTTTGCTGTTTTTAAGACTCACAATGCAGTACTCGCAAAAGTGTGCACTTTCGTTATCTTCTCTTCCTCGCCCACCATCGAGATCGAAGAGAATATCCAGGTATGCATTCGATAGAGCTCTTTTTTGCTCTACGAAACGATGCCATTCATCTTTTCTATCTTTTCATATTTTAGCATATAGGAATAAGTTTCCATCTTTTTTTCAACTCAAAATTGCAACATCATAAAGTTCTGTACTATTCGATAGAGCTCTTTCCGCTCTACAGGATAGTGTTTGGTTTTTGTGCGAATCAATTTTCGCCATTTTTTAGGTTATTTAAAAGTCGACAAAATCGAGCATTTTCAACACATGGTGTCAAAAATGCTTGATTTTGTCGACTTTTGAATGATCTAAAAAATGGGAAAAATTCATTCACACAAAAACCGTGAACACTATCCTGTAGAGCGGAAAGAGCTCTATCGAATAGTACAGAACTTTATGATGTTGCAATTTTGAGTTGAAAAAAAGATGGAAACTTATTCCTATATGCTAAAATATGAAAAGATAGAAAAGATGAATGGCATTGTTTCGTAGAGCAAAAAGAGCTCTATCGAATGTATACCTGGATATTCTCTTCGATCTCGATGGTGGGCGAGGAAGAGAAGATAACGAAAGTGTACACTTTTGTGAGTACTGCATTTGTGAGTCTTAAAAACAGCAAAAAATTGAGCGATTTGAATAAAAAGTAGTACCATTCTGTAGAGCTGAAAAAGCTCTATCAAAAACATATGCACATATATTTTTTGATCTCGATGGCAGACGAGGGAGATGAGGTATCGCAAGTGCCAATTTTTGCTTTCAGCTCACTTCATTTCCAAACCCCATAAATATTAGATAGTCTGAGGAATCGAAAAACAGATAGTAGCATTTTGTAGAGCAAAAAAAGCTCTATCGAAGACATATATAAGCTTTGTCGAAAGATGAAGGGAACAATGTGAAAAACTGGGTTTAAAAAAACCGCGGGAACTTACATATTCCTCAACCCAGTAGTTTTGCAATTCGAAACTTTTGTGGGTGGAATTGTCTTTTTGCAACCTATGATTGTTTTATTCAGAAATGAAGGCGTGGTTTGCATCAACATTATGATACTTCTAGAATTTATTCAAGAACCTGAAAAAAAAACCGAACACCGAAATGGAGCGACGATCGACAAAAAATTTTCTCTCCATACCTTCAAACAGTGCTACAAATTTGTTCTCAGAGTTTTCAATACTCAGGTGCCGACAACGGATGGAAAGGATGGCATCCAAAAATATTTCAAGGGAATGAGGCTATCAAGTACTGTTTGAAGTGAGTTTCCTATTCGCACTGATGTTTGATCTCGAAAAATCAAATAGATCGCTGTTTAAGAAAAGGCACAATGGCCATTAGCATCATAACACCAGTTGGTCCCCTATTTTGGTACTTACCTGTAATTTGCTTCCCTCACATACGATGCATTGAGCAGTTATTCCCTCGCATACTGGTTATTCCCATTAGAGTGTATCTACTGAAGTTTAGGTAATGACTTCGACCTCAAGTACATAATTTCCTTTGCACAGTTCATTGCATGATTGTCATCGTCATTGAAATGAAAATTTCGAAATATCAGCGATGTAAACCCCTTCGATGTTTACAGTCGTCGATGTTCGAAGTGAGTCATTCCATAGCATGTGAACGAAGATGCTCGACATTGATGATTGACATGATCACAATACGTAGGTGTTAAAAGAACGGGGAAAATGCGGATCCGCCATTTCTCGTTTTTTACTATAACTGAGTTTGTTTACTCAATCTTCTAATGAGTATATGTTATTCAAATCACCTCATCGAGCTCTACAAGTTGATCTTCTCAGTTTTTTTGGGAAGCTATTCTATCCAAAACTAATGGAAATGAAATACTTATTCTTTAATAGTGATGCTGTTTATTTTAGTATCAGTCCATCCAGTCTGCTATGGTTGTTGAATCATTGATTAAAAAACAGGTTCAGAGGAAAATAGTACCGTATTTTACCTATTATCATTGATTTATGTATGAAGTCCATACGTCATGATCATTAGTGAAATTACCATTCCTTTTCAGACGTTTTACCGTTTTATCGCCCTACCCCATTTGGTCCCTTGATCTCATAGCGATTAGTCAGCTCACACGGATTCCCTAGACAGGTATTTATAGGATCTCCCACAGCGATATGCCACTGTATTAAACAAACGAATTGGATAACATAGTAGTCTAGTGTCTGCACTATGTAGATACATTCAATGAATCCGCAAGGAACCCCACCGGGGAAGCGAACAAGAGGGAACAAATGTCCATGAAAGGCGTTAGATTTTAATGAATTTCTTTGATAGTTTTGAAATTTGTAAAATGGGAAATGGTTTTCACCAAATATTATTGGTCTGTGATAGTGAATTCTCAGTAATTACAATGAGACAGGCTATAAATGTACTCATGACCTTGCTATTACAAACTGTGGCCCTGTCAGAGATGAGGAGAAAGTCCTCTAGTAACCGGCGGAAGAACTTCCTAGGTCGACGTTTGCATGAGTTAGAGTCTGTGTGTGAGATGTATATGAGAAAGGGATTCTTTCACTTTTCTATGTAACTATGTATTGAACAATGTGAGACTTGCAAAATTTTATTCCAAAAGATTCAAAAAGACTTTCAAAAAATTGATTGCAAAAAATCGTTGCAAAAGAATTTTGAGCTTTATTGGCGAGCTTTCGGCGCCTAGCGCCTTTCTCGAGCCTGAAGCTGTACAAATTAAATCCTATAGACAAACTCTATATTGTAGAGCCGCTCTGGTTTATTTTTACTATACCGACTTGCTGCTGCCACGGAAACACTATCCTTACCGCCCTGGTGGGGATCCCTGATAGTGGAGCAGAATAATTTTTTGTTTGTCTCAACTGAGGAAATTGAATGCTGAAACTACCATGTTATCCAGTTCGTTTGGTTAATACAGTGGCATATCACTGTGGGTGGAAGATCAATAGTAGTCCACGAGAGCTCGGTTAGCTGACTGATAGTTATGAGATCAGGAGGCAGACAGGGTACAATCGCAAAGCGTTCGAAAAGGAGTGATAACTTTGGTCATGACCATGAAGCGTGGACTTTATACATAAATCAATTATTATACAGTAAACCAAGACGGTTAACTTTCTTGAGTGAAGTCCGATCCTTTGAACTTTAAAATACATGTTCTCAAACCAATCATCACTTCATGACTACCTTAGCAAACTGAATGAACTGATACCAAAACGATCAATGTCACCATTCAAAAAATGGATATCTAATTTTTATTTAGTTTCTATGAGTTATTGAGTTATCTTAGCTGCTGTTTTGCGTCCTGGTGATTATTATAGCTCGCTCGCTCGCCAGTGAGTGCTCGCTGGCACTTTATGCAGGCGGAAACTCGAAAAGTTGGCTTTTTAAGAATTTGAAGAGAATGTCTTGTAGAGAATAAGCTGATTTGAGTCGTACTTACTTATAACAAAGTTAAGTGGAAACAAATCGAATTATACAGTCTAATTAACAGCGCTAGATAGGGCGTGGCCTGAATGGCGAGAGTGGGAGTGTGTGGCGGGGGAGCGGGGAGGGGAGGGGGGGGGGGGGGGGGGGGAGAGTTTGATACACTCTCATTCAAGTCCGTTGGCCATGCCCTACGCTCCAAAATGGACTGTAATAGTAAAAAGCAAAAAGAAGGCAGGCCCGCCTTTTTAACACTTACGGCGTATATTGTACATATGTAATACTATTCATAATGCTTATGCTGCTACAGACTGTGACTTTAGTCTAGTAGTAGTCCCCTCCCCCTCGAGAATGCTCTGGATGGCCCTCGTTATTCCGAAGTAATGCGAAAGGCACTTGATGACTTGGATGTCCGTTACCAGTTATACCCTCATACAGCGCCTACTACAATTTTGTCCCCAACGTACTCTAGCGTCAACGCATTTGAGATTAATCATGAACAACGTCATTGGATCTATCGAACTTCAAACAAATTCTAACGACGGTAGCTGCATAGCCCAATCTCTTTTCATAGCCGACTTTCTGCATCTCTATGCCCATTGGCTCGAATACACGCTTCGCAATAAATTCGTTGATGGTTGCGTTTAAGAAACGGAGTCTTAGCATTCCTAGCCAGCGAAGAGAAACAGTAGAAACCGATTAAAGAAGTAAATTTGAGCTCTCATCACTACCTTCGATATCCGTTACTGCACAAGTTTATGAAGGCATTTAGCGAAAAACGAGGCAGAAGATATAAGTAGGACGTGTAACAGGGATGCAGAACACGTGGTTACCACAGGTTGTACCAACCACACTCGAGCACCGAGCAATTTATCCTTCCAGGCACTCTTTCAGCGAGCTGAGCGCTGTAATAACGAACCATCTTACAGCAGTAAGGGCGTAGCCTTGCTTGCTGCAGGAGAATCTATTTCATTTATGAGGAGGGGAAGCAAACCGCTTCATCGCAGATGCACCCTTAATAACGACTGTCCTTGCCACTATATTGCTCGGACCGAATATGCGTTCTAGTACCCCAAAGTTTTGTTGCATTTACAGATTAAATTCTAGCTTAGTTGATTCTTTTTTTCACTGGCGCCTATTCACATTTCAGCATCACTATGCCTGTTGATGTCGGCAATTCCACATTGTTTTTGAGTGATGTCTTCGATCGATGTAAGGTATGCTCATCTAACTTTAATATCTTTTCTTTACTACAAGGAAGATATTGGCTCGACAATTACATCTTTTTCGAATGTTCAACAACGTTCAGACAGACAGGATCAGTAATTTTCAGATCTGCAGGAGTTTTACAGTTAAACAGCTTCGTACTTGACATTAGCAGACAATTTTTCGGAACCGTTATTGGGTGGTTTGTGAGGTTGAGTACATTTTCCCAGGAAGTATTCCTCATCGCAGCTGCTTCGATTGCATTATTCATTCCAATCTTTGACACTGACCGGTGGTGTTCACCACGAAAGCTGGCACGTCAAGCACCACTTCGTTTTGATCGATACGGCTTAATACGATACGATAAGTATCATTCTGCTATCATGCTCATTAATCTACACCTCAGTCATTCCTCTGCAGAGTCGACCCTAGGAGGCGGGGTGGATTTATCCAAGGCGTCAGGTCTTATCGGTCACGCCGTCACTACAGCTCGGGGCCGCGTTTTCCGACGGGGATTTCGCCATAAATAAGCTTCTCAGCCCCATACTTTTGTGAGTGACTTCTTTTAGGGATCTTCTACAGGAATCTCTTCTTTATCATCACACCTTATCTTATCGCATAAATCACGGGCTTGATTTGCCACGTAAACGCTGTGTTGGAAAAAACTCCGTGCCAGGTGTGGTCGTAGAGGGTGGGTGGGATCGGAGGGGGATCGAGGTGGCTTAGCGCGGTGAGGACGTGCTGCGACGCCGCAAGTACAGCTTGGACAGTTGCCCAACAATCTGTCTACTCAGAGAAGGTGAGTTTCAGGTCTGATTATTGCGGAATGTGCTTTAAGGTGACTTCCGAGGTGGGGCGTCCGAGTGGGTGTAAATGCCACAGTGTTGAGGAACAAATAGGGGACACCCAGTACTTTAGATGATGAATGAAAAGACACGAGCACAAATAATAAATGCAATTTCAGAGAGACGGCTGTGGGACCGACAACAAAGGACGAACTGCATGCTGTTGTTCCTATGATTTGTGCAACTCATCTCACAGCTTCATACAATTGTTATTTGTTCTACTTCTTTCAGTTTTTACCACAGGGCATTTTGCTGCGTGATACGAGGATGTTTCACTTCCAAGACATATTGACAGATGTTCATCTGTGATCTATCGAATTTGAACATTAAAGCTGAAACTCATTGGAGAGAAAATGCAATCGAAGTTCACTTGTTGCTTGAAGTGTAATTCCTGCGATGCATCGCGACGGACATGAATAGATTTGGCAATAAGGTTTCAAATACAACCGTGTGAATAAATGTGACTCGGTGACACATACGAAGAAAGCATCATAACATATCTGCCCCTGAAGGTAGTGTGCATGCTGAACATCCGGTTGCAATAACATGAGGACGGATCACATTAATGAGAAAAGAAGTGAAGGATACTCCAATTATTAGGTTGAACCATAATTTCTGTCACAGTTTTTATTTTTCTTGGGGGAAACTGTGGAAGCTTCTGGAATATTTGGTGGTGGGGTGTATAGAAGCGAGTGTAAACGATTACTGATTAAGACATTCATATTCTCTATGGCTTCAATCAGCAGTGAATCTACGACAATTTCGCGAGAGGCCTCCAGCTCCTTCTACTTCACAATCAGCCTCGGTTCCTCAGCATGCAAGGCTCAGCAACCTGGTCACCGGCGACGAAAAGTGGACTCTTCCCGTCAACTACCGATTCTGGAGATCCGACGCCAAAAGTGACCTGCAACCCTTCTATGCGTCTGGTGGTGGCGCAACTGGCATTATTCACTGGGACTACTGCCATCCAATACGACTGTCATGCCGACCTCTACTGCAGGTAAATGGACACCGTAGCTGCAGAACTTACCGGAAAAAGAACAGAGTCTTCTTCTTCCACGATGACGCTCGCCCACATAAGGCAAAGTTGACGTGTCGGAAGATCCAGGACCTTGGTTAGACGGAGCTCCCCCACCCACCGTATTCTATGGACATGGCCCCAACTGACTACCACCTAATCCGACCTCTGAGCCACTTCATCGACGGACGGCAGTTCAAAGACGACAATGACCTCAAAATCGGCCTCCAGACTTTCTTCGACCACAAATCTCCAGACTTCTACAAGCAAGGCATCTATATAATCACCCTATTTGCTCGCAATATATTGTTGATCATAACGGTGCATATTTTGTTGACTGATGTTAGACACAAATAAAAAAAATTTTGAAATTTTTTGTCATTGTGTAACAGAAATTATGTTTCAACCTAATAGAAGAGGAGAAAAAGAGAACAGGTGCTAGTTAGGTGCGTAACGTTTAGGATAGCTTATCCAAGTAAAGGCCAAACATCGATTAGGTGTGACCCCTTCTAGGAGATTGGTCGAAAGGAACTGTCTGAAAACAGTTACTAATGAGGGTCCCAAGGCCTCTGCATAACCACCATAGCCAAAAAGGGCGCCATCTTGGGCGAGAGACATCAGGAAGTGGAACTGCTGAAGCAGAGTCACTCGCGGCATGGAGGAATCACCTGTATCACCTGTCGTCCCGTTGTTCATCGAGAGCCTCGCGCGGGCGCCAGCAACGTCTCCATTCGTCCCTGTCGCGAGCCAAAGCAGTCCAGTGAACGTTTCTGGCTCCAGGGACACGTAGCGTCTCGTTCCTTTCGCGCAGAGCTTTCGTGAAGAAGTCTGACCATCGGGCCGGCGGTCGTCCAGGTGTTCGTTTGACGTCCCGAGGGATCCAGTCGGTAACCGCTCTGGTCCAACGGTCATCGCGATATCGCATGACGTGTCCGGCCCATCTAATCTTCGATTCCTTGGCAAATACGACGGCGTCCCTGATCTTTGATCGACGACGGAGTTCGGAACTCCGGATTCCCCTCTGCACTTGCGTGTATCGGGATACTCCGAGCATCGTCCTCTCGATGGCGCGTTGGATGACGCCGACCGCATGCTCCTCCTGCTTACGTAGAGTCCAAGTCTCTGAGGCGTATGTTAAGGCAGGAAGGACAGCGGAATCGAAGAGATGGGCGCGGAGCCGGATGTTCTTCGTCTTCTTCACTACTCCCTCGATGGTCTTGAAGGCTCCCCATGCCGCTCTTTTCCTCCTGCTCAGCTCTGGTGCTAAGTCGTTCATCATGTTGACTTCCCGACCTAGGTACACATAGCTGAAGCATTCGGTGATGTTCGTTCCGTTGAGCGTGAATGGGGCGTCAGGTACCAATCCGTTTCTCATGAACATCGTCTTCGTCAGGTTCAGCTGCAGACCGATCTTTCCACACTCGCAGTCAAAATCGGCTAGCATCCGTTCCGCTTGCTGGATTGTCGGTGTTATTAGCACAATGTCGTCAGCGAAGCGGAGGTGGTGTAGATGCCGGCCATCGACCTTCACTCCCATTCCTTCCCATTCCAGTTGACGCATGACGTTCTCAAGAGCGGCGCTGAATAGTTTAGGCGAGATAGTGTCGCCTTGTCGAACCCCTCTCTTCACGTCGATGATGACTTCCTTGTAGAATGGTGAGATCCTGGTCGTGAAGTTGCTGTAGAGTTCACGAAGTACTCTTATATACTGAGTAGGCACACCCTGGTTTCCCAGGGCTTTGATAACCGCTTCTGTCTCAACGGAGTCGAAGGCTTTCTTCAAATCGATGAATGTGAGACATAACGGCATCTTGTACTCTCGCGACACTTCGATGAGCCTAGTGACCGTGTGGATGTGATCGATTGTACTGAATCCTCTCCGAGACCCTGCTTGCTCGCACGGCTGTCCTTCTTCTAAAGTTCTACCAGTCCTATTCAAGATGACACGAGTGAAGAGCTTGTAGACTACAGACAGCAGGCAGATTGGACGATAATTGCCAATGTCGTGTGGATCTCTCTTCTTATACAGCAACACAGTCCTGCTGGTTTTCCACGATGTGGGTACCTTGCATTCCGACAGGTAGCGTGTGAAGAGTCGGGCCAGTGTTTTGACGATAACTGGCGGGAGATTCTTCAGATGTTCCGGTCTGATCCTGTCGGGGCCTGGTGCTGTACCATTCTTCACCGACGAAATGGCGTGTCGGACTTCGCAAGGGAGAACTGATGGGACGACATATCCATCTTGCTTCAGATTTCTCCTAGGCAGTTGGACATGGCTATCGAAGAGATCCGAGTAGAAGTCGTAGATGACCTTCTCCATTGCCCTTCGGGAAGCAGTCACTCCGTTAGGACACTGAAGACCGGTCATTTTGGTCTTGTAAGTGGCGAAGCTTCGACGGGCATTGCGAATGCTCCTCCCAGCCTCTGCTGCTTCAGCCAGCACTGCTGCTCTTCTTTCCTTGAGATCTTCTTTTATCGCCTCTCTGCATCGCTTCGCAAGTTCGGACGTCAGTTGGTAATCGCCTGCGGCTCGTGCGGCTCCACGTTGGCGTATCAGCTCGAGAGTTTCCGAAGAGAGACGCCTCTTTGTGACTTCCAAACTCTCTGCCCTCCTGGCACAATCGTGAAAATGCTCAACGAGCCGGTTGTACTCGTCGTCGATGTTTTCGATAACGGAATCCTCCCATACACCAGCGAGAGAAGCGAAGTGTTCCCAGTTGATGACTGTCTTGGGTCTTCACTCCTTGAATTTCGCGGCTCTCTCTCCACGTATCGAAAAGAGGAATTTTGCGCGGATGAGTCGATGGTCTGATCCCGTGTAGAACTTCGGAACAACAGCGACGTCGGTCAGGCAAAACCTTCGATTGAAGATGACGTGATCGATCTCGTTATGGAATTGTCCCCCGGGTGACTCCCAAGTCCATCGCAGATGAGAGGGCTTCTGGAACTGTGAATTACCATGGATGGAGTTGATCGACATAATAAACTCAGACAGCCTTTCACCCTGCTCATTCCATTCCGTTCCGTGAGTCCCGATGTGAAGCTCATTGTCCGTTCTTCTGGGGCCGATCTTGGCGTTGAAGTCGCCGACGATGACCTTGAAGAAGGTGTGGTCTTCCTTGTAGAACTTCTCCAATTCCACATAAAAAGCTTCGAGCTCGTCTTCGTCGTAGCTTGATGTTGGTGCGTAGGCGACGAAGATGGTCAAAGCCGGGATTGAACCGCATCTTTTCAATCGCAAACGTCCGATTCGGGTTGTCAGATTTTCGTACGAATCGATGTTCATGGCCAAGTGCGTGTTGACGAGAACGCCCACACCGCCAACGCCTCTCCTGTCGCATGTTCCAAGGAACAGTCCTTCACCAGTCTCGTACACGGCGTGTAGCGGGCGATGCCTCCTCGTCTCGGTCAGTCCGATGACGTCGTACTTGATCTTCCTGGCTTGCATCATCAGATCTTCGATACTCGCTTCCGATGCAAGAGTTCGTGCGTTGTAAGTACAGATCGCCATCTTAGTCCTTCTCGATTTAGGCAGCCTGTTGTGGCCCTGAGATTTTAGCAGCCTCTCCCGAGCGGTCCTACCCAACGCTGCCGTATTGGGGGCTCCCTCAGGTTCAGGGGAATGAGGCCCATTTTTATTGCTGTTTTCGGCAAGATGGAAACCCACGAGTAGCTTGCCGGGCTCTGTCGTGGGGGCTGAGTATACTCCGGGTAGTTAGCCAGGCTATCCCAAAGTGGACATGGGGTTTATTTGTTGGAGGCGACCCCGGACCGCCTCCCATGTACCTCCCAGTCGTTAGAATGCAAGCTTTTGGCTGGACCGAATGCAGGATACAACTGCACCATACAGAACGCCCTTACACGTATGCAAGAAACGTCTACATGGATACAGAGGGTATGAATCAGCCCAGCGCAGCAGAAACAGGGAGTCCATCCCCTGGATCCACCTGCGTCTCAGGGCAGGTACATGGTGGCTTTTGGTCCGCGATTAGCCCCCTATCCGCCACCTGGGGTCGCGCCACGTAGCCTTGCCACTTAACGGCTCGAGATCCTTCAGCGAGAGAAGCCCCTCGGTGAAGGAGATCCGTGGATGGAGGAATATTGCCAGAAATACGATACTTCTCTCTCTCCCCCCCCCCCCCCCCCCCGCCCTCTCCCCTTCCTTTATTTTCCGGTATTTCTATGGTACTCTACCCAGTCAATGCGGTTCACTAAGGAAATTAACAGGCAGCAAAAACTGAAATGAAATCAAATTGGTGCCAAAATCATAAAAACAGGAACCTAACAAAATGCATTGTCCATTCTGAAGAAAAGAGTCTAAAAAAGCTACAGATTAAATAGAAACCAGATAAAGCGCTCCATTGCGATATCGCTTTAGCGACGCAGCGATCGCAAGCGCGATATCTTCTCTATGGCGAATATGAGCATTTTCAGAATATTTCTAACTTTACTAAATGAAACCCAACCTTTCGAAGAAACGTGAATATTTTCGTAATAACTCCCTCAGCCTGATCCACTGGCCGCTCGGTTTCTCTGATGGCTGCGTAGTTCTCTATATACAAAGTCAGTCGAAGAAAATTTGGAAAAGTTTCGAAGTGCTTCCTTTTAATGGCCGTTACTTCCTTCGAACGCAACTTTATGAGTGCGAATTTCCGATGCGGAATTTGCGCCGTTGCTGATTCCTAAGAACCACTAAATTTTTACCATATCCCAGAATGAAAATTAACTATATAAAAGGTATTCCGTCGAGGAAATAAATTCCTTCTTAGAAATGGCGGAATCTTATGATTTATTATGCACACATCTTTTGCTCTCAGAGGTCCAACGTTAGGGCATCTGTCTTTGGCCAGCTTCGTTTTCGCCATGCGTGAGGTTTCCATCGACAATTCATCAGGTTAATGGGTGCACTATTTCCCTAATCGTCTTGGAATTGTGAGCTGTGAACAAGGTATCAAGAATCTGTAAGCAAACACGTGTATTTATCACTTCGCAGTGCGATCTCGCAGCAGCTAAATTATACGCGTTTGGCCACAAAAGCCTGAGCTTTGTTCACAGTCCACAATTCCAAAAGACCTAAGAAACAGTGTGCCCTTAGACTGCGCTTACCTCTGCGGTTGTCCATGCGCTCTCCTCTCTACAGCATCGTCTCAATCCCTTTTTCACTACTTGTTTGCTATTTACGGTGTGCCCCTTTTTATACATCCTTTGAGATTTCTAAGTGATGGTTAATTTGTATATTATTTTCAGATTTAATACCTTTAAACCTTTTACACTCCTATAAATCCTACTTTATCACATTCTCCCCTTTAATCCTTCCATCTCCAACTTGAGAGATTTCGTTAACTGATCACTGCTGACTTCTAAGATCACGACCCCTCTACGCGAACCAAGTAGGACCCCCTGTCAAGAAATCCTCGACAGAAGTCCTGGACCTGTGTCGAAGTAACATTTTAGACTTTTCTCCATACTTCTCAATTTACCAGAGCCTCTCACCGTGAGCCACTTTTCTTTCCTCAATGATTCAGCAATGACCCTTTCCTTCACTAACGCTCGACTAGGCTTCACCCATGTGTACAACATGCTCACTGCCTTCTTTCTTGTGCTCCTCTCTCCATTATTTGAAATGCTTCCTCAAGTTCTGGTTCTTCTGCTAAGCTGCAGAGAATCTCAGTGTCTGCGCTGCTCCACCACATCTACTGTCCCTTCAGACTCTCTTTGAGTTTTAATGACTAGAAAATGTTGCCCACCAGTGAATTCAGTAAGGCGCTTTTCTCTGATGTTTGTTACAGCCACTGACGAGGACAACCTTTCCTTTCCCTGGTTTTGCGGAATCTACATGTAGGCGTAACCATGATCTCTCCTCATTTGAGCACGAAACGAACACTGTATTGGCAGGTGATCTCGCAGCTTTTCGTCTGCTGTTGCGATTTCAAAAGTAGTTTTTTATTTCTTTGATTTTCAGTGATCGTCCAGTAGAACAGGAGCGAGACAGCTCTTCATTCGTGGCGTCACAAGATGTCCTCCATGTAGCAGTGTTAGTACACGGTTATGGAGTTTCGGCAGAATGATACTCTCAGGCAGGGTCAAGCCTCCGTTGAGGGATCCTCAACGGGGGAGGGGGGGGGGGAGTATTTGGTCTGCTAGGAGGGGGGGGGGTCGTAATCGGTCAGGTAGGCAGTGATCAACAGAATTTCCCAGACTGAGGGTCTAAAGTGTAAGGGAAAAAATGATAAAAGTGACTTATTAGGTTCGAACCCGAAACTAGTTTAACTTAATCATCATGGAAACCTCATGCATGGCGCGATCCGCAACGAAACCGGTCAACGCCAGTGGCCCTTTTGTTGGTCCGCTGACACCGAAATCACATACAGAGACACCTCCAAAATTCACCAATTAACCGTGGAAAGCGATATCTATTGCAAGCATTCGCTGAAACCTCTTCTCTTTTCATGATTGATCACTTAGTGAATTCCGCGGGGTTACGGTACTAACCTATATATTTGAGGACTGACGGTGCCCAAAGGAAAGAGAGGGAACGCTCGAGCTGCCGGACCTGGTCTCCTTGGACAATTCGCCATCTACTCCAGCGCCTGTACTTCCATCGTCACCACCGAGCCCACCACGTCCACTGCAATGACCGGACTGATCCCCTTTCATTCATTTGCTGCTTTGATTCATAATGAATCTATATTATTCTGGTCGTTGTTCTAGCAGACGCACTGGGGATCAGGTGGCCAGACCACCAACATGACTATAAAGGGGTACAACCGTGGATGGACACTCCAGAAACAATGGGATGAAAACAAAAAATTAGCTGATATGGAAAATTAGCTTCTTCCGTATCTTAGTACGATCGCAAGTACGTAATCTAGTGTTAGCGGCCACTATGCGGATCGTAAAAACGTTTGTATTCATTGGGAGTGTGGATGGAATCCTCATGCACGGCGCATCCACAGAGAAGCTGACCGACGCTTCTCGCCTTACCACTAGGCCTCCGAGAGCGAAGGATGCATACCGGAAAAAATTTCAGTAACAATGAATCGATTTTTGGGAAGATTCGTGGTAAGATCTCGCGAATTCGACGAAAAAAGCTTTCCTCAACTGGCTTTTCTGAATTTTTCTTGCTTCGTTTTGAAGATATGGCATAGCTCAGGTAACCATTCGAAAGCGACAACCTAGCAGACCCCGCCTCACCAAAACGCACTCATATGGTTAAGTTTGAAGGAAGTTATGGCCTTTCCGTGAAACACTTCGAAATTCCCTCATCTAATCCTCATCTGGAAACCCATATCGATAACTAAGCAACCATTGGGGAAAGCAAGCGGCTAGTAATAGGTCTGAGGGAGTTATCAGGAAAACAGTTCACAGCTGTTTGGAAGATGGGCTCTAGGTAAAGTTCAAAGCATTTCAAAAATTTCGGGATGTAGTATGGGGAAGATAACGCGCTCCATCGTGATCGCCGCGTCGCACGTCGCCTGAAACGAAATGAAAAGCCGATGATGTCCGCTTCAGATCGGATTTTTATTGTAATGTATTTCGTATTTTTGTATTTTATAATCAGGGAACGCTGGTTCAAGTTGCATCCGAGACTAAAAGCTATACTCATATCTCACAAGGGAAGGATTCTAGGTCGAAGTGGCCATTCGGAATGGGATATATATTGTCTGACGTATTTTCGGACGCTGATCTCGAACCTGCATTCCAAATTTGCTACGCGATGCTCTGAGAGGAGTTATGGAGGTTTTTTTGAAAAAACAATGTTATTATATGGTAGGTTTGGAAGCCCGTAGCGCGCGAGCCAGACGTTCTCGCGCAAAACTAGTGCGATTTTCGTGTTCAGGGGACCGAACTGCCCTAAGGAACATGTTTTTAGCCAATTCGAGGCCTATTGGGTAGGCCAAGAGTTTTTCCGAAATTTGGTCAAATTCTCGGTAAGCCAAGAATTTTTCCGAAATTCGTTCAAATTCTCGAATTGGCTAAAAACATGTTCCATAGGGCAGTTTGGTCCCCTAAACACGAAAATCGCACTAGTTTTGCGCGAGAACGTCTGGCTCGCGTGCTACGGGCTTCCAAACCTACCATATAATAGCATTGTTTTTTCAAAAAAATCTCCATAACTCCGCTCAGAGAATCGGACAGCAAATTTGGTATGCAGGTTCGAGATCAGCGTCCGAAAATACGTCAGACAATATGTATCCCATTCCGAATGGCCACTTCGACCTAAAATCCTTCCCTTGTCAGCATTCTTGTTCTTCTCAAAGAATTTTATTCTTTCCATGACTCAGCATTATTGCTCTTCGAAGAGTTCTTTTATTCTGCCCATAACTTTGTATTCTTGCAATCGAATTTTTGAATTCCTAAAATATTGACTCGCATAAGTTTATGCCGTTGAATGCTCCGTGAAGAGCGATCTCTTTCAGAGCTTCTTTGAGGGATTCATCAGCAGCTTCCATGCTTGATTTTGACTTAGTCATGCAAACCTTCCGGCTATGCTATACTGCTACTTTCCGCACAACTTCTTTTTTGAAAGCAGGCTAGTGGATTCTGTGAAAAATAGCCCTGGAAGCTAGCTGAAACCTGGCAAAGGGCAAGCTGGTTCATCATCAAAGAAGCGACATCCCGCGGTACCACCCGAGTATTTTCGATGACGTCATCAAACTGGAAAATAAACGTGCGGGGACGGGTTTGCTCACCTTAGGTTTCCAATTCCTTTGTCGGGTGACTATTTCATCAAGTATTTGGTAGAATCACCGGGTTCGTTTATGGCTGTTCTCCAGAGTCACCAAAGAAGCTCTTTCTTGAGTTGCTATTTTGCTTTGAAAGCGCAATGATGTGCTTGGAAAGGTCCACATTAAAGCTCAAGCAAATGTTTCACGTAATGTTTCTTTGCGAAATGTGTGGGCGACTAATGCAGGCACCGTGTTATCATATAGTGCTGATTGATTGTCGACGGAGACGAGTATTTGGAAAGGGGTCAGCGTGGTTATAACACAGCGTTCAAAGTAAAAGTAGAGTTTAGAGTGTTTGGGGTAGAATATTTTACCAAAAGCTGGGTGCTTGTTAAGGAGCTGCTTGCTGTTGTGTCGTTGTGCTGTGCTAGTGCTATGCAAGCCAGATGAGCACCATTTGGGATATCCTTCCAGATGGGGTTCCAACTGCATTTGCAGTCGGAATTTGTGTGAAGATTGTGCAGTCGGAATTGAATGGAATTTCTGTGAAAATTGTGCAGTCGGAATTGAATTTGCAGTCGGAATTTGTGTGAAGCGGAATTCGTGTGAAAAACTTTACTTACGAGGAAAAATTGAAAGCGCTTTTTTAAGTATCGGATCAACAAGATGCTATATATAAACAAGGAATTGGATGCACATAGCATCTAAGAAAAGTATCGCAGTGAACTCATTGCACAGAGGTGTCGTTTTTCTTTCGTTCATAGAATTTATGGATCTCATTCTGTCCGTTTCTCTTTCGTTCATCAATCTTTTGTTTTTCCCCATCCCATTCCATTCATTCTCTTTCGTTGTGCAAAAGAGGATGGGATGGGATCTCTTTCCCTGAGGTGGGAGGGGAATTTTTTTTCTCCGCCTTTCGATCGAAAAAAGTACTTCGCAGCCTACAAGTAGGAAGCCTGATATCGATGAGTTCTTGTGAAAAGTACCATCGGTCCTACCTCTCACTCCTCGACGCTACCTGCTCCTACACTTAAAGAAATTGTCCACGAAAAAATGAGATTTCCTGTCACCCATATATTTATGTTGTATTTGCCTAATGTCCACGGATCCCTTTCAGCGAAGGGTCTCTCTCGCTGAAGGATCTCGAGCCCTTAGGTGGCAAGGCTACGTGGCGCGATTCCAGGTGGCGAACAGGAGGCCAATCGTGCACCAAAGCCCACCATGCACTTGCTCTGAGACGCAGGTGGTTTCAGGGGATGGACTCCCTGCTTCAGCTGTGCTGCGCTGATTCATACACTCTATATCCATGCAGTCTCTTCTTGCATACGTCTGGGGCGTTCTGTATATTGAAAATTGTATCTTGCATTCTGTTCAACCAAAAGCTTGCAATCTAACGATTGGGAGGTTCATGAAAGTCCGGAATCGTCTTCAGTAAATAACCCTAAAAGTCTACCTCGAAATAGCATGGCTAGCTATCCTGGGTATACTCAGCCCCCCCCCCCCCCGTCAAAGCCTGGCAAGCTGCTCGTGAGTCTTTATCTTGTCAGAAACAGCAATAAGTACGGGCCTCATTCCCCTTAAGCTGAGGGAGTCCCCAATAAGGCAGCTTAGGGTAGGACCGCTCAGGAGAGGCTGCTACATTTTCAGAGCTATAACAGGCTGCCTGATTCGAGAAGGACTGAGATAGTGATCTTTCACCGCACGAACATTTGCATAAGAAGCGAGTATCGCAGGTCTGATTATGCGAGCTTGGAAGATTAAGTACAACGTCATTGGACTGACCGAGACGACAAAACATCGCCCGCTACACACCGGTTACGAGAATGGAGAAGGACTATTCCTTGGGATATGCGACAAAAGAGATGTTGGCGGTGTGGGCGTCTTCGTCAACACGCACTTAGCCAGGAACATCGATTCATACGACAATCTGACAACGCGAATAGGTTGGTCCATCTTCGTCGGCCACGCACCAACATCAAGCTACGACGAGAACTGCATTTTATGTGGAATTGCAAAAGTTCTATAGGGGAAACTATACCCTCTTCAAAGTCGTCGTCGACGTTCCCATCGCTAAGATCAACCTAGAAGAAGGGATAACGAACTTCAAAGGGACTCATGGAGTAGAATGAGCAGGGTGAAAGGTTACCGAGTTCATTATGTTGAGTAACTCCATCCATGGTTCAGAAGCCCTCTCATACGCGGGGGTTACCCGGTGGAGAGTTTCATAGCGAGATCGATCACGTCATCTTCAATCGAAGATTTTGCCCAGTCGACGTCGCTGTTGTTCCAAAATACTATAAGGGATCAGACCATCGACTCATCCGCGCAGTATTTCTCTTTTCTATACATGGAAAGAGCCGCAAAATTTAAGGAGCAAAGATACAAGACAATCATCAACTGGGAACACTTCGTTTCTCTCGCAGATGTATGGGAGGATTTCGTTATCGAAAAAAAATCGACGATGAGTTCCACCGGCTTGCTGAACATCACGATAGTGCCAGGAGGAGAGAGAGTGTGAAAGCCATCAAGTGGCATCTCTCCTCTGAAACTCTGGAGCTGATCCACTAACGCAGAGTCGCACGAACAGCAGGTAATTACCAACCGACGTCCGGACTTGCGAAGCATTGCAGAGAGGCGAAAAAACGATCTCAAGGAGAGAATGGCAACAGTGCTCGCTGAAGCAGCAGAGGCAGAGAGGAGCATTCGCAATGCTCGCAAAAATTTTGCCAGTTATAGGCAGGGTCAAGCCTCCGTTGAGGAATCCTCAACAGGGGGGTCGTATTTGGTCCGCTAGGAGGGGGGGGGTCGTAATTGTTGAGGTAGGCAGTGATCAGCAGAATTTCTCGGGCTCAGGGTCTAAAGTGTAAGGGGAGAAGTGATTCAATTGACTAAATGGGTTCGAACTCAAAACTAGTTTAACTTAATCATCATGGAAACCTCATGCATGGCGCAATCCACAACGAAACCGGCCAGTACCAATAATTCTTTCGTTGGTCCGCTGACACCGAAACCACGTACAGAGACACTTCCGGAATTCACCGATAAGTCGTGGAAAGCGATATCTATCAACGGGTACCACCGTGGATGGACACTCCGGAAACAATGAGATGAGAGCGGAAAATTGGCTGATATTGACTTTCTTCATATCTTACTACGATCGCAAGTACGTAGTCTAGTGTTAGCGGCCACTATGCGGACCGGAAAAACGTTTATATTCATTGAGAATATGGATGAAATCCTCATGCATGGCGCATCCCACAGAAAAGCTGACCGACGCGTCCCGCCTTCCCACTAGGCCTCCGAAAGCGAAGGATGCATACTGGAAAAATTTCAGTTACAATGAATCGATTTTTGGGAAGATTCGTGGGAAGATCTCGCAAATTCGACGAAAAAAATCTTTCCTCAACTGGCTTTTTTGAACTTTTCGTGCTTCGTTTTGAAGATATGGCATAGCTCAGGCAGTCATTCGAAAGCGACAACCTTGCAGACCCTGCTTCACCCAAACGAACTCATATGGTTAAGTTTGAAGGAAGTTATGGCCATTTCCGTGAAACACTTCGAAATTTTCCTCATCAAATCCTCATCACCCTTCCCTCAAAATAACTTCCTTCGTTTTGAAGATATGGCATAGTTCAGGGAGTCGTTCGAAAGCGACAACCTAGCAGACTCTGCTTCACCAAAAAGAACTCATGCGGTTAAGTTTGAAGGAAGTTATAGCCATTTCCGTGAAACACTTCGAAATTTTCCTCAACTAATCCTCAACTGGAATTCCATATCGAGAACTAAGCAACCATTAGGGAAAGCAAGCGGCCAATAGATAGGTCTAAGGGAGTTATTAGGAAAACAGTTTACAGCTGCTTGAAAGATTGGCTCTAGGTAAAGTTTGAAGTATTTCCAAAATGCTGGAATTTAGCACGGGGAAGATTCCGCGCTCCATTGTGATCGCCGTGTCGCACCTATTCTTTTCACGCATAATTGTCGGCGATTCGTTCCTCTTTTTGTTTTCTTGTTGTTTTATAATGTTCTTTCGGTGTTTAGGGACTTAGGGCATGAGTGAAAGGGGGGTCGTATTGAGGCCCCTTTTTTTTTTGGGGGGGGGGGTCGTATTTTTTGAAAATTTTCCTCATCTGGACGCTTGACCCTGGTTATAGGACCAAAGTGACCGGTCTTCAGTGTCCTAACGGAGTGACTGCTTCCCGAAGGGCGATCGAAAAGGTCATTTCGAGTTCTACTCGGATCTCTCCGATGGCCATGTCCACCTGCCTAGAAGCAATCTGAAGCAGGATGGATATTTCGCTCCTTCAGTTCACACATGCGAAGTCTGACACGTCGATGAAGAATGGTACAACATCCGACCACGACAGGATCAGACGGGAACATTCGAAGAATCTACCGCCATTTATTGGCAAAATTCTGGCCCGACTCTTCACACGCTACCTGTCAGAATGCAAGGTACCCACCTCATAGAACACCAGCAGGACCATGTAGCTGTATAAAAAAAGAGATCCACAGACATTGGCAACTACCATCCAATCTGCCTGTCTGTACTTTACAAGCCTTTTACTCAAGTCATCTTGAATGGGATTGGCAGAACTTCAAGGAAGGATAGCCATGCGAGCAAGCCGGGTTTCGGAGAGGGGTCAGTACAATGGTTTAAATGCACACGTTCACTAGGCTCATTGAAGTGTCGCTAGAGTACAATATGCCGTTTCGGAGAGGGGTCAGTACAATCGTTTAAATGCACACGTTCACTAGGCTCATTGAAGTGTCGCTAGAGTACAATATGCCGTTATGCCTCACACTCATCCATTTGAAGAAAGCCTTCGACTCCGTTGAGACAGAAGCTATCGAAGCCCTGGTAAACAAGGGTGTACCTACTCAGTGCATAAACATAGTTCGTGAGCTCTATAGCAAATTCACGACCAAAATTTCACCATTCCAAAAGGTAGTCATCATCGACGTGAAGAGAGCGATTGGACAAGGCGACACCATTTCACCTGAACTTTTTAGCGCTGCTTTAAGAGCGTCGTGAACCTACGCTTCGCTGATGACATGGTACTTATGACATCGATAATTCAGCAAGCTGAGCGAATGCTAGCTGATTCCGACTGCGAAAGTGAAAAAATCGATTCACAGCTGAAGCTAACAAAGACGATATTCATGTGGAACGGATTGGTAGCTGAAGCCCCATTCACGCTCAACAGAACGAGCATCGCTGAATGCTCCAGCTATGTGTACCAAGGACAGGAAGTCAATATGATGAAGGGCTCCTGATTACCATTATCAGCACCAGGCAGGGCTGCGCAAGAGAGAAATTGTGGCTAGGGAAACCTTCAAAACCATCAAGGGAGTAATGAAGACGAAAAACACTCAGCTCCGAGCTCTCTCGTAGATTCCGCTGTTCTTCCTACCTTGACATATGTATGCCAGAGACTACGTAAGCAGAAAGAGCATGCGGTCGTTGTCATTCAACGTGCTATCGAAAGGATCCTGCTCGGAGTACACCGATACACGCAAGTGCAGGAGGATCCGGAGTTGCGAACTCCGTCGACGATCGAAGATCAAGGTCGCCGCTGTATTTGCCAAGGAATCGAAGATCAAATGGGCCGTACACATCATGCAAATCGCAATGGCCGTTGGACCAGAGCGGCTACCGACTCGCTCTCGGGACGTCAAGCGAACACGGCAGCGACCGCCGGCCCTATGATCGGTCTGCACATGGGCTCTGCGCAAAGGGAACGAAAAACTGCGTGTCTCCGGAGTTAGAAGGATTTACTGGACTCTGGCTCGCGACAAGGGCGAATGGAGACATCGCTGACCCGCTCGAGACTCTCGATTAGCAACGGAACGACAGATGACCGGTGATAAGTGGGTTCCGTTCTCTATCCTTACTATATATAAAACGCTTCGTCTGTCTGTCCCTCCGTCACTCCGTCTGTCACGAAATTCATATCTCACGTCGCAGTAGAGCTGGGACTCTGATTTTTTAAAGTGATATGGGGGTGGTAAGGGAACATCAGTGGTGAGGGAACGGAAGTGCTAGCAACTGATAAGGGTTGATAAGGAGCCTCGAAAGGCGAATGGCGAGAAATTGATATCACGCGTCGCAGCAAAGCTGGGACTCTGGGTTTTTAAAGTGATATAGGGGTTGGTAAGGGAACATCAGTGGTGAGGGAACGGAAGTGATAGCAACTGATAAGGGCTGATAAGGAGCCTCGAAAGGCGAATGGCGAGAAATTGATATCTCGCGTCGCAGCAAAGCTGGGACTCTCAATGCTTAAAGTTTTTTTATCACGCCATCTTCTCTGCTTTTTCCAATTCAATAGCTCAGCTGAAAGCATAGGAATTTCCACTTAATTCCACGCACAACTGTGGTCGTGCCGATCAAACCCATTTTGCACAATATCGCCATAGATGGCGCGCAGTAGTGTGCGCCCGCCAACTGGTCATCCATAAGTGAGCATCGTCGACGTCTGATCATTGGTGTACGGCATTCAAGATACGAATCGAATGTCGAATCGTCTTAATAGTAGTTGAACTGTGGTGGATCTTGCATGAGATCCAAGTATGCATCTGGAGGCGATGCTTTATCAAGTGACTGTGCAGGCAGTAGCTTTGGCCATTGAGGGCCAACAAGGAGATTGGGATATGCTGGTTTTGCAGCTACATCGTCATGAGAAACTGACACTTCAACTATGGCGGTCGCATTGTAGAGTGGTGCGCCCAGTTTGATCGCATGCAACTGCTAATGGCTTCTATGAATCTGAACCGTTGAATCGTTATCAGCTTCAATAAGTCATCAAGGAGTTCCCTGGTCATCTCATGTAACACCTATAACTGTGAACACTTCACTGTCAGCTGGAAAGCGAGGCGGATTGGGCGACTCCTGCTTCCGACGCTCCTTATCGAATCTTATCAACCGTATCAAGTTGGAGCGCCCACCACCAATGTCCCCGTCCCGAATCGCTAAAAACCTCCGAGTCTCAACGTCCTAGGATCAATGCGAAAGGTGAAAAGGATTTGGCGACAGTAGCTCCCCAACACTTCTTATCAGCTACTATCAGTTGTTATCGGAACCGGTTCCCTACCACTACTGTCCACGCGTCAACCCCCACATCACCTGCGAAAATCTAAAATGTGTGGCCTTGCTGCGACGTGCTACATGAATTTCTTGACACACATATACACACATACTCACATACACGCATGCACACAGGTGACTATACATAGAAGGATGGTCCACCTAAAATCTCATGGTTGCAAATATTGAAAGCAAGGCCATGATGATCGTAAAGTCCAAAAATTCATAAGCACCACCATACTAATTTTGAACTTTCGCTAAACTTGTAGACCTCCTATGGCTTCGATAAATCCAACAAAAATTAAACAAACTATTGCGGCTCTTTTCCATTACACGCTGAAATCTGTAAAACTCTGGTAGTGCTCCCAAACTGATAAAATACCGACAAAAAATTGCTCCCACAAAAACCAATGTGACACTTCATGGCAACAAAAAACTCAACTGTACCTCACATAGAAATTAGTGGTGATTGATAGCACATCTGACACCGAAGAAACAGTAGAGATGATACACAATACAGTTGCAAAGCTATTGCGCTTTGCGAACACAAGGGGGGAATGATACAGGGTTTACTATTCTTCCAACAACTTGCTATGCTGAAGATATGAAACAGAACGGTAATACATTTAACATCAGAGATAAGAGATTCGGAATACAATCCATCCCAACCGCACCTGTTTTCGAAAAACGGCGCGTTTGGACCGGCACGTCTGATTGTCAGCCACACATGGCTGACGGGTCCGAACCAGCTGATTCGGTGCCAGCCACCGGTGACGGACACAGTCGCGAATGGGTTAAGGAACAGCTAATGCTCGAGAAACCAACTCAAATGTTCACCGAATTACTTAGTGCCTTCCCACTACTTCTCATAAACTTGTTTATCACTGCAATGCATAAAATGTAACGTTTGGAACATGATCTCTATCTCTGTACGATCTCAATCCAGACAGAAGTGTTTGAACACCTCTAATGAAAGAGACAGTTCTAAACCGACCTGATTGATGCTCAATTAAGATGCAAAAATCCGGTGACACGGAACATTTCACAAGATCTTGGCTTTGTTCTAAACGCCAATTTTGACAGTGTTCAGTGGGAGTATCACTGCATGGCAAAACTGCATTCAAGGAACATCGGGGAGTAATAGCTCAGGTGTTCAGAGTGGCCAAGTTAGGCGTCGTTCATACTTTGCGGTGTCGGCGACAGGGCGTGACTGCGTGTCTCCCGCTCTGCCACCCTATCTCGTTGCCTGCGTCCTCTCTGCACTTCCCCGTGCCACTCTGCCTCGCTGCCCGTGAACGCAGCCACGCCCTGCCGGCGCAAAGAGTGAATCAGTGAAGGAAAGCTAAGGCAGTAGGAAGAGGGTATGTCCCCCAATTGCAGCGCAATGTGTTGACAGGACCTTACAGCACGCAAGCACATCCATAGTGAAATATTTTGACGCGTATCACGGCTACGTCCTGTTCTGGAATCGCGCGATCCTCGACTCGACTGATGCTCAATGTTACGACGACATGTCCACCGTCAAAACGGACAAGTAGACAGGGACCAAATTAAGCTGACGAGGAAGGTCTTCCAACTCATGACGCGCTTTTTGAATGCCGCTTTTTGCATGTATGGGGGTACATACAGGAAGCATATAACTGATGTCCATTTTTGCTGAGCGGCCCTACGAATGCCAAAAAAGGGGTTGATGGTTCGATCCCCGCCGAGGTCAAATTTTTGCAAAATTTGGATTTTCAGTTTTTGGGCTCAAAAACACCTAAATATGAAAAATAAGTGCAGTCATCACATTCAGAGTTCCAGACTACCCTCTACTGTCAGTTTTCAGCAAGTTTGACAGTCCAATCTTTTGACTTTTCAGCGCTCATAGCTCACGAACGAGGCGTTTTTGCGTGGAACGGATTTGATATTCGTGTTCAGGAGGTCGAACTACCCCCAGGTGTAAGTTTCCAGCCCAATCGAAGTTTTGAGCCAAATTCGAAAATTTGGGCTGGGCATTGGTATACCTTCGACTGCACTTTCAACGAAGGAGAGGACGGTATCACTTGTCAAGAAATCCTGACTATTTCTCTTGCTTGATGCTTGGTTGGTCAAGTAATAACGATAGGCATCCATGCTGTGCATATTCCACTGATTTTCAGCGATTTTGCTAGTTATTCGCTTCTACAAATAGAAAGGGCACCATGTATACATGACCAAACGTCTTTCTCGAAGTTAGGGTCAAAATTTGGATTTGGCTAGAAATGTGTCCCCAAGGGTTGTTTGACCCCCTGAACACGAATATAACACTCATTTTGCGCGAAATCGCGAATTTCGAGCGCTACGGGCATTTATGTGTCCAAAAAAGTCAGATCACCAAATTCACTGAAAATTCGTAAACAGAGTCATTTCGGCATTCTGTCAACGAAAATCATGGTCACTTGGTATAAACAGACATATCTGAAGATGAAAAAGTGAAGGCAAAAACAAATGCAAAACTTCGGCATGGCTGGGACCCGAACCACCAACCCATGCCTTTCGTCCGTTTGGGAGTCCATCATCGTATCCAGTAGGCCATCCGATCGCTGCACCACCACCACATCGAGGAACCGTTGTGAAACTGCTGCACACTTTCAGTACATGGTGGAGGTAAGATTTTCTTTTTTCCCGTATTTGACTTTGTTTTGGATGTGAAATGGAAGAACACCTTTGGATCTGCACATGGTCAAGGTTACAAGGAGTATGCATTACAATAAGTGGGTTAAAATCGCCTTTTTGGAAGGAATTTTTTTTACTCCTTTTTTGGCATTCGTAGGGTCGCTCAGCAAAAATGGAAGTTAGTTATATGTTTCATGTAGGTACCCCCATATGATGGAAAAAACCGTTTCCCAAAAGCGCGTCATGACCTGAAAGACCTCCCTTGTGAGCGCTAATGCTGTGATTTCCTAATCTGTTCCGATTGCAGATGCAAGATATGCAAACCTTTACAGATGTCTACTTAAAGGCACAATTAGGGGTAAGGGAAAATTAAGATCTGGGAGTACATGTTCTCTGAAAACGAACCTTCTACTTCAGAAGAGGTCACATGTGATGAAAATCGCATTTTAAAAAAAACGCGGCTTGGGGTCTTATGACGACCCCGCAGTACGGCATGTCGTTATGCGGTTATGCGGCCGGAGGAGTCGCCGTGGAGGGGCGGGACAACAATCGCGGCCGGCTGGTTCAGACTCGGGCTTGTCTTCAGTCCACTACGGCTAGAGACGCAGAGGGCGAGAGAGAGGAGGGGGATTTTTGGGTTCCTATTTCTCGGTTTTTTCGCCGTTTCATGTCGTTCTTTCTCTACTGTTATATTGCTGAGCACCTCTACTTTCGTAATCCCCCAATTTGCCAAATTTACCCCTCCCGGTGTCTTTAAGAGACGAGGCAAACTTCTCGAACGAACAATAGCAGTCCAGAACTGATCTTCAATCTGAACACAGCATAGGATAGATTGTTGTGCTCAGATTGAATAGCTGAGCTGTAGTAAAACAAAATGACCAAGAAATCCGTTATGAGGAGAAGCGAAGTCCAATACCTTTGAGCAATTTCCAAGTAGTTTTTACAATATAAAATAGGCGTTGTTAAAGAATAGGTTCAGTCTAAAGCACGCACAGGTCGTAAATCAAGCAAGATACGACGACGTCCAGAATTTCTGTGCTGAACACCCGAATGTTCACAGAAGTTCCACTTGTCCACTTGATTGAGCGAATTCTTGGGTAGTAGTTCCTGAAAATTTGAGATTTATTAGCCACTATCCTATCAAAACCTCAGATTGGTACCGTTTACATTTACAAAGTTGAACCAGAACATCCTTTGAGCCACCAATCTAGTTTTACAACCGCATTTCTCATCGCAACGCCTCCCATTCGTTTCCTAACTTTCGCTCCTCAACAGACTGTACAGAAGATAATTTTTCAGGAATGGAGCTTATTGTTAGAATGGAGTCAAGCCAAATTACCAAAATAAACTGTGCAGCACGGCCTGCCTCAAAACCGTATTGATGCATCAGGTTGCAGAGATCGGATGGTGACATTAAGACATTGTGTATACATACACATTAAGGTTGTAAGGAAAGCTTCGGCCGGTTTTGTGCGTACACAATAGTAATCCTAATTTTAAAGCGCATCAGTTTAGACCAACTTACATATTGCGCTCCTCAGATGAAAAAAGTTGCTCTTTTGATGTAGGCTTCTCTTGGAATTCCATGAGGTCTTTGCATTGAAAGGGAAATTCCACAATGCACAGCAAAAAGACACTTCTTGGATGATTTCATTTCACATGTTCCAGTTTGGTCGAATCGCAACGGAGGGACAATTTGTCCCTAACTTCAGAGGTGCAGAAAGGAGAATGATTTGCTAGAATTTCCGATGGATCAAAACACTTCGATTGAAACGGCAGGGAGGATGAGCGTCCGTATTCGCAAGGGATATTTGGAAGTATATGCCTTCCCGAAACAGGTGTGATTGACCACCTTAGATTGCTTGGATTCGCCAAAGATTTAAAAAATGGGTGCTGCGCGTCCTACGGAGCAGCCATGCGCGACCGCTTTTCTATATAAAGTCTTGCGAAAATTGAGGGAGATATAAGCTGCAAGTTGCAAGTCTTACTTTTCCGTTTGACCCCTCAGATCTAGCGCTAACCAATCTCCACTTTTCGGATTATCTGGAAAGCTCTTTCAATAGTAGCTTGTTCAAGAAGCATGATGATTTGGAGTGGACTTTTTGCGATTTCGCGCCTTTTCATCGAAAAGGGACATGCAATATGCATCATTTTGGCAAAAATGTGACAAATCTAGGTGCTTATTATGCAGGAAAAGATGCAGTTTGAGCCAAGTAATGATCACCCAGAGGTAAAGTTGGGGAGAGGGGGCAAAACTTTCCTCACGACCTGATATCAACACGTCCGTCTTTTCTCCCTAACGTCAGTTCCGTGCCACCGCAAAGTCCACTTTATTCTTAGACGTCGCCACTTGTTCCTATCCAACGTTTCCACAGCAGAGGGCTTTTCTCTCAGTAAACCAGATTATGACGAACCAGTTGGCTGGCGCGCACTACTGCGTGCGATTCGCGGCAGTGTGGTGAAAAATGGATTCGATAAATACCGACTGATCAGTGTGACTACCGAATTTCCAATCGCCTTATTCAATGCGAATTCAATTAAAAAGCTCTGTAAAGGGAAGTAAACTTGCACCCAACGTCCACATATTCAAGGATGACCGATATAAGCAAACTGGCATAACTTCGTCACGAATCCACGCGGTAGTGTGCGCAAGCCAACTGGTAACATCAAACGCTTTTACTATAGCGATAGTATAGCAGTAGTGAGCGATGTACCGAATTTTATTCCTCCACTTCCTAATGGCTCTTATCAGCCCCTGTAAGCCGTTATCAGCTTCGATAAGGCACCATTGAAGTCCCCGTATCCTGCATTACCTGTGAATGGGAACACTCTACTGTCAGCTGGAAAAGCGAAACGGATTAGGTGACATTTGCCATTTCACGCCCCTTACCGTATCTTATCAACTGTTATCAAGTCGGATCACTCACTTTGAATGTCCCCGTTCCACCTTGCTAAACATGAGTGTCAGCGCTCTAGCATCAATGCGAAAGGCGAAACGGATTTGACGACGTCCGTCTTTCGAGGCTTCTTATCAGCCCTTATCAGCTGCTATCACTTCCGGTCCACCACCGCTAGGGTCCCCTTAACACCCTTTATATCACTTGTAAAAATCAGGGTCCCAGCTCTACGCAAGATATGAATTTCGTGACAGAGAGACGGACACATACAGACAGACATACCAAGCAAATTATATATATAGTAGGATCTTTCGTCAAAAACTCATCGCTGAACTTAATGAATGTGTCCGTCTCTCTGTCACGCAATTCATCTTTTCCCTCACAATTAGATCACACTGGAACCCAATTAACAATTTTTAGTGTAAAATGGAGCATCGAGTGCACGCCTCGCCCACCGTGGGCGAAGCTTGACCTGTTCCATGGATGGTCTTTACTTCTTGTCCCATGCCCTACCCCATCCCACACTTGTTCCCATCTCCACAAGTCGATTTTCATATAAAACCTTATTTCGTGGCAGATCGACGGACACACGCACAGACAGACAGACACACTAAGCGAATTATATAGAGTAGGATCTGAGAAGGATATATTCGACTAGTTCCTCATTGAGTGGAGAAAAATCAGTTCTCTCACTCCACATCGCCAATACACATCCCTACCAGTTGTCAAGAGAGGTGTGAGTGTCACCATAGAGTTCCTCAAGCTGTTACAAGAGCCATATCTGAATCGGTCAGTGACAGCTGCGATAAGATTCTGCAATACTGTTCTGCAAGCGCCTCTGACCTGCTAAAGCGTGGCTTGGTTATCAGCAATACTGAGAAACAAGTGAGGCTATTGCAGGCCTTCGACACCTAACTCTAAAAAACGCCTTTTACAGACTTCATCATCTTGACCTGCCTGGCCAAATACAGCTCTCAGTTTCTACAAAATCGATGATGAAAATCTGACACAATGCGCCGTTTTGCCATAACTTTGGCAGATGTGGCCCGATTGCTTTGAAAAGCAAACTAATGGCTAATGATTCCCAGGACGAATCTGCCCATGTAGCAAACGTTGATTTTTGCCGGATCATCGTCTTTTTCGAGAAAAACGAGCAATTGACCTTAGAAGATGCGAGAAAGTACGTGCGGGCATGATGGCATCGTAAGCTGGAATTGAAGTTTGGACATTTCAAAGCGAGAAATGTCAATATTTGACAAGAGCATGATTAACCATCGTCCCATTCCCATTCGTGGATAGTTTCGATTAGTTTATGTCATAAAGTGTTGAACCCTCACTGAAACTTCACGCCTCTCCAGAAGTGCATGATCCATGAAACAAAAGACATTTTCAATGGTCCAGTGGTGCTTGATGTTTGCAAAGAAACTTTGTGAAACTGTTCCCAAGGTGGGTGAATCGAGTGCTATCTGCCTCAAATTTTTGAGACGCAATTCATTTTATCGGTCATTTTTGCGTGGATGTCGAAGTATGAACAAAAATGACCTGTCTTTGGAAAGTCTGGAATTATACCTGATGAATTGCAAAATTTTCAATGTAACTCCATTGAAAGCAGTTTTACAGCTGTCGGTTCAAGAAAACGGCATGCTTTCGAGAAGTTGGAAAAAACCGGAAGAGGTCCGAAACAAGAGCAAGAGCATTTGCAAAGAAATGAGTATTTTGTAACGAACACACAAGGCCAGAAGCGATAATCAGCGAAAAAACACGGACTCAAAAGCGCGACGCTGCGGTGTGTATTCGCATCCCATTCGCATCCAACACCCTGACTTTCCGAGTTGTCCGCTGTAGGAGACGGGCCGCGGGCCAACGTTAGTTGTAGCACCTGACTCCCAGCGCAGTGGAGTGGCCATTCCCAACTACAATAGCATTCATGTAAGTACATTTAGAAACAATATAAGAAAGAACGAAGGAAAAAGTAAAAGGAAAAAGCAAATTATAATAGAAACATCTCCTCTTGGCACCATGCCAAGGCGTCAAATTGGCGAGTTTGTGCAATGGCGGCCACTTGAACTCGTCCGCACTACGTCTGTTCTACCGTAAGCCAAAATTACCCCCTTCCGGTGTCTTTAAGTCTTGTAAATTTGAAATATGGTAAGGGGTATGGGGTTATTTTTATCAACTTATTCCGAACTATTCCCTCGCGATGAACAACAAGTTGATTTCCAGTTCTGCTTTTTTACTGTCACTCAGCTAACAGAATTACCTCTGATCCCTCACTATCTCCGCTCTTACCACTGATCTCTGCTGACCAATTGCCTTGGCTATGCCTACGACCCCTTTGAGACCCATGACCACGACGAGACATTTAGATGGTTAATGGATCAGCATAACAAAGTTTTGTTTTTTGGTTGTGACCTCGTTGCTTTACAGCCTTGAGCATGTAATACAAATTCAAAAAATAAGAAGTTCAGAATGTGAACTGGTATTTGTACATGTTACATGTTCAACGCTGGAGATAAACGTTCGATGATCTGTTTGTTACGCTACGCGATGCATCACACAATCATTTGATGTGTGAATGTCAATCAATAGCGTCAGGCAGTGCTGGCTAAGGTACAGCTTTACCCGTCATTACAAGAACGGTAAAGATCCTCTCGTTAATCAACTGGGAAAATGTTTTACTTCAAAAGCTCGTAACTTTGAGAGCCAGAGGGTTCGAATCAATTGCCGTGCTCCTCAACTACAAATAGTGAGCACATCCCTATGAACGGGATTGTCGGTGCAGTGTCCACTCCTCCGTTGATAGGCTGGCTTACAATAACACAAATTACAATAACCAGTTGGGCTAGCGCACACTGCGCGGGTGACATCAGGTGCTTCAGTGGGTTGATCGGAATCGCTTTCTTCTATGAAGTTACTCAGTGTCCTGAAGTTCACTAACCCTTTTTCTATTTAATGCGCCAATAAATGCAAATTAATCTTTAAGGTTTAGATTCTGGAGTGTGCCTTTGGACTAATGGTCTTCACGTCAACTGTTGAATGGCGGTATCTAGGTATCCGATGACTATTATCGCTATATATAGCTACATATGCTTGTCAATAATCTCAATGGCGACCATATACAGAAGCGCTCAAAACTCTTCGGCCAACTGTTTTTCCTGCTTTAACTTTTTTCTGCTGAACCGAATTGGGCAAAACATTAGTATATTGTGCGCAAACCCCTTGTGAATATCTGCTACCACTTAATGAATACCGTCAGAACTTTTTCATAAATTTTTACAAGCATTTATTACAAAGTCATCTGAAAACGCGGGAAAGCCTGGTCAAGAAAAATAGGTATCTTCTGGAGTACAAAACCGACAAACCGTAGAAACCATTAACATTACGTAGAAAAACCGCGAATTTTGTCGGTAGCAGCACCTCGAAACGAGATCGAATCTATGAGCTTCTCAGTAATTGTACGGGACAGACGTTGTATTCTCCCACTAGTTGGGCGTATTTTTCTTTGTTCCTACTGATTTTCGGTGAACAGCGTCCCTCGAGTACTTCTCTGTGTTCTACCGGATTCAAGTCGAGGGATTGGATTGGCCTCTATAGAAGTGTGACTTTCCGGTGCTGGAAGCCTTGCATCACCTTGTTGACGCGTGTTTTGGACCGATACTCGCTACAGAATCCATCCAGCAGGCATGCCTTTCCTCGCCCATGGTAGTCAGATCATGTCCCTACGCCCTTCCCCTGTCAATGTTCCTCCATCTACAAAATAAGATTCACAACATACAGTGAAAACGCCCCATGCACCACCACAGATTTTCAGCCATGCCTGACTGTGGGTTCAGTGTACTTCAGAATGAATCTTTCATCTGAAGGGCGCCTCGCATATCAGATACCATCACTTCCGAGCAAATTAACTTGTTTTCATCGGTGAGAAGAACTCTGCCACAATACGGTGTGCTGCAGATTAGATGGCGCCGCGCAGTGGCGACTTTGACTTTTCTAATCTGTTGTGTTTTAAACGGTTTCTGGATTGGACGTCGTCTGTAGGTTTTAGCATCATTAAGGCCTCTTCCCACAGTCTGTCGACTGATTTTAATGCCATCACTTCCAGAAAACTTGGCGACGATGTCCACTGCCGGGAGAAGAGGAACAGCTTTTAGCGGCGAATGATCCCTCTGTCTTGCATGGAAGAAGCGGAGCAAAGTCTTCCTGTCTCTATGTATTACCCGTAGAACCTCCAACGTCGTACCGTTTCAGAATCGACGATATCGTTTGATGGGGTCCCTCCAAGGTCCTTGAAATGGCACCGACCTTCAGTCCAGACTCCTTCATTTTCACGGCCGCTTCACGCGCACCTTAGGAGACTTCTGCTGTCCTAGCCATTACCTTAAGCGCACCAGCCATGACCCTGACCCGAATGAGCGTCAAAAATAGGTTTAAGCAGAAAAAGTTGAGATATAATAAGCATAAGGGGCCAAAAAGCTGGTACCATAACAGAAACTTCTATATAACTACGCATCTTTTGCCGTTTCGTACCACAGCAACATGTCTCGTAAACACTACACTCAGGTGCAACATACTAAAATTTTGCTTGGATTGGTTAAGCACAAAAAAGTTATCACTGAAAAACCACTTGGCCGAAGACTTTTGAGCACTACTGTATATACCCTCTATCGATGGCAGTGGACACTGGCGAGTGCCGAAAAAGGAAGAACATCTCGTATAGATGATAATGAGTTTGAAAGTCAAGACGATGATCAGAATTGTTGTTTTTAGCCCTAGGAGTTGAGTCACCCTCTGAATTCCTGAGAGATTTCTGAGCGTGCTTTTTCTGATTCTCTGATTTTCTGATTTCTGATTCTGAAATTTCTGAGAGTGGACAGATGTCAACTTCTTGGGGCAAACCGACAAAAACCTTTCTCTCTGCGCATCGGAGCAGCTTCATTCATTCGGAAGAAAGGGAGCAGCGACCCTTCGGGGGTGTGAGGGAATAAAAGGTCCGGGGAAACGCGATGGGGGTCTATCCATTCGCTTGGAGCTTCTCGTCATGTCAACGTACTGTATCTGAATCAATTGGCTCTGTATTGCTGGCTTCCATGCAATATTGCTTGACTTGCTCTACTGTATCTTAGTCAACTAATATTCTGTATCCCTGGCTTGCATTCCATTATTGCCTGATTTCGCTGACTTGAGGTAAAGCTTACTGGGAGCGTGTTGAGTACTCTACCGTGTGGCTACTTGATGAAAAGTTCAAACAGAACAGAGTAAGGGGGAGCAGAGTATGAATTTTTGAGCAGGAGTTGAAATTGCGGGCTGGTAGGCGATCATTCCGGAAGAAAGGTGGAAGCTGGAGTTGAAGCTGCGGGATGCTGAGAGGTCAATATTGGAAGGAGAGTAGGAACTGGAGTTGAAGATGTGGGCCTCTGCGGGATTAGTGATGGTAGGGAAATAGTTGGATATGAAACGGGAGCCGATGTGAAAAATCGGATTTGTGATGATGCTGAGACCACATGCAACAGGAGGTGCCAGATGCATGGGACCATAGTAAGATGAGAGAGGGAAAGGCTTATAACATGGAAACATGGTGAAGTGACGTGAGAGGTGGTGTAGTAATCCATGCACATGTGATCCACGTAGAACGCGGTTGTGCTGGAGTCATGGGAGTGGAAGAATCTTCAAGGAGAAAGCCGCAGTGTGGGTATGAATGAATTCTCATGCGAAATAACACCTATGAAAAGAGATGAGATTGTCTGTTCTCATGAAACCTGTATAAATACCTCTTACATGTACTTTCACAAAGTGAAAAAAATACATTTTGTCAAGTACAGGTGTAAGAGGTATACCCTATGAATTAATTCTCCTAGAAGCAAGTGAGTTTTACAGGTACACATGCGTGGTGCGATCATGGGTCACTGATACTAAACTTGAGAGTTTGGTTTGTATCAATGATGTGTTTCTGCATCTGAGGGTCAACAGTCGGTAGGAACAATCAAATAGGGTCACCCTACAGGCAGCATCAGGAGGTGCGAGGTAAGGCCGCTTTCATAGTTTACGCACCGGCGGCGACGGCGTCAAACTCACGCAACCATTTGCCCGCCGCCGACCACGGCGTCCATAGATAATGCGCAGCGTTTGCAAAATTCTTGACCCAATCACACTACAGTATGGTGATTGTGGCCGCTACAAATCTTGGCGCAGTGCCAATACACGAAGCGGCCACGATCACCATATTGGCACAACGCCAAGATTTGAAGCGGCCACAAACACCATACTGTAGAGTGATTGGGTCTTTGCAAACTGCGCATTATCTATGGACGCCGTCGTCGGCGGCGGGCAAATGGTTGCGTGAGTTTGACGCCGTCACCGGCGGTGACGGCGTCAAATCGACGCAGGTGACGGCGTCAAATTGACGCCGTCGCCGCCGGTGACGGCGTCGGTGCGCAAACTATGAAAGCGGCCTAAGGTGCGAAGTGACCTGAAGTAGTCCTGTAATTATCTTACCGTATACTTTAAGAACTGAAAATGCACACCCGGCGGCTATACCTCGTTAACGTCTTGCAGTTGGAGGGGAAAGTTGGGTAGTGTCGATACCGCTATCCTGCGACTGACCCAAATGGTAAATAGACACTTGAGTGACTATCAACACCGCATTCTTAGCGCAGCATCGTTCTATGCCGCGACATGGATAAAGTGTATGCAATCGTGCAAATAGTATGATCACAAATGCCGACGCACGTAAGGAAAATGGCATGGAAAATGGCAGTGAGAGGACGCACAACGGCACCCATAGCACCTGTGTTCGGTCGAAAATGCGATCGTGCGATTGACAACCGCAGAACTTCACTTTCGCAAGGTGACCGCAACGACCTATCCCCCGTCTCTTTCTTCAACTCTCTCGCCAAGTGTTTCTGCAAAAAAGGAGAAAATAGCAAACAGAACAAAAAATTTGGGCAATTAGTCTAATTTTCTCCACTGATAGGCCATTTAGAACTTCTGCTTTCATAATTGAATGCAATAACTACCCGAAATTATCGCGAGGTATTTCCTTGAACAAAGGAAAGTAGCACAACAAGTAAAAGATAGAGATCTCCGAACATGTTCAAGCTAATAAAATCGCACAACAAGGTGATGCCTCGCTTCATGATTTTACAAATCTGCCACTCCCATTTCTTGTATCTCATTATACACGTGTTACTCTTCTACCCCTATGTTTCGTTTCATTGCACGGAACGACTTGCTGATTACTTTTTCTAGACCTAGGAACTAATTAAACTGGTAGAAAAGCATTTTGCAAAAAATTCCAGGCGTAAAATGGCAAACCCGCAAATCTGACATCAGCCTAGTATCGCGCGGGTGCGATCAAGATGATGTGACAGAAAATTATCTGATGAATTTGGTCAACCCCTAAAACCACTGAGGTAGGACAGGTCGACACACATCGTTATATAAGCTAATCTTTTCTTTCCGCGATTGTTAGCGAACCAGTTTGGTCGTCACAGGGCACATTATGAGTGAAATCAAATAAGAAGCCCAAACTAGAAATCAAATAAGAAGCTTAACTGGGATAGTCCGTAAAGAGCGGAAAAAGAAGGTTGAAAAAAAAACGAGTCACTTGGATAGCCCGTCGTTTTGGATGATGTCTTCCTCACACTCACGTCTGAAGAGTTTCACTGTTGAAGCCTCTTTCTCGAGTTAATTGATCCGCATGCAAAAATTGATCGGTGAACCGACCTCGTGCCTCACAGCGATTCAACACGTAAGCCGTGTGCTAATGATTTCAGATAGGAAAAAACTAAAGGGAAAGAGGGGCAGTGAACATACTAATGTGACTCTTCCTCCAGAACTTTCGCAGACTTGATGAATTCTGCATCGCCCTTAGGCACCACAACTTTGACACGTTTCAGAAGTCGTACACCACGTTCGCCGCATTCCTCGAAGTCCTAAAATGTGTACATATGATTCAATAACGGAATGAAATATTTTCGGAACTTTGTCCGTTTTTTATCCAATCCTACTTTTGAGTTCGTTGCACAAATAGAGGAATAATATAAATTTGCTACGACCTACCTATACTTCATCATCCAAAAGTTGTGACGCAGAAACGAGACAAAAAACATTCCAAAAGGTCAAAGATCAGTAGAAAGTATCACTGCATTCGAATTCTCACAAATCACTCCCATCAGCAATTTACAGCCACTGTAGCTTTTCTCGCATACGACCGTTATTATAAACAAAATGATGTCTAGTGCAATACGACATTCACACACCTCCACATCTGTCTGACACGGAAAGAGTGCCACCGTTCGCCGTATCACAAAGCTTCTTGGGTTTGGGGGGGGGGGGGGGGGTGCACCCCACAAAAGCAGGGACCGCGCCCAATCTCTGCTCGTTTGCGCTCTTTCAAGGCTACATTACGTTTGATTTTCTCGCATTGATTATAACTCAGTTACCTGAAGTATGGATGAATGGTTCTTTTACGGGCTTCGCTTCCACCACTAAACAACAATAATTCCCTAGCGATAAGGCGGAAAGTAAAAAATACATATCGATCAAGCAATCGATTAGGCAAATAATACACCTCATCGCCCGATCGTCATATCTCCAGATCGCCTGATGGGTTGACCGATATGTATTGTTTTCTTTCCGCCTGATCGCCCAGTCGTCCAATCGCCTGAGCAATTTGCACAAAATACGTTGGAGGGCCGCACTGCTGACCGGACACAGCTAGCTTCTTAACTATAACAAAAAGTGTGAAACTGATTGGCCTCGGGGGTTGGTGAAGACAATGGTTCGTATGAGGTGAAGGGCGCAACGAAGCACTTTTTCCATTTATTTATGCTAATTTTTTTTACAATTTTCTACTATTCCTTCATTTGCGTCTTAATCATTTTGCCCAGTCGCCCAATCGCCTACACGCTTGTGCCATCGCCAACTCTTGATTCCCCCATAGGCTTGTACATGAGAAAAAATCTGAGTCTCCCTCATCAGTATCGTTTCTTTGCAACATTTGAACGGCTGGCGCCACACACCTCTGTGCTCTAACCATTAGCCTCAGGGACGCGAAGGAATGGCCGCCTTTTTCGAGTAGCACCAGGTAGCCATATATGTCCATCGACGCTAGCAAAAACTTAACGCTACCACGTTAAGGGTGGTCCATTGTTATCACTGCGCTAATAATCAGCCAAACATGACCCCAACCCAGTCCAGGATCTTCGATCAACCTTTCTCTCTTTGAAGACTGCGATGAAAAGGGATCAAGAGGTTCAAATTCGATGACCGCATCACGATGTTGTGACAAAAAGAACGCCATCAAAGCCATTCCGGTCGGAGCAAACCGCGACTTATTACTCTACTGTCACGCGCTCAATTCCGTCATGCTAACACGCAAATTTTGTGTCACCTTCTACACAAAGGGTACGTGAAATTTGTAATTCAAAGATTCCACAAGATACCATACCTGCAGCTTCTCAAAATCAGACACCAGCCGGGACAACTCGTGCGGATATCGAAATCGCCGCAGCATTTTCAAGTCGGACGTTCGTCTGCTGTCCAACAAAGCCATCAGGGCGTGCATTGTTCAGAGATCCGCTAAACATATACTTTCTGCACTTATCGCTTCGCCCGAAGTCTCATGTTGGTCTAAATGTGCAGCAAACGGTGATAGACTTCGAATTTTTATTCAAAAGGAATCAAAAAAGCTCGTGTAGTCGCACAGAATCATCTTCCCGCTGTCGTTTTTTCATCTGATACTATCCTACAGTCATGATATTGCACACTTGAGCGTTTTTTATGCTCAAGCCCTGAGGGAGAAAGAAAGTTTCTTTTCCATCTTGAGGCCCCGGCAAAACATTCGGGAACGTGTGTCGCCCCTACTATACTTGCAATATGGTGGAACTAATCTACGCTAGCGCCTCAAACGAGTGTCATATTCATGATCGAGACCTCAAATAACCCTCCTAACACTGTGTTCCAGCGATTTTGGTGAAAACGATTTGTTGCACCAATTTGATGCAATCACATCAAATTGGCCCTACTATATTTGCAATATGTCAAATTGCAAATATGCAATCACATCAAATTGGCCCTACTATATTTGCAATATGCAATATGCAATATTTGTAATATGCAGAAGCGGATGTCATGTTCGTGATCAGCACCCGAAGTACCCCTCCCTAGGCGAAGTTTCAGCGCAAATTATTTTTTGACCAACTGCGGTGGGTGGACTAGTGATAGTTGAATGTGTCCCTCTTTTCGTAACAGCCGTTAGCAGTAATGTGGGTATTCTAGTAGTATAACTGACCATTTCTAGCCCCTACACATCTCCAATACCCTTCAAAACTAGATAAGCTTGAGCTTATGACCAACGACGAATACATGCTGAAGATTTGGCTTCCAAAACGAAGAAAGTTCTACGTGATAACTAAAAGAACATTTACAAAGGTAACTGAGAGAACGTTGTAAGGAACTGATTAGGAAATCTGTATCACACAACGAAGGAAAGGCCGCGTAAACTCAAACGAGTCCATATCGTAGCACCGTTCTCAACATCTGCACATATCGATCAAACGTGAATTGCGCACTGGTTTCGCGCTGTGTCAGCGATAATATTGAACGTTAAATCGAAACTTATGTATACTATTAACAAGCACAACATAACATCACAGGGGTCAAATAAAGTCGGGGGGAGACGCAATTTTGCGTCAAGGTCGAAGCTCCTTTCCCTCCCTAGGCTTAGGCTAAAATTGATATCCTCTCCTTCCACATGAAAAAGCATCTGTCAAAGCATAGGTTTCATTTGCTTTAGCCTAAGCCTAGGGAGGGAAAGAAGCTTTGACGTGGGTGAAACGTCGACGCAAAATTGCGTCTCCCCCCCCCCCCCCGACTTTATTTGACCCCATCACAGCTAGAGAACACGAGATCTCAATTTTGAGAAATACCAGGCGACCGAACTTGACTGTTTCTCTCCAAGTACTGCCATTTGAATTTTCCGCGCGCGCACACATTTGAACCGACAACCGTCGCACGCACACTTGGATATTACGTACAGTACGGAATCGCCCTCTTCGCACATGAAATTTGCTTTTCTATTGGTTTTTAGAGATGAATATGAGCTCTGTTCAGTTATTTTTATGTTGATGCGTTTACTGATGCGCAACTAACAAAACCCAGGGTTTAAGGGGCAGGGCCTGCCAGGACTCTCGCAATTGGACAGGCAAAAGAACTGGCCGCACACTCAGTAGGTGGTGCAAAACAGGAAAAGAAGAGACAAAACACCTACGCTGTTGCTGACGGACTTATGCAAGCGGTACGAAAATACAAGAGCTATTAAAGGGAGAAGGGTTTTAGAGAAGCTATTAGGAAGTGGAGCATTACTGTATGGTGAGAACAGCGGTGGATTCTAAGGAGATTTATGAGAGGATTAAATCATTCATGCGTAATTTCGAAAGAGAAGGATCGGTGCGGCGGCAAGATCACAAGTTCGTAATAAGATGAGGCGTGGCCCCGCGCGTCCGTTATGATTTGAGCATCTCATAAAAATGATTAGAACCTTCATCAATATATGTGAAAAATGGTTTTACAGTACACTGTAATGGGGCGAGGGACGAACTCACATACAAAACGAGTTATGGAAAGGCGAGCGGCTGTGGAGATGAAATACGAGGTACGGGACTTTAACCGGTGATGTATGGAGGTGATTCAACGATACAGGAACAGTTCTGGTTGAGTGATGTAAGCCTTAGTATTGTATATATTTTTGCAAGACATTACGGGATTGGAAGACATGGCGAATTTTAGCCTCCAGCTTGGAAGATATCCACAACCGAAGCACTACAACAGAGTCCGCGAGCCGACCACCACAGCAGGCGGATACTTATCGTCCACAAAAAGTGTGGGAAGTAGATCGATCACTAAGCCCGTGAGTAGTGCGTCGTCAGCGGTGTATACACGATGCTGGTATATACTTTTCATCCAGTGTGTGCCGTATGAACAACATCGCAGACGCCACGGCTCCCCTGGAGGTATTTTTCATAAGGTTGAAGGCATAGGCATGACACCAGAAAATATTCCTCGCCTTGTGACGAGTTTTTCGATGATTTGGGATGTGAAGCTTTCGATGAATTGGGATCTCGAATTAAGGTGTAACAAGGTGAATGATGGTCTTTACATTATTCAACAAGAAGGTCATTGCTATCTTATTTAGTCAGAAGCATGGTATTGCTCGCATGGAGTACGATAGGAACATGCGAGCACGGGCACAGGCACTTCCCACCTTACGATTAGCTGATCTTGATATCGCTCGTATGCAATGTCAGTAAGGCTGCGCTCATACCAAATTGAATGGGAGTTTTGGGGCATCGACGTAAAGTAAAATAAACGAATCGATCGAGAAAATGAGCGCATTTGCGCATCAGCGATTTGAGAGAATTGGCGCGTTTGCGTCATGCATAAGATACGTCTCGATCAGGAAATGATAGTATTGGCGCATTTGCGATTTGAGAGAATTGGCGCATTCGCGTCAAGGATAAGATACATATTGATTAAAAAAAGTGGGAGTATTGGCGCATCCGCGATTTTGCATATTTGCCATAACAGATATCGACTTTCGATAAGAGATGGAAAATCATGAAATGGAAGGAGGAAAAAAAGCAATCAACCGCACGTTGGCACGCGCCGCGTTCAACAGAGTGACGTGGCTATGCCAGAAATCTCAAATCGCCGACGCACCGATGCGCCGATGCGCCAAAACCCTCATTCGATTTGGTGTGAACGCAGCTTAAGGGGAAGCCGACCATATTTTTACTTTTGTTTTTTGATCTTTACTTTGTTATCATTATTATTGTTATTTAATAATCATTAATTATTACTATTGGGTAGTCTAAAAAGTCTTTTCGTATTTTTAAATACCGCTTTTCCCTCAAAACTGCTTTCCACAAAATTTCTTCTGTACATATATATGTAGTACAAGTCCACACGCATCTATAGGTATTGTTGTCTTCCATCTCCCGGATAACCCTTTTCGGCAAAATAAACATATCAAAGGTCACCTCATTTCCAATTCCAATTTTTTTTTTGAATGGCGTTAGACAGGGAAAGGAAAAGGTGATAGTCCGATGGAGCAAGATCAGGGCTATAAGGCAGCAATTTTATACAAGTTCGAGAATTTTTAAAAAAAAATTTTTTTCAAATTTTTACCACTATTGAAAAAGTGACTCGCCAAAAAATTCTCGAGCTTGGATAAAAATTGCTGCCCCATCCACCTTATAGCCCTGATCTTGCTCCATCGGATTATTGCCTTTTCCTTTCTCTGTCTAACGCCATTCAAAGAAAAATTTTTTTTATAATTTTTGTATTGAAACTGAGGTTGGCCTTTGATATGTTCATTTTGCCGAAAAGGGTTATCCGGGAGATGGAAGGCAATAATACCTATAAATGCGTGTGGACTTGTACTACATGTGTATGTACAGAAGAGATTGCTGGAAAGCAGTTTGGAGGGAAAAAGCGGTATTTGAAAATACGGAAAGACTTTTTAGACTACCCAATATTTATATATTTTTAGATTTATTATTTATACTTGCTTTATGTGTATTATATTATATTGTTGTTTATATATTGTTACATTTAGTATTGTTTGTTATTATTAATGACATTTGATTATTGTTATTTATTTTATTCACTAATTATTTATTATTTATTATTTATCTATTCTCAGATGACATATGGGCTGAGTTTCCTCCGGCCGCTCAGCCCATATTTTGCCCGTTTTGGGCGTGTTAGGACGAGTTGTTTGGGCGGAGCCTCTTTGATGGTGAGGGATGAGTCTTTACTTAATCCCAGGCCTGTTCTCTTCGTTTTTGGCGCTCTTCTAACTATTCGGTGATCATCATTCTTCTCGGACGAGTTGCCGCGGGCAGAGCTTACTGGAAATGCATTCCATGATTCCCGACCTCTATTCTTTGTTATTCCGTTTTGAGGGTTTTTCCCGGTTTTTGAGGCTAGTTCTGGTGATTTATTAGGTTGGTTCTGTGTATCCAACACTGTTACTGGGTGGAAATCCGTGTGGACGAATTTTCCGGTTTTTGGATGAGTTGTCTCGAGTTCGACAAGCCGTCGATGGTGGGCCTCGCTGGACGAGTTGTCGAGGGCGGGGCTTATGAAATATTGGGTTATATAGTTGTTTTCGCGATTTGTGGCTATATTTTTGTTCACGATCTCCTTGTCCCGCCGGCTTGGGAGGAATCCCCTCCCACCGCCATGACAAGAGTTTTAATCTCGGCAAGATAGAGCGCCTCTCGTTCCCGCGATTACTGTTGCAGCACCACTCCGTTAACCGTCGCGCACGAGGTGCATTCAGATCAAATGCGATTATAGTAACCCGATTTCTCCCGCGGCGTAGAGGGTCTTATTCCGGCATTATAGGGCACCTCTGAAGGTTGCGGTCGCTGCGTTATTCACGTATCTATTTACTAATCTATTTATTTAGTTAGTATTTTAATTTTTATTTGTATTTATTTATTTTATATATTGGGTAGTCGAAAAAGTCTTTTCGTATTTGCCCATAGATATCGTTCGAGTCCTATATCTCCAGTGCTACCAATCACATTGCGTCATACTATATAATATTATAAAGGTAACATTTCAAGCTTCATTTAACCCCAAAGAAAATTAAATTCGGTGGAGCTTAACAAAAGTTACAGCTTTTCAAAAATGAGTGAAAATATTAAAGAAATTCGCTATATTTTGAAATTCCTGTATAAAAAAGGGAAGAATGCCACGCAAGCCGCCAACGAAATTCGTGAAGTTTACGGAGACGATGCTATATCAGTTCGTGTAGCACAACAATGGTTCGTTCGCTTTCGTTCTGGAAATTTCGACGTGAAAGATGCACCTCGTTCTGGTCGACCTATCTTTAAAAAAGTCGATGAAATTATGGAAAAGATTCACGAGGACCGTCACATAAACAGCCATGACATTGTCAAGGAACTAAGCATTCATCATCAAACGGTTTTGAACCATTTATAAAAGGCTGGCTACAAAAAGAAGCTTGATGTGTGGGTACAACATGAACTGTCCGCGAAAACCTCATTTTCAATACAAAAATTATAAAAAAATTTCTTTGAATGGCGTTAGACAGGGAAAGAAAAAGGTGATAATCCGATGGAGCACGATGAGGGCTATAAGGTGGATGGGGCAGCAATTTTTATCCAAGCTCGAGAATTTTTTGGCGAGTCATTTTTTCAATAGTAGTAAAAATTTTTCAAAAAATTTTTTTTCAAAAAATTCTTGAGCTTGGATAAAAATTGCTGCCTTATAGCCCTGATCTTGCTCCATCGGATTATCACCTTTTCCTTTCCCTGTCTAACGCCATTCAAAAGAAAAAAATTATAATTGAAAATGAGGTGACTTTTGATATTTTTATTTTGCCGAAAAGGGTTATCCGGGAGATGGATGACAACAATACCTATAGATGCGTGTGGATTTGTACTACATATATATCTTCTTCTTCTTCTTCTTCAGCGTCGATCCCGCTCTGTTGCAGGGTCCGCATATCTGGACTTCCGTCTCCATTCCTCTCGATTTGTTGCGTCACCTGGATGAAGGCCGCGTTTCTTCATGTCTTGATGAAGGGTATCGGCCCATCGCTGTCTCGGTGTCTTCCTCTCGGCCTCTTGCCTATCACCTCCGTTTCGTATCCAATATGGGCGACGCTCTCAACATTAGCTCTAAGTACGTGGCCGAACCATCGAAGTCTTCTCTCCCGCATCTTCTCGTCGATGGGAGCGATGCTATATCGCCTTCGGATGTCCGCGTTGGTCACTTTGTCAAGTCTCGTGAGACCGGAGATACCTCGAATCCGTGCGTCTACGATTCGCTCGAAAATTTTCATCGTGTGGGCGAGTAGTCGGATTGGGCGGTAGTTACTGCAGTCGGCCGGACTTCCTTTCTTCTTCCATATCGGTATCGTGACGCTGTTGCTCCACTCGGCCGGCGCACGGTTCTGCTCCACGATTTTGTTGAAGAAGTCCGCGAGCCACGGAGCAGGGTTCCAGCTGCTCTCCTTCCACACCTCCGCGGCAATGTCGTCGGGGCCGCTCGCCTTCCCAGCTTTCATAGCCATCAGTGCTGTCGCCACCTGTGATGATGTGATCCTCTGCACGGGCCCGTGGGTAGGTTCAATGGTCGGTAGCGGTGGATGCGGGAACTCTTGCGTTGAGATGCCCTCGAAATATGCTCGCCATCTCCCAGGGACACTTCTTTTGTCCGTAAGCAGAGTGCCGTTCGTGTCATTGATACCGAAAAACTTTTCAATGTCCTCCGTTTTCTGGTGTCTTGCGCGGATGAGACGGTAGACTCTTTCGCCCTGCCATGTGTTCAATTTGTCGTAAAGCTCTTTCTCCTTGTCGGCCTTCGCTGCTGCCACTGTTTTCTTCGCGACTCTCCTTGCCTCGTGGTACTTTGCGAGATCAGCCGGATTTCGTGTGACAAGGTAAGCATGGTACAGTCTCTTCTTCTCTCGTACCGCCTTCTTTACGTCGTCGGTCCATATCCACGTTTTCTTGTCTATGAAGCGTCTACCCGGCTTTGTTGTCCCAAGTTCACCACATATAACGTTGCTGATTGCCGCGGTGGCCAGCTTCCACGTCTCGTCGATATCGTTTGTGACTGGTGGGAGGTGGATAAGAGGGATGACAGAATCCTTCTTCTCTGTCCACTTCCACCACTTCACTCTTGCAGCTCCTGTCCTCTCCACGCGTCCTGCCCTTGGAGGGGCAACGGCCATGTCGACGACGAGTGGTCTATGCTGAGTCGCAACAGTTTCATGGGGTAGGACCTTCGCGTCGTGGACCAAACGAGCGTGTCGGCGACGGATAAGGACGAAATCGATCTGCGTCGAACTGCCTCCACTATAGTACGTTGCGAGGTGGGTTGACCGTTTCATGAAAAACGTGTTGACGATAATGAGTTCGTTTGCTTCCGCGTATTCAAGAATGCGGTCGCCATCCTCGTTTCGTATTCCGTATCCGTATCCTCCGTGTGCTCGATGGCCATCACTGGTAGAACCGACGTGTCCATTCAGGTCCCCCAACACAATGAGCGTCTCCTCCTCCGGAACGTCGTTTTGTACTACATATATATGTACAGAAGAAATTTTGTGGAAAGCATTTTTGAGGGAAAAAGAGGTATTTAAAAATACGAAAAGACTTTTTAGACTACCCAATATTTTTGCATTAGTTACTATTCATCACTTTTTTACTAGCATCAACATAATTTTATTAATGTTGTTATTTAACTATCTTATTTATTATATATTTCATTTCCTTATTTTATTATTATTTTTTTTACTTTTTGTGTACCGAACACGACTAAGGTTCTTAGGTGAAAGTATTCGATCGGCGGTTGACCGCTTCTCACACGTAGGCAACCAAGATAATTACTAACAATTTATTATACAATCAACGACAACGAATAAAGGCGTACAAAAACACACAATTCGCGCACAACAATCTACCAATGTATCGGGGGGGAAGAATCAGGGGGAAAGCGTCGGTCGTGACGTAGTGGGGACGGGCGATCTAAAACCAAATATATTTCTGTACTCTCCTGCCGTCCTTATATGGCGCTGTTTCCCGCTAGATCACGACGGCGCTTGGCGGTCATGCCTCTATGACCCCACATGCCGCCCCCCTCCTGAGCCGGTGCCCTCATCGGCTGAAATTCTACTCTTTTCAGCTCTGGCAACGGAACTACAGATGCCATCTTTTTCCTAATAGTTTCGTACAAAATCTTTGCACATGACACAGCACAATCTGAACCATAATAGGGTAGCGCTGCCTCTGGAGTGCCGACTTCGCACAAAATTTTACCATTTTCAATTCTCGTTCCCGATGCACGGAAAAACTGCCCTGGGCCCGCTCGACTATTAATCGAGTCCTCCAACATGGTCCAAATTTCTACCATTTTTTTCCACACGCCTACGTTTTTTTCTAATACCGGTGGCCAAACGGCAACAATACGACCACCACTTTCAAAATGCTGCTCACATACTTTGACAATAGCACAAATCTCGTCATCTTTGAAGCCCTGGTCCATGGGCCATACCAACACCCAAATCTTATTCATCGTCCATTCATTCAGAACTTCACGTAGGTCTCTGAATGACGTTGTCACACGCGTCGAAATCCCTCTCTTAGGGCCATCCTTTTCCAATAGGGCCGCACTCGCAGGAGCAGCAAATGCTGTTGGCCCATCCTTGATCGGTCGCTTTACTTTTTCTTCTGCTTCCAGTTCCGACTTCAGTTTCCTCAGCGCTGCATCGTATGTCCGCTCGAAACCGTACGAATCGATCTTAGCGTGGGTTTTTATCCCTTCCGTCATGCACACGAATTCAGTCCAATCCAAGCATTTTTCGTATGCCAATCTGAGTACTTTCATTAGCGCTTCCTCGTCCAGGCACGTGGCACCATCTTTGAAGAATTTGATTTTGGATGTCACGTCGATATCGCTCCTTATGAAGATGCTCGCCGCCCGCCAGGCGTTCCACAACGATCCAAACGGTTTTTTCGAAAACGCTCCTGGGAACTGTATGTCCCTTAAATCGCCCAGCCTGACTCCCTCGAGGTATCCGTCCTTGCATGAGTACTGCAGATGTCCTCGGTCGTGTTTCGAGCTTATCACCGCTTCTCTGAAATTGCAACATGTGATTTTCTTAACTTTTACTCCTCGTTTCCTGCCTCTTTTACCCCTGGACGTGATCGTATCTACTCGTTCATCAGAGATATAGGACGGTAACACTCTGAGGAGGTCGAATTGCACCCTGATTGGCTCAGAATTTTCCCCTATTCTACTTATCACTGCCGAATTCTCACTCTAGCACCCGAAATGGACCTGCCCATTCACACGCAAATTTCGGGTGAGAATTCACGGTTTTTTCCTTTGGCGCAAACATATACACCCGATCTCCTACTTTCGGGGATTTACACTTTTCCACCTTGTTGCGCTCATCATACTGTTGCTTCATCTTTTCCCGAACACGATCATTGTATTCCTTAACCCTATCGTGCACCTCAGCAACCGCCTGTAGTAACTGTGCCTTATAATCTTCCCTACTTTCATCCATCGTGTACCAGGATATCCCGCCGTTGGGTATCACTGCAGATGGGAAGTTTGGATCTATCCCATGCAATATGAAATAAGGACTCTCACCCGTGGCATGATGTGGAGTCATATTGTACGCTAAGATGCAGAATGGAAGTCTAACGTCCCATTCCATCGGTACAATCGTGCTTCGTCTTAGCATTGCTACAATAGTCCCATTGAACCGCTCAGTTATCCCATTCTCTCTAGGATTATAACCCTTGGTCATCACGTGTTCAATCTTGGTGATCCTAGTTAGCTCTTCCATAATTCTATTTTCGAACTCTCCACCCTTATCGGACAGGATTGCCTTCGGCCAACGGCATCCCTCTGCCATCCAACGAACAAATAGAGTTTTAGCAATTGTTTCAGCTGATTTGTCGGGCACTGGATAGGCCGCTCCAAACTTGGAGAAGTGGTCAATTACTGTGACCGCGTAACGATTCCCGCTCGTTGTTATGCCCAATTCCAGCACATCCACTCCTACAATTTCATAGGGCTTACCGGTCACAATTGGCTTAAGTGGAGGTGTTATCCGTGGTCGAACGTTGTGCGCAAAGCAACGCTGGCATTCCCTGGTCCACTTGTGGATATCCCGTGCCATGGTGGGCCAGAACACCTCTCTTTTTAACCTGTTCAATAACTTATGCGCACTGAAATGTCCTGCGAATGTTCCCGCGTGCGCCTCATGAAACACTTCATAGCGCTTGCTACGTGGCACTATCAGCACTATACTCCCATCACTCTGATACATCTTTAGCTCGCCCTCTTCTATAGAAAAATCTGCAATACTGACTGGGTTTCTCATACCCGCCCACGAAACCTTGCCGTCGTTACGCCCTTTGCGTAGTGCCTCAATGACTGAAGCAAAATCTTCATCCGTCTCGAGTTCTTCCATCCACTTCGACTTCTTCTGAGCCGTCACGGCATTGACCACAGCATCGTTGATCCCCTGCATGGATTCTACACCATCCCACTGCATCGCTCCACGACTCAGCGCATCGGCCACCACGTTGGTTTTTCCTTTCACGTATTTTATTTCCAGGTTATACCGCTGAACCTCCAAAGACCATCGCAAAACCCTTGCTGATACGTTACACCTGTTGAACAAAGCTGTCAATGGCTGATGATCCGTCAAAACTACCGTGGGCAGTCCATAGATGAACATATGGAATCGTCTAATAGCAAACACAACAGCTAAGGCTTCCAAGTCGGTGATATGATACCTTCGTTCAGCCTTGCTGAGCCCCTTAGATGCGAAATATACTGGGTGCAACTGTCCGTCGTCCCCTTCCTGAGAAAGGACTGCTCCCAATCCAAAGGTCGAGGCGTCTGTACAAATCACAAACGGTCGCGACCCGTCCCTGGCTTTACCGATATTTGGCTGCATCAGCACTGGCGATGTCGATATCATCTGCTTCACTTTCTCGAACGCCGCCTGATGCTCTTCTGTCCACTTCCACGCCTTTTTTGGTGACGTGAGAGAAAACAAACAGCCAACCGCCTTTGCAAATCCCAGACAGAACTTCCGATAAAAGGATGCCATTCCCAAAAAGGTCCTCAGTTCCTTAACGCTCGCTGGAGTCTTATACTTTACAATCGCTTCTATCTTATCTGGGTCCATATGGATACCATCCCTGTCTACTACGTGTCCTAGAAAGCTCACTTTAGTTTGCATAAGCACACACTTCTGAGCCTTGAGTCTCAAACCCGCCTCCTGTAGTTTTGTGCACACCTGCTTCAACAATTCTATATGCCTCTCACGGGTATCTGTGCAAACTATTATATCATCAATGTAACAAAAGACTTCCGTTCCTAGCAGGTCACGCAACACCGTATCCATGAGTCTTTGAAAAACCGGAGGGCTGGTGCTTAACCCGAAAGGGGTTACCCGAAATTGAAACAACCCTTCCGGCGTTGCAAACGCGGATTTCTCACGCGCTTCCGTCGTGAGAGGTATTTGCCAATAGCCGCTACAAAGATCTAGTGTCGAGAAGAACCCCTTACCCGACAAACTTTGCAACACGGCATCCACTGTCGGTAGAGGATATGAGTCTAATTTAATCCTTTTATTCAGTTCACGATAATCCACACAAAGTCGCAAACTGCCATCCTTCTTCTCTACGAGCACAATGGGAAAAGCCCACTCTGAGCTACTCTTTTCTATCACCTTCCTATTTTCCAAATCCTTAAGAAGCTCTTTCAATTTCTTGCGCATGCCTAACGGGACTGGCCTGGCCTTCATTTTGACGGGCCTGTTATCCCCTGTATCAATATTCATTTCGACCACATCGGTACCCGTAAGCTCCCTGTCACAAACCGAAAAAGCATCGGGATACTCATCCAAAACCGATTTAATGTCCTCACTTAGGCTTTCTACTTTTGCAGCCTCCTGTATCTGTTTGTGAAGTATATCGCGCCTTTCTTCCTCACCTATTTCGGGGAATGCGCTATCGAGCATGAGTGGGTTCAGGTCCTCCCAACCCTCACGCCATTTCTCCGTGCCCCACTGGCCAATCTCTTCTCCTTCTTTGCATAACAGTGGTTCGCTGCCATCGTTTATGACTGGTATCTCTACTTCTTGGCCCTTGATCCTGTAGACACCCGTGACCATACCATCTTTACATGGCCAAATCACGCGATCTTCGTTATCGTTATGCCCCTCACACCGAGCCGACACAATTGCTGTATGCCCGGGCGCGACATAGGCTCCCCTAGCGACTGTTACTCTTCTCAACTTTGCAACCTCTTCCTTTTGTTCCTCCCCCGGTGACATGCATAGATGCACCCCCAACTGCTCCAGTGAGTTGGTGCCCAGTAAGACCTCATTTTCCTTGGCATCCAATATATGGAATGCCACCTCGGCTTTGCCACCTCCTTCTAACTCCACCATTATTTTCACAGCCGCCATGAATTCCATGCGGTTCCCAGATGCGTCATATACCGGGACCATCGCCTCATTTGGTATCATTTCTAGAGTATTAACATCGAAGCCATTGCTACGTGCCCACGCTAGTACCCCTACAGGTATGATGCTGATCATTGAACCAGTGTCCAATACGGCTTGTACCCGCGCATTCAGAATTCTCGCCCATACAGCCGTCACCTTCCCTACCAATGGCATACGATCTTCTGACTTCGCGTCAACCTTCATGCCTAAGCTCCGTGCCCTCTCGATTACTTGAGCAAGATTAACCACCTCCTTCTTTGTATCCCGCTCCCAGGCTCTGCTGCCTATTTGTTTAACCCTGGTTTCTTTTGCGGGGCAATCTCTCCCTATATGCCCAAACTTAGAGCAGTTATAACACCTTCTTTGCTCTCTACTTCCTTTCTCATACCGCTTAGTTTCCCCATCATTGCTACCATTTCGTTCCATCCTTGCACGGTCCCCTTGTGCCCCGAAACCTCCCTGCTTGATTCCATCCGTTGGCCTTTCAGTATCCCCTTCCGACCTGACTGTTCCGTTAAGTTGGGGTCTTCGCTCCACGTCCTTATACGCAGGCGCTCTCTTTCTCCAACTCTCTCTTTCGTCTTTCCGCCTCTCCGCCGGTGCTAGCCACACTGATTTGGATTGTTCGATACTTAAAGCCAGCTCCTTCACTGAATCATAAGCCTCTCCAACATCTACCCTGTGCAATGTGCTCAACAAGTGGATATGTTCGGGCCAATCCTTCAGATTGTCTAGAAGGATCTGTGCGTATTCCATGGACCTGTCTCTTATCGTGCATGAAGGGTTAGCTTGTCTTCCTAATTTTTCTATGATCACACAAAATTCTGCCACACTTTGGCCTGGTCTTCGCCTGAGGTTCCTGAGTTCCGCTAATGCTCGAAGACGCCCAGCTGGGGAATCATTCGCCAGCAGTTTCCTCAATTCCTCCACGACCGCCTCAAATCCTCGCTCCTTAACTTCATTGGACAAGCTCAAAAAAACACTCTTAGCTCGGCCTTCCAGGTGGTCGTCCCCAAGAATATCAATTAACATCTTGTCCTCAAAGATAACCGTCCTATATTTCCTCTCAAAACGTCTTATGAACTCATTAAAATTTTCTGACCTGGTACCCTTGAACACCCCGGGACTCATGCATGCACTCGCTTGCATAAGGGCCATAAAATGCATTGACTCCTGACCTGGATCCGCTTGCGGCGCTCTTGCCGATGCTTCCGAAGGCTGCCTCCAATGTGGCCCGCAGGGCGCTCCAATCTGATGTCTTGGCATAGGTGGGCTGGTCCTTGTCTGAAATTCATCTACAGACCCATCATACGCCTCTTTATTACGGAGCTTTTTCTTCAACTCACCTTCCAGGTCTATTTCCATCTGTTTCTCCTCGCTCGCCAGTCTTTGGCGCGTCTGCTGAATCTCACCCAAAACATCTCGCACGTCCCTTCGATTGGTCTGAAATATATCACATATATCTGCAATCAATACTGCGTCTCTCTCCGTGACGTCAAAGTACTCCATCAAGTCGTTCATCGACTCGATCCCTTTACTGAGTAAGGTCCTGAACAGTTCTCGTCCAAACTGTTTATATCCCACTACACTGGTCTTCAGCTCCCTTAATATTCTACTTACCACACCAACTTCGCTCTCCAACACATGAAATAACTTAGCCCTATACTTCCCTGCTATACGCGCCTCCTCTAACTCTTCACTAATTTTTTGGGGTATCAATTCCACTCTCCCCAAAACTCTTTCCAGCTCCTCACTTATCTCAACCACCGAAAACTCTCTTGGTTTTACACTGACCTGTGGTGGAGCTTCTTCACTCCCTCCTACGGTTGGGCCTGCTCCGTTTTCATCCATACTCCTGGAAGCATGTGCATTAACATTCATCAATTCTTCATCCAACACCATTACGTATTAACGCGACGTCGTAAAAACACGGCACCAGAATCACGAACGCGATTGGCACGAACAGAAATCACGAACGCGATCGACAAAAAAATGGCTTAACTGGCCCAAAATCCGCGGCCTACTCTGATCGCCGCTCTACCGCCTTTTTTTCCCGCAGACTTCCTCTGCCCCTCTATCTCGACTCACACTCTCCTGTTTCTCGGCTCTGAGACGGCTTACTCTGCGTCTCTGCCTTAACCCTATTAATCCCGCTTCTTCAGAAAAATTCGGATCGCCTTTCTTCACTTATCGGCGGATCCCTTTCACTTCCTTCCGTTCCTTGCCTGTGTGCCACGGTGCGCGATCGTACTTCACAATGGTTCGGCCCCCATGTACCGAACACGACTAAGGTTCTTAGGTGAAAGTATTCGATCGGCGGTTGACCGCTTCTCACACGTAGGCAACCAAGATAATTACTAACAATTTATTATACAATCAACGACAACGAATAAAGGCGTACAAAAACACACAATTCGCGCACAACAATCTACCAATGTATCGGGGGGGAAGAATCAGGGGGAAAGCGTCGGTCGTGACGTAGTGGGGACGGGCGATCTAAAACCAAATATATTTCTGTACTCTCCTGCCGTCCTTATATGGCGCTGTTTCCCGCTAGATCACGACGGCGCTTGGCGGTCATGCCTCTATGACCCCACATTTGTTATTTTTTTATTTTATCCAATCCCTAACCAGGAATAATCGCTGTTTTCTCAGCGCATCAGCCCTCAGCACAAGTGGAATATGTGAAGCGATACGAGAAATCTTGCGTATACGGCTACGTCTAAATTAGACTCTATGTGCAATGGCAATCAATAAGTAATCGTAGTATCAAAGTGCGTGTAAGGGAGGTCAAGAGAATGTTGCAACCCTTAACAGGGTGAACGAGCTTCCTTGTTCATTCGCAACTGTGAACCCCTGTGAAAGTGTGTGTTTAGGGTATACCGTTGGCCGAATCTGTCATGGGCCGTAGATCACGAGCTGTACCTATGGCACCGAAGCAGGAAACTGAAAGCAGCAGTGGGTCATCGGATGAGTCCCTCTATGAGGACCCAGTGGGCGGCTAAGAATATTGATATTTCTATAGCTGGCGAGCCCAGTCAAATAGCAGGTATGCGCAAATGCACTGCAATGGATGTCAGAAACCTGCAAACGAGGCTCTTTATTGAATAGTCGGTGGAATCATAGAAAGGGTTCAGGTAGTAGCTGAGCACATTTTTGGCGTCGTGTGGGGAGCAAGCTCCTGCTGCTCTAACATCCAGAGCTGAGGATATTCAGCCACCAGTAGTACGGGGTGCGAAAGCGACCTCGAGAACACCTTCTGTTGCCTCAGAAGCCAGAGCTGAGGACATCCAGCCAGTAGCACGGAATATTCGTGCAAGAAGTACGTCGCGATCACCCGCAACTTCACCAATAGCAATGGGACTTGAAGGATAAAGCAGAATATTGTAACGCGGACGTGCTGCAGCTGAGCGAATGCAATGGCAATAGGGAGAGCGACTATGTCAGCGCTACGCCTACGTGTTACCAGAAATTGCTCATTATCAATATGCTCACTCATATGCAAGAACTAAATAGCAGGCAGTATGACGGCAGACTGTTATATTATCAAACCGAATACGGACAGCAATGCTTCAACCTAAGACGATTAGCGAAACAGGTGAGCTCAGTTCACAGACAATATCATCATCTGCATTTCGCTAGTTGTGTTAGGGATTTTCACGGCTGCAAAACGGCGATATCCCAAGCATCGGTGAAAAATGTTGTTCGCCGAAGTCCCAATTCAGAAAGATTGAGTTGTCAGTGACTATAGGTAACGCAACCTCTTATTACTCCAGTTAAAAAAGTTAATAATATTTATTCAAAATATGGGACCTAATGGACATGTCTTCCAGAGGTTTGTTTATCACCCATGATGAGCGTCCAAACATGAGAATGGATCCAGCGGATGAGATTCTAGTCGGTGATTTTGAAGTGAACTATAACGGTAAGTCTAGATGTCACTCAGCAAGGCTTCACACACTAATAATATTTCAGCATATCTCACTGAGGAACAAGGTAGCCGTAGGCAAGAGGAATAGTCAATACTTGCGCATGATCCCATATATGAAGAGGCCGTGGCATTGGGTCGCTTTTTCGCATAGCAGCAGGCATGACAACCTCTACACGTACAAGCCTCATCAACAGGATCCCACTGACCAATAAAATCAACATGGTATGATAAAGGAATATAGAAGATAGATGAGTTGAGAATGAGTTAAAGAAAGAAGGAAAGGAATGGCTCATTTCGCCTCTACCTCAGCGAACCATTGTCGTTGTCAGCCCTTGAGGCTTATCAATGAGTAGGGCTGACAACCAAAAACAATGGGTAAGAGTGGTGATACAATGAAAGAAAAAAAAGGAAGGGGGGTAACTTATTAACGTTGATGAATATAGTAATACTAACTAGTACTCCTAAGTAGTGATAGCATAATTAACTAACAATTAGGGAGAATTCAAAAAGGCAAAGAATAGAAAAGGCTAAAATTGTAGAGTCCCTTATTGGGGTGTTGTGCGCATTATTGCTTATTATGTATTTCTTTTATATCAACTAGTGGGCATCTACGCAGTGTGATTGGGTCGCATTGACTACCAATTTTTCTTTAAATTAAGAAGAATGTGTAGGGTTGCCACACAAACCTTTTATAATTATGTTACCTAACCTTGAACGAAACCGGAAACTCCATGGTAACTATCTTCCATCATATACTTGTACCCAATAAATTTATTTCTTCTGATACACTTAACTACATGTGTTACAATAAATTCCCTTTTATATCCTCTTTCTAGTAAAACATTAATCATATCTTTTAACTTAGTTCTGAAGACCTCAAACAAAGTGCACGTATTGGCGATTCGGAGAGTTTCTGTATAGATAACAGCTCCTTTTGTTTTGGTTGCTATACCTGTGATGCTATGTGGGAATTTAATAACTTTAAACTGATAGTCATCTGTTTTATTATATAATTCTGTGTAAATTTTTTCATTTTCTATTTTAATAGTTAAGTCTGAGTAGTGAGTATATCTATTTGTGATTTGGGTACTTTTAAGTTCTAATGTGTTCTTATAAACTGCTTTGAGTATATTTTCTATAGCCAATTCATTGGCATTATGTATGACTAACAAATCGTCCATGTACCTAAATGGTATAAATAGATTGTTTTTATCTGCTTTTGTACCTTTGACATATTTGAATTCCATTATTGACAAAGTAAGGTCTGCTAGTAGGGGACTAAAATTCCCACCTTGTGGTACTCCTTTAGTCTGTTTAAAGACTTTGTCTCCGAATATGCAGGAACTGTTGGTCAACAAATAGTGAACTAAATATAGCAGATCTTCTTTGTTATAATATCTGTAATTACTTTTGCTTTCTTTGCCTTCGTTGTAAAATACTTTATACCTATTGGTTGCTATAAACTTCTTACTTGCTGTTTTGAAGCAAATAGTTAACAATTCCTGTATACTAGTTATAATATGACTGTGCCCCAAATTGGTAAACATATCTGTTAAATCTGCAGTATATAGCTTGAGTTCTTTGTGGTTAATATTGTTAAGTTCATGACTAATATTGACGTTATCGATAGACCAATATGTTTTGATTGCCCTATTAGTATCTTGAGCAATTTTTGTGTAATTTTTGAAGTGTTTTGTTATGTGAGTGAAAATCACATGTAGCTCCTTTGCTAGAGATTTTATACTACTATTCTGTGCGCCTGTTATAAATCTGAATTTTATTGGATTTTTGTGTAGTTTGGGCAACGCTTAAACTCTGGGTAAATCAGACTCTATATCAAATGCTAATCCATTTGTTTGACAGAATAGTTTGTGTTTATTTATGATTATCTGTTTGTCAACGCCACTATGTAATTCATCAGTATTATTGGTGTTAATAAAGGAGTATCTATTTCTATGTAAATCATACCTAAAACCCATTTCTTCCAAAACAATTTTTAAATATAGTTTTTTATAGATGATGCCATACATAGTTATTACTTGCTTTATCCAGAGGACAAAATATATAGTTTTTTTTGATATTGTTTTATAGATTTATGTGGGACAAACTCTTCTGTATTCCTAATGTTTTCGTAATTTAATAGAGGTTTAACTTTCCTATGGTAGCTATCCATCAAATATTTATAAACCAAACTGATTTTTTCTCTCTTTAACTTATATTTTCTCTTGAAATGATTCGCAATTTGGTTTGATATCATTTTGTATTTCTCTTTAATTTCATACCTAGGAATAGTTTTGTTCAATCTATATTTTGTGCCTTTATTTAATATATTTCTAACTTTATTATCCTCTAATATCAGAAGATTACCTGTAACTACATGTCCATAATGTATATCTATAAAATCTTAAAATTTACCTGTTTCACATATACATTTTTCTTTCAAAATCTTTTCCATGTTATCGATATCTAGATGTTTCAAAAAATGATTAAAGTTATAAATATTTTTGGAAATGGCATTATCATATTTAAAACTATGTTTATCGGAGTGTGTTCCTTTTTATTATTTCCATTCTGGAACAGAATGTCTTTTAATGTATTAGAATTGAATAATTTGTAAAAAGGTATTTCATTGTAAATGTGGCTATCAGAATTGATTATTATGCTATGACCTTTTATTGTTGATTTTTTGGTTTCGCTCATGTTGTAATGAAAGTGTGCTAATAAACTAAATACTGAAAATCTAGTTTTGCTCTTAACGTTTGATAGAAAACTGCCATCTAACGATAGTCTGAGAATTTTAATCAAATCTTTTTTATTTAGGCTTTCAAACATTCTATAGTATTCTATTGGTTGTAATTCTTCTTCTTTAGTCGTGAGATCATCCAACAGTTTTGTAAAATCTGTTTTTCTTTTATTATGCTTTTTACGGCCTCTGTTTGTTCTATTTTTCTGTAATTCTGAGTGCAAAAAAGGGGGATTGTTTTTAAGCATCATGCTTTTTTCTAAATTTGCGATGTTTCCATACCCTCTTATGTTATCGTTAAGACCATATGGAAATGGGGTCATTAGCAGTTTTATCCAAAAAAGTTCTTTTTCAAGGAGAACGGACTTGTCATTTGTTTTGAGTGAATCATGGACTGTGACTGTGATTCCTTTGTTACATTTGTAGAAATGATTATATAGCGGATTATGTATTTTGTGTGTGGATATGTTAGTGAGATGTTCTCTTACTCTGTCTTTTAGCTTTCTAATTGTCTTAACTACATATTGAATGCCACAGTTATTACATGTCAGGCAGTAAATAACTTTTTGTGTGTTGCAGTTGGTATTTGCTTCTTTGTAAGTATTGATATATAACTTTGTAACATGTGATATTATATAGTTTTCGTGATTTGTTATTATGCACGTTCTACATCCATTGTTACATTTACAACCCTTGGTTCTATTACCAAAATCATTGAGAATATACTGATTGGCCTCTCTCCTTACCTTGTTGAATTGAGTTTTTATTTAATAACTTGGTGCGTTGTTTGAGCTTTTAGACCTTGGATCAAAGCGAATGGAATGTCCTTCCCAACACGCAGTGAGGGGTTTTTCCCGAAAGTTTGGCAGGGCTGCTGCCAGGGGGTGGCTCTCCCTATATGTGTTCCCTTAGGAACGACTAGCGCTGGGGGCGCCAAAAATTGACCCCTCGCCATTTTTGACTTGCATAACCCCATCAGCGCCAATCCCTATTTTTAATAAGAGGTATGGCCTTCTTATAACAATGGATAATTGTAGTGGGTAAAGGGATTGAAACAACTACACCAAGAGCAACTGCAATAAACCTGAAAATTATAATAAATTAAAAATTAAAATATAAATAAAATTATTGTTGAAAAAAAATTAAAAATAAAAATGAGAGGCCAATACATGAAGTAAGGGTTGGAACCAACGGTTGGAAATGATCTGAAGCATATGATAGTAAAATCAACTTTTTATAAAGTAGTTTTGAAAAAATTTTTTTTTGCATTATAAACTGTAGATCAAGATTCCCGTGACAATGTTGACCTATCAGGTTAACGGTCCTATCGTGAAAAAAGTCTTGAATTATTCATGAGGCCCAAAATTATGGATGCTAATCATTCAGCTGAAGGTATATATTTGAAGCCTATTCACTTATTATTGCTCTTTATCTCACATCTTATTAAATTCTATACTTATAATAATAACCAGTCTCTCTTTCTTTGTTTTTGGAAACAAGATCAATCTAAATTTTCAAGAGCTAACCTTTCAGCGCGTATAAACACTTAAAAATGCCTTAGACTAGTGACTATGTTTCTAAGTTATTAACAAACAGCATGGATATCTACTGATGAACAAAAACCAACTCACTGTACCATTATTGTTCCTATAAGATCGTGTTCCTTCCATAAATCCTCTACTCCAACCATAAATCGGAAATATTCCTTAATAACCACTGTATTCAGAAAATAGCATCCAATAACTTAGTACCTGGAAAGTGATAACTGAATAAATGAGTAAAACTTAAACAACGTGTACTTATGCATTAACGCTGAAAGTGTTCTCGTAACATAATGTCTCAGAAATAGGTGCGTGATAGTATTTGCTATGCGTAGCCGTTACAAGCCTCGTAAACCTAGCGTAAGTTGCTAGTCATGGCTTTTTTGGATACCATCTAACCAAATTGGTGTAGTACGGACTAGACATAATGTAGTCGTATGAGTAAGAATTTCTTATTTTAGTGAAACCGTGTGTTACTAGGCTTGTAAGTGTTGTTTGTGGGATTAGATTTGTTTCTATTTTCATGAAAAGTTTGAATGATTCGTTATATTAGAACTGATTCTTTTAGCTCTCTTTCGATGACACTTTGGGAAATCATAATTTACCATCTTGGACGTGTAGCTAGTGTAATACACAATCTTTTGCTAACCGTATTCCTAATTTGTGTTTCTTATATTGGTGCTCTTGCTTTTATTAGATTTGCAACGTTTAGTATTCTTTTAATTTACTATCATATCTATGTCTATTATACTCATGTCTCATTTTAACTGGTCTTTTTGTACGTAATTGAGGTCTTTTATTACTGTTTATTTTTACAAGGTGTTTTTCAGACTGTGGAAAATTGTGGATATCGTTATTGTGGATAATTTTGATATTAGCAGCTGAAAAGCTATCGTTGGAATTGGCTCAGGTAACATTTTAATCTTTTGGATGTTTTTTATTTTGTTTATGTATAACCATGTGTCTATTTCTTTTTTGAATATTATCTATTTGTACTTAGACCTTTTTAGTTACTGTTTTTTTCATACAACAACTGTGGTGTTGCTTTGTTCTTTAGTTCTACTTGTAATTCGTTAAATGTATAGTATTTTTAACTCATTTAATTTGTCTAAATGAACACAATTAGGGTTTTTATTTAATGTTTATCTTTTGACAAGGTGTTTTTCAGATAGTGGAAAATTGTGGATATCGTTATTGTGGATAATTTTGATATTAGCAGCTGAAAAGCTATCGTTGGAATTGGCTCAGGTAACATTTTAATCTTTTGGATGTTTTTTATTTTGTTTATGTATAACCATGTGTCTATTTCTTTTTTGAATATTATCTATTTGTACTTAGACCTTTTTAGTTACTGTTTTTTTCATACAACAACTGTGGTGTTGCTTTGTTCTTTAGTTCTACTTGTAATTCGTTAAATGTATAGTATTTTTAACTCATTTAATTTGTCTAAATGAACACAATTAGGGTTTTTATTTAATGTTTATCTTTTGACAAGGTGTTTTTCAGATAGTGGAAAATTGTGGATATCGTTATTGTGGATAATTTTGATATTAACAGCTGAAAAGCTATAGTTGGAATTGGCTCAGGTAATATTTTAATCTTTTGGATGTTTTTTATTTTGTCTATGTATAACCATGTGTCTATTTCTTTTTAGAATATTATCTATTTGGACTTGGACCTTTTTAGTTGGCCCACAGTTGCCGCTTCTAGTTCTTTCCAAAGCGTCGCGAGACATAAATCTGAGGAACAATAGTGTTGCATTGTTTCCATGTCTCCTCAGTTTTGTTGAACAAATTTCCCGATCACGTGGTTTTTAGGTGGATGAACAGCTAATGTGGAATTATGATAAGCACTATAGAGAAACTTTCTCTGAGCCTGTGCCATGTTTTTGCCAGGAGTGTGAACCACAACTGGGTAAGGGTTGTTGTTATGCATAGGTCTTACTCCAACACAGCTCACATTTAACAATGCATATCCTCGTTACAGAATCATCCGCAGAGCTCCGCATCCCTATTATGATTCCTCCCAGAGTTAAGGTGATCCCAGCTGACGACAGCTCCCATTCGCAGCAAGTTGCCATTTCGCATAAAATAGCGATTCGACGGTCGATAGATGTGCGACACGTTATCACGTCTCGCAACTTTTTTTTTCGCTGAACACTGAGCCGCGTGTAGCCGGCCCCGTTCCTCCATCTGGTCGTAGAATGCTCGTTTCCCGTAACGCATAGTGACACAGCCGGCTTATGTTTTTGGGCTGTGAGGTATGCCTTGAAAAATTAATTAACATAGATGCATATTCACAATGCTCAATGTGCGCCCCTCAAGGTTCACTATCTTTCACCGGAAAACGATGCCAGCACGCCATCAAGAGCCAATGCTTTGCTACATTGCATTGCATTGCATACAAGGATGCCTACGAAATGGGAAATGCTGTGGTGGTGGTGTAGAAGTGCGATGGACAAACAGCGAAATTTCTCCGCAGGAAACGTCCATGGACCGCGCTCGTGGTTGTGATGGGAAGCATAGTCGTTGAAGTGGAATGAAAGCGCTGTTAAACTGCATCTTATATGAGGTTACAGTGAAAGGTTGCCTATTTGTGGTGAGTAATCACTCAGAAGCATGATCAGCGGATTTAATTTCAGTGAAAGTGATAAATTTGTAAATAGAGCAGACAGAAGACAGGACAGCAGAAGAGTGAATGGTGCAACAGTCAGGTAAAGCCAGGCTCATGTATTTTCCAATATCGGTGGAATCGATGTGGGCAAGGCTAAGAGAAAATAGAAGAATCATTTTAGAGGGAACCCTTCGAATAATAGAGTATTTCGACCCTCATAGACGCCTCCGGCAGTGTTTGCGGGAATTAGCTAGGTAGAGTTGTAGATGTAGCGACATTTTCCAATATATGTGTACATATGCTTTTTTTTGATAGAAAACGTGTATCACCTTGGGATTTTCATTGCGGATATGTGGTTTGCTCACGAGTATCGAGTATCAATGCAGTTGGACCTCTCATCAGGGAGTATTTGCGAAGTAAACTGTCATACTTCATCATAATTTTCCATTAAGTATCTGTGACTTGCCTGCAAATGAACCTTGTAACATAACTATATGAAATTCATGCGGAATCCTGTCCAGTGGAGAGAAACTCGTTCAGAACACGGAAATCAATGCAGATCATGACATGAAAAATTTCTTATTCATTGCGTGTATTACAGATTATTCGCAAGAAATCATCGAAAATGCAAAAGAGAATTGAGTATAGTTGATCGTTGACTCAACAAAGTCGATTGCAGCACACAGAAAGACTTCCTTCCGATGCAGGAGCTTCCGATGCGGGTGAAACCCGATACCAGACACAACATTTAAAAATGGTTTAAAAGTCTACAAAATAGACATTAGAAGAAAATAGAAGAAGAGAAGACAGACCTCCAATAGAAAATGTGTACGACTTTGAGAAGCATTTCTCCGAATTTCCGTTTTAATCTCAAAGTCACACTTCACAAAGAGAAAAAGGCAGTAAAGGACATTTTCTCGATGCTCAACAATGGGCTTGGAATCCGTAGTGATTATTCATGGTCTATCCCTCTCACTATCCTCAAAATATCAGCCTTCTAGCTCTATTTTGTACTCCATGTCAGTTGAAGAACCCCTAAGGCGCCGCAGAAATGGAGAATCCCGGTGGCCGACCTGGCATGCGCCCAGGGCCACGTCCTCAGCGCTGGCAGTTGGTCGAAAACCAAACATAGCCTTCCGCCAAATCTGACGGAACTGGTTGCCATCGCCGTCGGCGTCTCTCGAAAAGCGAAAAGCGCTGTTTTCAAAAAAATACACGGTCATTGAAGACTCACACTTCAATTCAACCTTTAAAAGGCCAAATCAACCTTTGGTTTCTTTGAACCTCGGAATCAGCTGAACTCAGCTGTTACAACTCACAATAATTTTTCAAGCTCTATCGAATGCGTTATAGTACGTCGCGATCCGATGATTTTGAGTTTTTCCTCTATAGCCTGGGACTATTGCTATCCTCTGCAAATACGCCTCCATCCTGCCAGTCGAATACGACCACTCTGTCGAGGATTCCTCGATTCATGGAGTACCCTGAGGGGCATTCCACTATACAATTTTTTACCTGCTGGAAAGGGGAGGAACCTCTTCCTCCTTCCCCTAGAACTTAGGCGAAAATATACGCTCGAAAGTGCAGATTGACCCCTCAAAGATTCCTTAAAGATGCTTAGAAGAGCATTTTTATGAGATGCTCCCCCCCCCCCCCCTCACTGCGATGGCATTTGTTCATGGGAAATTGAAAGATGAACACGATTCCCTTATATAAGGAGGCTTGATAAGGACTGTACCTGAATAAGCTGTAAGTCACCAGAAACATGAGCTTTTCATAGGTAACATCTAGAAACATTGCATAAATATCAATACAACTGCCCAGGGGCAGAATCGTCTTGGTCTTATTCCTCTTTATCAGGAGACGTTTTCAATAGATTCTGTAATAGCATTACTTTACCGCATTCTGGACATGCCCATTGAGAAGACGCAGGCACTTAGAAGTTCGGTAGGTAGACCAGATCAACTGGGCGTAAACAGAGACGAATCAGAGGAGCGACTGATCGAGCAAGGGAATCCACAGATGGCAGAGTTTCTTTCACTTTTTATGTTACTATTTTGTCTTTCTATGGTACAAAAGTCATTGCTTTCGAATAATAATGAAATAATAGCTAATCCTTCAGAGGACCTCCATGGTACAAGCCCCTTACGTTCTGAGGGAAATTCCAACCGACCGCTGAAAGTCGTTGATGGCGTCACGAGTGCGACGCCGCAAAGCGGATTCGACATCAAGCTACACACCCAGACCAACCACCTCAAACCTATGTAGAGAGGAAGAGCTGTCTTTAGGACCCGGTTACTCTCTTTTTTGACTGCGGTTGTCCGCGTTGTTGAGCCACGGCAAGCAAAGTACCGCGTCGATGAGATATCGCAAGCAAACTTTGACCCTCTCCACTCGCTTCGAACGGCATTTTGCAGTTTTGGTTTTGCTTGTGAGCAGAACTCGAGATTTTATCAATTTGCCTAGGTGTTAATTCAAAGTCTTATGGGGAGTTGAACCCCCCCCCCCTTCTTGTCCCCTTTAACGTAGAGATCGCGAATATCATGTTTATTTGGATGGAAGAATGTTGTATAGAATGTTGTCTAGGCTTGTATTCCTCGCTCCCTAACTATGGTAGGAGTCGGGAGGACTCAGAGAAAACTCTGGAAGACTTTTCGAGAGATATAGAAAATTCCTCCGAGACAGTACCGGAAGTCTCGCCCAAATATTCTGAAAATTTGAAAAGACCGTCAGGGGTGATTGCGGTCGACTGTGAGATAATTGTGAGACTTGGAAGGCGAGACGGTCAGTGAAGTAAGAATATATAAAGAACGAAAACTCCATCATGAAGAACATGTTCTCAGCTCATCTGCATCGCTAGAGGAGTGATGCAGGAGGAGAGGGGGTGCTATGCTAGCCAGCCGAGCGTTGCCCCGCTCCCACATGACATGGGCTGCTGCAGCGACAGATCCAGAAACGCAGCCAGCGGTACTGCGATCAAAACCCCTAAAGCGCGCTTTTCAGAGACAGTTCCACCACACATCCCTCTTCTTAATTGGAGTAGTGCAGAGAAGTTCCCTTTCACTGGATTTCGCTACATATTGTCTTCTGAGGCCCGTGGATTTCATTTGAGTGACTCCTTTTGGGAGTTCTCACTATTCACATTACCCCTACCAGTCTTTAGGTGAGGGTCATAACAGCCAACTCAGGAGGAGGCTCATTCATGGTTATCACTTCACTGCTTTGTCTAAGTTTCTAAAATTTTTCGCAGAGAAAAATCACAACTGAGTGAGGGGCTTGCGATATGTTTTACCTTGACTAGTAACAGAGAGATGATTAATAGATGAATAATTACATATTCAGTTGCGTAGCAACTAGATGCGAGACAAAACGGCCACGTTTGGTAATCATGCCCGTATTTCTCGAATGGGCGAGCATAGCTTCACAAGTAGGTGTATTACAGGGAATCTCAGAATTCATATTATGTCAATCTTCGAGAGAATCCAGCCCAACGTTGCCATTTGTGTATACGGCGTTGGTATGATCTGCTGATCCTGCCTCCGATGAACTAGAGTGGTTGTTGGTGAGTTGTAACACTTCAGCAGGGAGCTGACATCGATAGATCTGAAAGGGTTCGATTACATCATAGTCCAAACTATAAGAGGGGCCCTCAGTGCTCACAAGTGTGTGGAGACAGTGATTAGCTCCCATGTTGAGCAATATTTAAAAGCCAATATTCGGAAAGTGAGTATTTCTCCGAAAGCAGCCTAACTCTGAAGGGAAATCAGGGGTCTAAAGAGACCGTGTGTGGTGTATTGGTGCTGTAGGGTGCTCTCTAACTTCCACGAGGCCTCACGCTACGCTTTCTCTGTGCTGGATTCCCACAAGTAGAGCCTAGTGTAGTGCTTATACCGCCACGGGATTCAAGTGACCTGAATCAGTACATCAGCGATGCATGCGCAGAAAAAAGCAACCGCTATGAATGGGTAAGGCAGGCGTGAGGCTGTAGGTTTTCGGCCATTTCTGTTAAATTTCCTTCAGTGTCGCCCTCAGAGCATCTACACAACAGTTTTCCGACAAGCCTAAATTATGACACCCCCAACCTTCAACAAATCATTATAATGCAAGTCAATTCTGAAACTTGAGCTTATTTTGAAATTTTGAAATTCATTCAAAACTAAAACTAGAAGGGCTCTCCTTCAAGCGTTGCCATCTCTCATCCTCTTAGCCCCCGGGAAGCACGCAATGGTATAGGCCGTCGTTCTACAAACAACATCAGCCTAATCTAGCTTACCCATGAATATTTACACCTCCAAGGTAGTACTGCTACCCTAAAGGTGTAAAGATTCACCGGTTTCATTGTTTATGCTTCAAAAAGGGCTTCGCAACCAGTGCCGTTCTTTTAGTTGCACTTGCTGATAAACGTAAATCTAAGCATGGAGTAGATGTTTTGCTGAAACATTTTTCCTCATACGGAAGCCTTTTCATCACAAAATCTCGAGTAAAAAATTTTTTGGAAACTCACCAAGTATGTAACCATTGTGATCACAATGAGTCCAGCTAAGCAACTACCAACGATAACCGGCACCATGTCTGTAGCATGTTGGTCACGGGGGCATACTTCATCTAAATTAGGTTTTTTTTGTCGCAGCCTCTGTAGTTTTGTGACTGGATGGAAGTCATACGTACTCGGATCGAATTTGCTGTCCGTTTGTGGCACTGTTACCTTGAAGGCTTCCACTTGCAAATATGAAAGTTTGAATCTGAAAATCAGTGAAGTCAGGCTCTCTAGTGACAAGGAAGGGAGCCGAAGTCGAAGTAGCCGTTTGTAATGGGATACATGTGGTCCGATATTATGTATTATGTGGTAAAGCTGGTCTCAAATCTCCTTTCCGAATTTACAAAATGATTCTCTGAGCAGAGTAACAAGGCCCTTTTTCGACAAAAGTTGGCTCAAATGCACCACAGGATAGAGGATCACAAGGAGCCGGCTGGCAGAGAGGTAAGTGTTACGCTCCATAAACGAGAGACAATGGTTATCCGTGTAGACACGCTATTTTTGCATTTTGGTAAACTCCTACTGGCTACTTAACACTTTTACTTTGATATCATAGCATTTTCAAGCTCCTTTTTGCATAAGAAGATGGTCAAATGGTAAGCACTAAGCATAGGTTTCGCAACTATAATGTCCGATCAATAACTTCGAATGCGTTGGTATTCTCTTTTCTATAAGGAATTCTCTTTTATGTTTGGAAAACAGCCTCAAAAGTGTTGTCCTGTACGATAAGTGTTATACTCGTTTTCCGCGTACCTCACCATCCCTATCTTCGAGATCGCACAAAACTTCGTGATCCAGCTTCTTTATATGAGAGGACTCCCACATCGGACGAATTTGGTGTTATTGCGCAATAGAATATAATATTCGCGCTCAGGGAGTCGGATCAGCCCTTTGTGCGAATTTTCGGTCAAATCTAGTTTTTGGCCCAATTTTGGGAAATCAGGAGTAGCCATTGGGCAAGTTATAATTTTTTGAAACTTTCTATAAGGAAGCCATCAACCATAACAAGGATAACCTAAGCATATCTATTACAGATGCCCATGACGTAACAGGCGTCACATAAGAGCATTTGTTCGGCGCATATCAACGAGTTCTCCTTTGTTTTATGTGTCGCCACTCAATCGCCTATGATTTTTTCGGCGATTTGGTCAAATTCTCTAATCGGCTAACAACTTATCCCATGGGGTAATTTGATTCCCTTGACACGAGAGTCGTATTGGTTTAGCGCGAAAACGTCTGACTCGCGCGCTATGGGCTTCCGAACCTCTTATGTAATGATATTATTTATCCAGAAAAACCTCCATAACTCCAGTCAAAGAGCCGCTTCGCGAATTTAGAGAACAGATTCGCAATTAGCGTCTGAAATTAGGTCGGACCATATGTATGTCATTACAGAGCCACTTCAAGCTCTGGTCCTTCCCTTATGAAAGCTATGGCTGTAATAAATGAAAGGGCATGCTAATCAAAGGGACTGGACTGTCACAAGGAAGTTCTATATTGACCAACTTAAAAAAGGCACTCGGTAAACACGGTTTCCTCAGTGATGGAGACATGCTGAATTCACATCGGAGCAGTAAGACACTTGGCGCGCACGGCTACGGAGGTCGCGGGGCATGATGACTCAGTTGGAGGGTTTTGTCGCCCCTTTCTTCGTAAGTAAGAGTGCGGGTTTGAGCCCTGTTCTAGGCTGAGTATTTCAACTATAATTCAGCACCCTGTGGCAGCACTCGCACGCAGAAGGTGGTAGAGTACATCAGTAATAATCAAAAATCAGAAACGAGGTCTTTGACGATGCCTTTTTTGGTCAGGAAACAACTACGACTCAGTGAAAACGGCGAAATGGCTCTATTTTACATCCACTCTATTCACGGAAACATATGTATGTATGCACATATAAGCGAACAAATATTGGACAACCTACGAGGCAAGAGGGCCCTTTTTCGGGTCACTGTTGATAATGAACTTCTGCGCTGCCGTGCACGAAAGCGACTTGTTCAGATGAGCATAAATACTGTCGGCCACAGCCGGTACATTTTTCAGATCAACTGGTTGGAAATAGTGGTAAACAGAGTCTGAAAGGAGATTCTCCGATGCATCTCATACTCCTCTGAGAGGAATTATTAGGCCTTTTTTACCTGGAGCATTTGTGAATAAGGCTTTCGTTGCTGGATAGTTCGCGGTAACATTCACTTGGTAGAGAGCAAACTCGCCGACAGCGTTGAGGCGACTGTCCGTGGTGAATGCAAATCGAACGCTCCACCCTTCATACTAAATGTGATTTTTGTCCTGTAGTTCGAATGAGAGCGGTAGAAAATTATGTTTCTGCTGGGACTGTTGTCGACTGTGATGTTAGACTTTTAACAGCAGTTTCCGTTACAAAGGTAGTTCACAGGTATACTTCAGTATGAGAACGCTAAATACTAATGCCTTCTACTTGACGCATACACAGATAATGCATACACAAATAAATTAAAGGCAGCATTGGGGGAAAGTCGGACGAAAGGTAAAAGAAGTAGTGAATGTGAAAGTCGAAATGCCTAGTAACAGGACAGTGAAGAAACAACGAATGGAATTGGCCAAAGACCGAAGAAATAGGACCCCCTTTCCACTGTTGATTCTCGACGCGGACGACCTGTCCGTCAAGAGGCGGGTAGTCTGATCTAGTCCATTGGCATGTTGCCAAGTAAACACAAGGGAATATTTGGAAATACGACAGCATCTATTTTTTGGAGTGAGCATCAAGCTAAAACTGCGAAAGCGCGCCGCAGAACCTTCGATCCTGCCGCATCTCCTTGGCCGCTCCCACCCCAGTCAATCGGGAATTACGTCATCCGGGGGCGGGATCGACTCATCAAGAGGTGGGACAGATGGGCGGTTGCGACGTTTTGCGGCGTTTCTACAGCTCGGAGGGGCGCTTTTTCACCGGGATTTCGCCACAGGTTGCCCTCTTAGGCCCGGGACTACCATGTGAGTGACTTCTTGTAGGGATTTCTCCATTACCACATTACCCCTAATGCTGTCTTTGAACGAATAAGTCATATGTCAAAAATAGAATGGAGAAACTTATTACGAGCTGCTTTCAATTGAGATTCGAGGAAGCATGCTGTAGATCATCTCCAGGCTAGGCGGGCAGAGTGTTATAATGGCTTTATAATGGCTACTCATTTTCATATTTTGCTTCTTCCGTTCACACAGGCTCCACCTCCACCCATACTGCGCCTCTCTTATTTCGGCACTGCGCCTTTCCTATTTTGGTGTCATGTAAGTTCCCATTTAAGGACACCGGTAGGTGTAATCTTGGCTGTTTGGGAAACATGAAAATAGAGGCGCTAGGTAGTGCAATCTCTGAAAAGGAAATGGATGGAAAGAACGAAAACACAAAAAATAGAACCATTCCCACTCCTTTCCCTTCGCCTCCTATGCATCACTCGCCGCTGTAATTGAGATGCAGACGGCGAGGGGTTGCCCAAGCCACCCACAGATGTTGCCCTGCCTCTTCAGTAACTCAGCCATTGGAGATTGCAACTCGAGGAGGACACGATGAGATCACGCTAAATGCCCCAAGACACGTTTTTCAGCGCGAGTTTTGCCACAAATTACCCCCTCACAACTGGCCTTTTCATTCACAGAGAGCACCGTTCCCAGTTTACCTTCACTGACCTTTCCCGGTGTTATAGGCGCAGAGGTGCTGGGAATGTAGGTGGGGAGGAAGAGGGGGGGGGAGGGTGAACTTCGGTGCATATCTCCCTCCCTGAACGGATACCGAGGAAAGCGGAGAGCACCCACTTGCACTTGAGCTAAGTCATGCTTCCGACGACGACGTCATAGGTTTAGGAAGGCCATACTTACATGGTCAAGATTGATATGAAGGATTTGACTGGAAATTGCCTGATTTTGAACAAACACCACTGTTCCACAGCTGCTCTGATCTTCGTCGACAGGTGATGTGGGCAATACATGGACGACTGTATCAATCTGAAAATCAATAAAAGTAGCAGAACGTTCTAAGCTTACAAAACACTGAAATACAGTGCATGAGCCCTGGACTCCAAAATAATCTTACATGAAAATGTGTCAGTAGCTTCAAACCTCTGTTCCTGTGCTGTCCGTGTATGTCAAATAGAGATCAATCTGAGCATTGAGAACGATACATGGATAAGGTGGAAATCGAGTTGGAAACTGAAAGGAAAAAGTTAGAGAAGTGTAAGGTGAGCAGTCCTATGCAATCTGTCTCAAGTGAACTCCGGAAGGTACATTCTAGTAGGCTCATTTCATGCTATCCAGGAGGATGGCGGGATCTAATCTCTGTAGGTGGAAGAGGAATGCAGAGCTTGCCAAACCCAGCATGTCAGACGGGATGGTCAGCCACTCATCGCGAAGCAACCAATCACCGTCAAGGTCTCCCGCTTAGCAAGCATGGAACGTGCCTTTTGTTACGATGCGTTTTCCCTTCTCAACTCGTATTGACTCCTCATGGCTTGTAATTTCTGCTCTTCGATTCTTCGACCTTGTTGAAACCTCAGTCATGCAGTCAACCAAGCCAGTAGACAGAAAAGCTCTAATTGGCCTGTGTGGCATTCGATCCTGTGGTCTCTGCTAGCGGTGTACGTAAGTCTGTAAACCAGTGCGGCAGTTTTGAGCATTTTTGGTACTTCACCGTATTCATGTAATGCTTTTACATCAGTGGATGTGCATTGTTGATAATAATATGCATTACGGGATCAATCACATTCTTTTTCAGTGTACTAGAAGTAGAGGAAGTTCGAAAGGATGTTGAGATTCAACCCACTCAGGAGGAGTTTAAGAGAGGGTTATCGGTCGCATCAGGAAGTGTGATACACAATCATAGTACTAGTCATCATATGAGGAGCAAAAAAGTCTTCCATTCTCCGCGTTGCGGTCGGCTACGCGTTCTTTATGTATCTTTTAATTCAGTGGCCTTTCCTTTATGTCCTAATACAGGTTGCCTTTTTTCGCGGCATACTTTCCGTCGCCGGGCCAGGCAACAGACAGGGGAGCACGCGACACTCTGGGGCTCCTTCCCTCAGAAGGCTTGACCAGTTCCGAAGAGCGCAGATGGCTAGAGAAAAAACGTGTTTCCTTTATTCTATCAGACATTCTATACCACCGATGAACTTCACGAATCATCACCAAAAAAGTTTGTAGATACATTACTAGTTTTACGGAAGATGAGGAGGTTTTAAAAAAAAGAAAAAGGAAGTGAAAAGACGGTAAATTGCACCATCGCCAAATTGAATGCGTTAGGGTCACATGTTATAAATAGAGCGCGTTGCAACGCGCGTGTCGACTGGGCCGCAGAGTATGAAAGCTACCCAACTATAATGTAAGTTTATTGTTACTAACCTGCCATGAACCTCTGTAGTTCGTACCGGATGAGGAGATCGCGAGTTTTGATAAGCCTAAATCTTATTGTATAAATAACCATGTGAGTATCGCGATCTATATCGCGTTTTGGGACATTGGTAGGAAACGGATTAAGGGTAAAATGACGTGGGAAGAAGTAGCTCAACGATGTGTTTGACGACAATCGTCTCTGTATGAATCAATTGATACTGTATTTGTGCCGTTGGAGTGCCCATTTACAGTCTTCACTGTTCATGTCCATCATAGCAATAGGTAACGATCTACATGTTATATGTACTCTAAGCTTCTGCAGCTTTGTCTGATGAAGTCCATCATATGATCCGGGGCCCTCCGTACGAAAACCGACGGATACGATCGATGGTATCCGATGGTGCACAGTTTCATCTTCTACGACTGTTATCACTAAATGGTATATTATGCTCCTATTCGGGATTCCACACTGAGATCGGTGATTTTGATCGATGTGGCCAATATAACTTTATAAAATCTTCATTTCTGCAACTGCGTGTAATTATTGGTGTGGCCCACCGATCATTTCTTGTTGATATATAGGTCGAGGCTGTAGAATTTCATCTTCTAAGTACTCATTCAGTGGTATGGTCGATGAGCCGTATTCAGTCTTCTGCTCAAAAACCGATATTTACAATCATGAGAATCGGAGATTCATGTTACTGCGGAATTTTAACATCTATGAGGGCACTCACACAATGGTATGGCCCATAATACGCTTCCAGCCTCCTGACAGAAACCGATTTTCGCAATCAATGTCGATCGCTGGCTCACTGCGGTATGATTTCAACTTCTAAGGCAGGTCGCAAGTCAATAAAAGTATAGTCCAATGACCGTTCCTAGCGTCTACACAAAAGCCAATGTTATCAATCAATATTCATTGCAAGTTTCACCTACCGCCATCATCTGGTATACTTTTTGCCACTTTGTACTCCCAGACATTTGGTACCAACCTGCCTATTCAAGAGGAATGGAATGCTTGGTTGTCCTGGGCGGGCATTGAGGCGAGATCTGTCGCTACCCACCCGCCTCTGCACATCAGCGAGTGCAAGTGAAAGGAACGTTTTCCCCCTTTTGTTTTTTTGAGTAAATGAATAGCAAAAATAAGACAAAAACTTTTGTTTCATTGAAAACAATATTAGTCCGCTGTACCTCATTACACTGTGTGTAGTTTTGAACGGAATATAAAGTGTTTGATTCAAAACGCACCCGTCAAGATCAAGTAAACAAAAAGCATCTTATCAACCAGTCCTGACGGCGCTGTTGATATTGACTGAAAAAAGTTACTGCAAAAATAGATGGAATAAGGACGGAACTGTCGCAGTAGATGTTCAAACCTCAACGCGAGCAGCTGAAGTTGTCCAATCTTTCAATGAAGGAACAATTTCGTAGCTGAAGTGGCCTGAAGTTATGGTTCCCTTATCGGCCTGGCTTCGCGATCGATTACGCTTCGGAGACATAAAACTACCGAATTCGACTTCGAAGAGAATCATTGGAGTGAAGAACCTTGGAATATTTTTCTCTCCTAATTTGAGATGCTCTTCAAAACACGACACGTGCTTTCCACTCACCTTTTAGTTCACCGTTTGGGTAGGTGGTAAGTAGAATGCTTTCCTGTTTCGTTGAAGCCCGCTGCCCACAATCCTCTCCGATTAACCGAGATCTCTTGCATTTCCCGCTTACCCGGGCTCGGGTTATTCTGTAGTGACTGGGAAACGTGCAACGTTCCAGGGATGCAGCAGACCATTCAAATCCAGTACCATTTCGCTCTGGAGTCACTCTGTTCGGACTCTAAGAAGTATTTTTACGACCAAGAAAAGAAATGGCTGACTGCAGCATTGCACTCACTAGGGGCGCTGCACCGAATAAGCAGCAATGCATCACAGGAAGAATTCGCAGCCTTTAAGCTTCGGATAAGAAGAAGTGTAGATGTTAGTTACATAAATGGTTAACAAAAGGTAAAATGGTTCGTTTCGCCTCTGTCTCATACAAACCATTGTCTTTCTCTTTCGTCTACCTTGAGGCTCATCAGTGAGATGAGGTAGACGAAACAAAAACGTGTGTAAGTAAATGTTTACAAGAAGAAAAAAGAGGAAAAAATAAGTAAATTGAAAAGGAGAAAGAGTGTAAGAGCGCGATGAACATATCGAAAAATTCTTGTTAAAGGAATTGTTAAGTAATTAAAAGATGCAATGTACCGCAGAAACAAAAACAAAATTCGTTAGGATAGACAGCTTTGAAGTGTTTTCTAAGTCTACTCAATTCGTATAGTGCACGCTCAATATGATAACTACTATTGTTACTGAATTAGTACACAGACTTCAGCAGAACGTTATATACGCTCAGAATACGTTCAAAATGTAATAGAGTAGAAAGGCTCCAACAAGACTAGCCACTGAATCTATCTATGCCATGATTAGAAGAGTGTCGAACATGGAATGTTCGAAATCCCGTAATACATACACGCTCAGGAGTACCGGCTACAGCACGTCAATGAGTCGTTGTTTTATAATTCTTTGCTCAATGAATAGGTACTACTACCAGCAAAGCTTCTCGAGAGCTGCTTTCTGACAGCTGTTGATCGTATAAAGGTACATCTAGATAATGTGACTACTCCTATCCCATCCGTAAGCAGTTAGCTCTAAATATATGCAACTGCAAAAACTGCAAAGGATGTACTTTTAAGCCGCCTGCTTACTCTGTGGTGTGCCAGCGTGCTTGCAGGCGGCAGGGCGTGGCTGCATTACGGGCAGATAGGCAGAGTGAGAGGGAGACGCGGGCGCCGGCCACTCCGAGTATGAAGACGGAATTACGAGCTACTGGGCTGGGTAATCGACGCTTACAGAGTAAGTGGAAAGGCGCCCACAGCCTCAAATGGCCAAAACGCGCTCTCGATTTGATCAACGGGTAGCTCTAGCGACTACTTCACAAAGAAAGCATGCTATCAGTCTTCATCAGATAGGATAGAGCTGCGGTAGTGAGGTCAAAGTAATCAGGCAAAATGGCTTGATTCCAGTCATCACATCACATGAAGAAGTTTGTCCAAATATCTAGTCTCGGATTGTGATCTGGTCCAAATTCAAGGGAAGAAAGGCTCTATTCTAGGGTTTTTTTAATTCTTCCTCTTATTTTTTCTGCAGTTATGTCATCCTCGGGAGCCCCAAGAATTTTAGTGAGCGCGATGAGCAACAAGGACTATTGTGAATTGTGCATTTGAAACAAATCTGTGCACCGACAAGTAATTCCAGGGGCCTTCACGAAAACCATCCAGTTCATGCTGTTTTATTGATTGTTACAAATAATAACCGTTATTAAACAACCTTTTGGGATGTCACGCCCTCATGGTCCAGAAGGGATAGATACAAAACGAGAGTCACTGTGTAGTTTAGCTGTGAAGAAAAAGCGCTGAGACTTGTCAAAGTGAGATTCACCTGTGATTATTGACCCAACTGAGCTAGAACGGATCAGCAATCGACTTTCGCTTTGCATCTCGAGCGTCACGCCATGCACCCATACCGAGCATTCGTCGGCACCCCCACTCGAGGGGGAAGCACAGAAGGATTTGGGCACCTGTCACTGTTGTCAAAGCTCATTTTGCCCCAACATCACAGGCCCGCTGATTTGGCGTGTAACCATAAGGTTCCTCATCGCTAAATCCATTTTCTGCGGTGACCCAATAAACTCAAGGTACTCAACTCCTCAAAGCTTCTGCACTGCAGCCTACGATAGTTTATGCCGATGAGAAGACAATGATAAAGCGCTGAGCGCTGCTCGGACAAAAAAGGAAATGGTAAAGGGTAAGGTATGATCTCCGTAGAAAAATTCGAGGACGCGGTACGTTTTCAGCTTCGGTTGCACTTCGCTGTCGGCATCTACTTCTCACCGGTCATTGTGAAAAAAGGGTGAAAAGGAAGGAGTGAGAGGCATGGTTCTCGGATTCTTTTTTTGGGTTCAATATAGTTTCATTTCGTTCCCTCTTTATTGTTGCAGTACAAATCACCTCGACACTCACATTTCACAATTATTCTACCATCTGCCAAAATTACCCCTACAATGTTGTTAACACTCGCACACTAAATGAACAACAATTGCAATATTTATTGCGTTTGTATCACTTTCACGAGTTGAATTTCGTAAAGATATGGGAATCCGAGTTGTGGATCAATGCCGATGTACACGCTGCACCACACGGTGGGATCAGCGAACATGCTTACATTCAGGTGCGCTGCTGGGTTATTGAAGTCAACCTAAAAGCGAGATCAAGTATTATACATAAACGCGGCGGTCAATGGACCCAATCAGGTGAATTCTTGGATGATCTCCGAAAGAAGGAGACTAGACTTCTGCCTTTTTTCTCTATGATAGATGAAAGCCGGTGTGATGATGGTTAAGAATCGCAGGCCTATTCATGACTTTCTATGCTTACTTTGTAGCAAAATGAAGGGAACGGTTGCCTCAGAGACGCTAATAAAGGCAATGCTATGATTTTGATGTTTTTCATTTTTGATAGCTGCTGATTTACGCTACGGCGCAGGATGCGAACGTTGGTAAAAGGATGCTGAGTTATGGGCAAAAGCACGGACATCGAGTCTTGCCCGTGACTAGAAATTTTGCCTATAGTTCAGCTACAGTAACAGTAATGCCATGTATTAACGACCCTCCACACTGAAATACTACACCTTCAAGATGCTCGTGGACATACCACTTCTCTTGCGTACTCCGCTACTGAATGGCCAAAAAATTTCGTCCTGAGTATCCCCTTCTCAGCATGGTACTCAGTGGCAAGGAAATTAGTTCATCCTGGGATCCCCTGTTCAGCACATGTTCTCGGGTAATGGAGTGGTAGTCACAATGGTCTACCCACACCAACAAGCACCGCACGACGCTTTTTTTAAGAGAACTCCCACCCCCCCGTGGCGAGTTCCGAATAGGTCAGGTCATGAGAATTGCCCGTCGGGCGATTCACTTGGTAACAACGAAATCAACTTTCTCATCTTTCTAAAGTTTTATACTACGGATTTGAACGATCACTAAAGTAGCTAACTTCAATAGTATTCCATCCATCACATCCGCTTCCTATTGAAATCGTTTTCATGATCCGTAGGAAGCTTGCCTTACACCATCCCACCCGAAACGAAACGAACGATCAACACCTCTTGCCTTCCAATGTTTTGTGCCATGATCTAGTCTACATGTATCTCTTCAAAACTCAAAAGTATGTTGATTCCTCAAATAGCATAAAAGAGAAACATAAATATGTGGGTGACTGGGAAATAGAGTGTACGTTTCTAAGCGCTCGTGCCTGCCAGATCAGACCGATAAGTCTCTAGAGTAAGATGAATGGCACAAAATACGGAACGGGACCGATGTTTGTCGCACGCGTCGTTCTGGCTGAAATATTGGTCATCTCCAGGTAAACAAACATTGAAGGATCTACAGGGCTTTTTGTTGACTGAAAAAGTCCTGCGGTAATCCATAAATGTCGGCGCAGCACTCGAATGGAGAATAGAGGGGGTTGAAAGACAGTGCGAAAGAGCATTTTTACCATTGTCAATTACAGATTCTTCGTATGTGGTGAAGCCACAACGACGAAATACCTGCAGCACAGTGATGGCCCAGTTAGCATTTGTGTCTTCCCAGTGCTTGTTCCACTTGAAGTTCATCGATTTCGCTATGGAATCAGCGACGACTTGAGGATTTCCAGATGACAGTGCTGCTTGTATGACCTAAATAGAGCATGACCTCCCTCTCTACGGGACTCTTTCTCAGTACGGATAACGCACCATCGGTTGTGGTTCATTAGCGCAGAACGGAATGCAGACGTGAATTTGGGGATCATCCATGATGCACATATTCTCAGCTGAATCTTTAAATTTAACGCAAAAGTCCCACTTCTAAAACTAAAACTTTTTCAGAAAAAAGAATGGCGCTGAAAGCCATTCTTGACCGTCACTTGTGAGAAACTGATTGAATATACTTACGATTATCCCACAGGCTATGGGCAGAACGAGCGAGCTGGCGTGCATTTCGCGGGGCTTTTTCGGGCAAATCGACGTGATAGTCAACCTCTATCACAGTAGATGGACTTCCCTGAAGATGGCCAAACTGCGGTAATCTCAAATTCCTGCAGTTTAAAAGGCAAGCAGCAGTCTCTATGAAGCTCGAAATGTGCAATCCTCATCTCCAAATTGCTGTTACCTAGGACAAATAAAAAAATCATAAAAAACGAGAGTAGAATTCAAAATACAGATAAATCAAAAAAAGAAAGAAGTTAGTGTTTTCGTGTGTAACTAATCAAGTATGGTAGCGTGATGTGCTCTGCTCGAGCATTTTCGAGGGTGTGAGCGACCAAACAGAAAAATCGCGTTACGGTGTCCAGTGCGATGGGTGCGATCCTGCGCACCCTATTTGCTGAGTCCTGAAACGATTGCGGTAACCTACGTCTTAGTTCAGTAGTGGCCAGGATCCAACTAATAAGGTGCCTTTACTTCGTACCCGTCGCGTTAATCCCCAACGTTGCAACGCGAATCTTTTGTCCAGTGCCATGAGTAGTTCAGCAAAGCAAATCGCAAATGATATGAAAAGAAAGACTATTTCCACGCTCTGCAACGTCGTCGCCGACTCAATCGACGATGCTTGCCGCGACGCGCTCCATCTACAATATTTGACCAATCGTTTCATTTAAAGGCAGCGTTAGGGGTAATTCGATTGTTTCATTCCTTCCAATCTTTGATACTGACCGGTGGACGTTTTCACCACGAAAGCTGAGACGTCGAGCACCACGTCATTCCGATCGATACAGCTTTAATACGATACGATAAGTATCATTCTGCTATCACGCTTATTACTCTACACCTCAGCTATTCTTCGGCGAAGTCGACCCTGGAAGGCGAGAAGGGGTTATCCAAGGCTCAGGTGTTATCCGCTACGCCGTCACTACAGCTCGGGGGCGCGCTTTTCGACGGGGATCTTGCCATGAATAATCTTCTCAGGCCCATAGTTTCTATGTGAGTGACTTCTTCTAGGGATTTTCCATTTACCATATTATCCCTGATGCTGTCTTTAAAGGCACACTTCGTAATAGCAGATGGATCGACTAACCTTCTTGGAACAGTAGATCCTTAGGTGACCAGTCAGGCTGCACCTTTTTCGCGTCGCCACGGTGCGCTATCATGGCGCTACACCTACCCGAACTAACCCATTTCGACGCCTCCCACTTTGAGCTCCCTTATTGGTCAACTGAGCAAATGGGTGGCGTCGGAGTGGTTCGAGCAGGTAGCGCCGTGATAGGGCATCATGGCGACGCGAAAAAGGTACAGCCTGGATAGTTACCCAAGAATCCACTCCCTCAAGGAGGTCAGTTGATTTATCTGGTTATCGTAGAGTGTGCCTTTAAGTAATACGCGGATTGAAAGAATGACAGGCCGCCTAGGCATAGGAAACTCTCACATTCACCCATTCACATCCTGTATAAATTAATAAACAAAATTGTCAAACAAAAGAACAGCTGAAACCTACAAAACCAGAATATAACAGGTTCTAAAACCATTCTCGATCTGGTATTCCTTGACGAATGAAAACTGACCACAATCGGTGTTTTGGTTTCTTGTCACTGCTACAGTGCAAAAATGGAGCGACGTCAAGGCAAAAAGGCCTTGATCATTGTAAAAATATTTCATGTAGTGTGTCGGTTCAAGGCTCACAACAAGAAGATTTAGAGAATCTCGTCTTGATTCTGATGTCGCTTGAACTCACATTTATGCAGAACTGGTTACCGTTGTCTGACACTCCAGCTGTGCCCCATTTTGATATACCAATAGCCGTTGTCACCAACCATGATTCTGGCGGGATAGATAAATCACATTTTCCTGAAACAGAATTTTTCAAAGAAGCAACCACCAGCTGTAGATTTTTTTTCTAAAATTCAGTTTACAAGTTAATCAGAAATTTCGTAATGTGGCAGCAAATAAAGGGTGTGCGTGCTCCTGGACCGAGGCACCTCAGAGCAGTGATCACAGTAGAAGATCACCTTCCCGAGGAAGAGGCCAAGTGCGTGGTTTAACTGTTAGCATATAAAAAACTTTGAAGAAATGGCTGACCCGCCGAGTAGATGTAGCAGGGAGACAGCAAAACCAGAGCCAATGTTAGTAGCAAGCGTGTCATCGTAGGTGTCCAGTGATAACGTATCGCATGTTGCTCAGAAAAAGGGGTTCCTCGCCCCATGTTTCCATTATGCAACGGAAGCTGCTCTTGTCATCGCATAAACAGAAATTTTATTTCAAAGTAAAAATATGCACTGACATTTTTCCATCTTCTCATTTTTACACACAAACTGTACCTCCAGGAAGGAAAAGAGCAGTAAAACTAATTTCGCTTCTCGATAATGAGATAACCACATTAAATTAATCACGAAGAAGATATATTTCTTCAGGAATAGCCTTGCTACACCAAGAAGAAAAGTGTCACTGCGAATTTTACTCAAAGCCTAAGTGATCAGCAGATATTTCATAATACTCCGCTAGATGCGATGCCTATAGCCCGGACACCTTAATGAAGACGATGAGGAAAGACTGTACCGTCAGCCGAAGATGTCGCCATACGTACCGTCTTTCTTTCTAAAGTAGTTTCCAGAAAGCTATTTGTGTTGTGAGGAATGGCGTAGACTATATTGTTCAAGATACCTTAAGTAACAAACGTGTGAGTTGAGATCCAGGCCACTTGGTTGTCATCGTTGCGAGGTGAAGTCGCGGAGGTTGCTCTTATATCACTGTTGTTGATTACATTTCATGAACCGGGACTGCGTCGTCCTCTCAGGAGTCAGAGACTCTGCTGAGCTTTCACCTGGATATCGTAGGCCGTGCAAATTCGAAATCACCTGAGAGGTAACAGCTATAGGTACACGCGCCTCTTGATGTTATTGTTTGCCACTGGTGCCTCTTGATGCCAATTGCAACAATGACCATCAACAGTATGAATCGCAACCCACTCCACTGTTCCGTTTAGAGCATCTTGGATGGCAAAGTCTGCACTACTTTGCACTATTCGATTCTTTCAGGGCTATTTTTGCGAAAGCACAGGACGATTTTCACGACGATCACCTGCCATCCACAGCAGTTACTCTTCTTTCATTCACCATTGTGTTCAAACATATTCGATTGCATCGAATTTCGGGGGCGTGTTACGTAATAATTGTTGGGCAGGTCTGTTGATCACATATGCCATAGAACTCTTGTTGTTACCTTCTTCTTTCCTAGAGCGATAAGGTTTTGTCAAGCGGTCATTACCTTTGCGACACTATGTTTGTCGCGGATTGCGACGATAGCCTCGAGAGCATCGCACTCCGTGGCCCATCCGCGCTAGGCAGCTCCCGCTCGCCGCGTCTCGCGACGTGCAGTGGCTCCGCCCTCTTTGGTCGACGCCAGCATATGAGGGTGGCTACCAAGTTTGCCAGTTGGTTTTTCACCGAGTGACGCCGTGAAGCTCTCCGGGATCCGGGGTGCCAGGCACCCTCGACTCTTGTGTAGCGGAGCGCTGGCACATGAGTTAGCCGGTGTCTACCCCTGCTCCTCGACTGGGAGCAGCCTTGTGTTTCGATCTCCATGCGAGATACTGTCGACCATATGGTTAGTAACACCGGCCGGATGGGGGTCAACTGCGTCAGCCGACTGTCGGGAGTCGCCCTAGCGGAGGCGACCTAGGGAGTCAGGTATGATGTGTTGTCTTATTGTTTATTGGGTAATAAATGTGTGTCATATATCTGTGTTGTGCTCTATTATGTTATGATAGCTGTAGCGCAGGATGTCAGCGATGTGACGTCCAGGGCTCGAGGGCTATAAGGTCAAGGTTAGGGTGGTCAACTGTAGGTTGCAAGGGGCATGGGTCAGGGACGGTTGAGCCAAGTATACAACGGTTAGGGTATGCTTAGGTCGGTAAAACCCTCGGGTCCCCAGAGTGGGTCCACCTCGCCTTTTACGGTGAGACGTCTCCGGTAAACGGTCTAGGCACACACCGACGCTGGAACGCGGGAAGTTTGCAACTGTCCGCCACCGTTGCGCGGCGATGTTCAAGGACGTGGCCAGTCCGCGACAGTGTTCATAGTAAGGCTCTGCACGAAAGGAACAGAGGATACGTGTCCCTAGACCCAGAATTCAATGAACTATGCTCACATCAAGGATGAGTGGAGATTTTGCTGACGCCAACTCGAGACCCTCGGTGAACAAAAAGGTCAACAGGTGATGAAGGTGGCGCACAACGCTTGGAAAGTGTGGAGAAACATGGGAAGTTCTGGTAGACTGGTAGAACGTACTAGTAATTGTCCCTACTATAAACACACTGTCGCATAAGTAATGACTGCTTGATAAAGCCTCACCGCTCTAGGAGAGGAGGAGGTAACAACAAGAGTTTTACTGGTATATGTGATCAACAGACCTGCCCAAAAACCATTCTGTAATACGTGCTCAGAATTCGATACAATCGAATACGGTTTAAAATGAAGAGGACGACAGTCAGGAGTAATTGCTATGGGTGCCAGGTGATCGTCGTGCAAATCATCCTATGCTTTCGCAAGAATAGCACTGACAGGATCGAATAGTGCAATGTAGTGTAGACTTTGCCATCCAAAATGCTCCAAACGGAACAGTGGAACGGGTTGCGATTCATAATGTTTGATGGTCATTGCTGCAATTGACATCAATAGGCACCAATGACAAACAATAGCATCAGGAGGCGCGTGTACCCATAGCTGTTCCTTCCAGGTGGCGAAGGGTGATTTCGATTTTGCACAGCCCTACGATATCCAGGTGAGAGTTCAGCACAATTTTTTCAACAATTACATCAAGAGATGCGTACACCCCTGGTTGTTATTTCACTTCGAATCATATGCATACTCCTCAGAGTACGACGCAGTTCCTGTCATGAAATGTGACTACGCAACAGTGGGTGGGTCTACTTACAACAAAAAATCACGTGGCCGCCTGCGGCGAGCGGCGCGGCGGGTGCGAGTGCCAGTGGCAGGGCATGGCAGCCTTCAAGCGAGGCATTGTGGCATGGGTGGAGGAGGCAGGGTGGCATGGGTGTAAAAGGCAGTGTGGCATGGGTGGAAGTGCAGAGGTGACGCAGCCACGCTCTGCCGGGCTTCCAAGGGCAATCGATTCGGCAAGTCGTACTGATGGCGCCTCGAGTGCGACTCCGCGAAGCGATTTTCTGTAGTAAGTAGACCCACCCCGCAACAGTGATATAAGAACAACCTCTACGACTTCACCTTGCAGCGATGACCACCAAGTGGCCTGTATCTCATTCACACCTTTGTTTCTTGAGGCATTCACACGAGTTCGCTGTGAAATAGCTTTTGCTTCTCATCTGCTTAATACAAGTTTAGATTGTATGTTTATCACCGACCTCTGCTGATTTAACCTCCCATAGCCGGTCAAATTCGACCCCTCTCTCGAGGAACCCTTGACCCCCCCTGTACCCTATCTACCACTGCTATCACATCTCCTTAAAAGGCTACCGCTTTTAAAAATTACAGGAAATTACAGACGATACCTTTTGTTAAAGCCGAGGGATTAGGACCTAAGTGTTTTTTCAGCCATTGACGATGTTATCGAATCAAGAAGGCGGGGCATTCTATAGAAGGCTTAACATGCAGTATCAGTGAGGAGTCGACCGGCACTCTGAAGCGTTATTTTTGTAGACCTTGAGGGGAGAGAGAAGGGGCTCTTTCCGTTCTGGAACTCATGCAGAATTAGCCCTCACAGAGGATATCGCCCATGTCTTCGTCCAGCCCAATAACATCTATGTGTGCTAAAGCTCCCTTGTCAATGTATCAAAGAACGCAACGGAATTAGTGACACTTGTCTGCTGACAAAGCTCATCATCCCTTGTTGGTAGTCATAACTTTCAATTACCTGCTACTGATTCCCACTTCACACCGTACATATGAGCCATCAGTGCTCACATCCTACCGTCAACCCGAAACTCGCAATAGATTTGGTGATTCCTGCTTTTTGGTGGTCCCTATCCACCCTTATCAGCTAATTATTATCAGTTTCGTCCAATGTACCGTAAAACTATCCTACCGCTGCTGCGACGTGAGTTATACATTTACTGAAACAAAGAAAGCCAGACTTACAGTAGCGCTCAAAAGTATTCGGCCAGATGGTTTTTCACTTGGGTTTTTCACTTGTAACTTTTTTGCGACTGGACCGATCTAAGAGAAATTTTAGTATGTTGTACTTGGAGACACCGCATACTAAATATACTATTTTGGCGCTCACCGGTATAAGTTACGTGGTTAAATGCAATTTTTTTTTGGAGTGCCATCCCTATGCCGTCCCGCTGTGCCGCTGTCATCAAAAGTCGTGGTCTTTCTACAAAATATTGGTGTTCTCTGAGGCTTGCTCGTTTTGTTTTTTGTAAAGAAAGCCGTTTTTCTTGACCAAGCCTTTTTCTTTTTTTTCGGTGGTTTTGTAGTAAATTCTTGTGAAAAACCTTGGAAAGAGTTAAGCGGCACTCAAGTAGAAGGAAATGTCGACAGTAGGTTCAGGCACCACATATTAAAATTTTGTCAAATTTGGTCATGTATAAAAAAGTTATGACGAAAAAATGTTTGGCCGAAGACTTTTGAGTAGCTGGGTAGGCGACTGTATGCGAAGCTCCTCCCCCCTCCCCAGGCCCAGGTCTCACACTCTTCCTTCCTCTACATAAGAGATTTCCGCTTGCGATAGCATACTTCATAATGAAGTCATGGCAGCGTTCTTTGTATGTTGTTCGCTGTATCTGTGCAATGCACATGGATACTGCGTCAGATTGCATTCTCCATCCATCTGCGTCGACTCGAGTGGGAGATGTAAGAAATGGAATTTCATTGCGATTTGAAATTAACCTTCACCATAAAACTGAAGAGAAAACCTGGAGTGGCAGATAGGTCTTGGTTTTTTTTGCTGAAAAAATTCTTCCGTGACTATTCACAACTTTTCATACGAATCACAACTATGAACAAACACAGAGATAATAGAGAATCGCGTATGCGTCCAATGACTAACAAGGAGGGCTCATCAGGTCATGGTCAGCTTTCTCAAAACGGTTTTTTGCATTTTATAGGGTCACATACATGAAGCGAAAAACCGGTCTCAAATTTGGCTAAATGGCCCTGAAGGGGTCAGAGAATGAGTGACAAAAGTTGCTCAGAAAGGAACAATTTTGACAGTTCGCTGCAATGCTTTCCAGCTGCGGCATTGAGTATATGCATATCAGAAGACTGTCTTCAAACCTACATCAAAACCACTGCGAGCTGGTTCAGAAGTGTATAATCACTTATGGTAACTGCTAAATGAAGCAAAGAAAACTCATAGGGGACGCACAGGTCAACGCTCTCGCAATGGTTGGATGGCCGAAGGGATAGGGCGCGTACCCTCTCTCCGCGCGACACTGGGGCACGAGTTGTCTACCCTCGGTGGGAATCGCGTGTAATTGCACAAGAAAGGCGGCGACCGTATTGATGCCTATTTTTATTCACTTTGCTGCCATATTGGGCTTACTTTGGATTGTTTTCATTTGAATATGTATAAATTTAGCTCATTCTGGTGTCTGAGTGTTCACACCAGGACTAGTAAGTAGTACTACATTTTCCCCCGGTTTTTATACCCTTTGAACATGACGTTTTCCTGGTTTTCCGTCACATTACATAGTTTCGACAGCTTTTCCTGCTCTACAAGATGGTACTATCTCTTTCGAGTCATTGAATCGTTTAATAGTATTAGGTTATAGAAGTGGAATATCCAGGGAGCAAAGATCTGCTCTTGCGCCACTTAACCTTTTTTACTTATAGTCAATGTCCAAAAATCTGACCCTTTCCGCTTCATGTCGAATCATATGAGGCGAATAATTTCTCATGCATCATTTTATTGTTATAATCAGTTCTTTGCTCAAAGAGAACCCTTTGATGAAGCCTTGCTTTTGAAACAAATTCCTACTTCTCTCTTTGTGGAACCTCGGCATCGATATAATTTTGAAGCTTTTTCTGTTATGCCAACAAGGTTCTTAGGTGGAATATTTATTGGTGGCCTAACGTTTCGACCAGATCGTCTTCCTCAAGGGCCCACTCCACCACCGCGAGAGTGGAACGCCGCCACTCCGTGTCAGTTGTCGTCAGTCATATGCCTTGATTTTGAAAGATATCGAAAGTGCAGTTCTTGCTTCCTGGGAATTCCATTTCTGAGCGTTCAATATAATAAACAATTCAATATACCTATTTTGTAGAGCAGAAAGAGCTCTATCGATTGTACATTCCACCTTGTCGAAAAATCAGGAGAATGTTGTGAAAAAAGAGTATCCCGCTATGTATAATTCGCTTAGTATGTCTGTGTGTGTTTGTGTGTGTGTCCGTCTGTGTGTCACGAAATTCATATCTCGCGCCGCAGCAAAGCTGGAACGCCGAATTTTACAAGTGATAGAGGGGGTGCCGAGGGAGCCCCAGCGGTGGCGGACCGAAAGTGATAGCAACTAATAAGGGCTGATAAGGAGCCTCGGAAGGCAAATGTCGCCAAATCCGTTTCGCCTTTCGCGTTGATCCAAGAGCGCTAACACTCATAGGTGTTGTGCGGGGTGGGACGGGGACATTAATTGTGGGTGACCCACATTGATGCCGGTTGATCAGATTCGATAAGGAGCGTAAAAAGGCTAGAGTCGTCGAATCCGTTTCGATTTTCGCATTGGTCCCGGAGCGTTAATACACACAGGTGTTTTGCGGAGCGGGACGGAGACATTGATGATGGGTGATCCAAACTGATAATGGTTGATAAAATTCGATTAGGAGCGTGGGAAGGAAAATGTCACCAAGGCCGGTACGCTTTCGCGGCTAACAGTGGAATGTTCACATTCGCAGGTATTGTAGGGTACAGGGACTTCATTGGTACTGTTGGGTACAGGGGCCTCAGTGATAAGGCTTACGATGGCTGATAAGAACCATTAGGAATCGGATGGGATGAAATCCTTCACATCGCTTGATACTACTATACGACCGCTTCAGCAAAAGCGTCTGATGCTCAGTGTCATTAGGTGAGCATATTTTATGTTCTGATATCACTGACAGATGTATCGACCACTGAATTGCCTAGCTTTCCAAAAAAATGGTGCATTTCTTTTGATACTGCGATCTACACTGATAATCATGGTACACCTATATTTGTGATAGCAAAGCAAACGTTCCACTCGGAATCATTTTCTAATGCGGTACTGGCAGCAATACTGGGTATCGACCGCTAGACTATGTAAAATTCCAAATAGTGAAGCATGTTTACGAAAACGATAAACGTCGATAATCGGGATATGGATCTACCATCGATGTGTAGTAATTAGATGCTCAGCAAGTGAACAAATTGTTACCAATCGATGCAATCGGATACAAAGCTATCAATGTCTAAACTCTCCAAACTCCCAATGGCGACCTACACCAGTTGGCTCGCGCACACTACTGCGCGCGATTCGTGTTGATGACTTGCAAAACGGGTTCTATGCAAAGCGACTGAAGTATAATAACACCGAAATGCTTTCTTATCACGCCATCTTCTCTGCTTTCATCCAAATAAATAGCTCAGCTGGAAGCAGAGGAAAGGAAATTCCCATTCAACTCCATACACAACTGTGGTTGTGCCGATCAAACCCATATTGCACAACTATCGTCATGAATCGCGCGCAGTAGTATGCGCCCGCCAGCTGGTACAATAATAACAAAAAAATACAATAATACAATTAATTTACACTATAGTGCGACATGTATAGCAAAGTTTGGGAGAGCAAAAATGATGCATATAATAGGTAGCAGAGTATAGAAAATGGAATGACTGCATGCAAAACACTATTATCAGCCAAAAGTAAACTGAATACATGCAGAATGAACTAAATTTATACGAATCCCGCCTATTTAAAGACACCAGTAGGGGTAAATTTGGCAAATTGGGGGATTACGAAAGTAGAGGTGCTCAGCAATATAACAGAAGAGAAAGAACGACATAAAACGGCGAAAAAACCGAGAAATTGGAACCCGAAAATCCCCCCTCCTCTCTCTCGTCCTCTGCGTCTCTAGGCGGAGTGGACTGAAGACAGGCCAGAGTCTGAACCAGTCGGCCGCGATTGTTGTCCCACCCCTCCACGGCGACTCCCCCGGCCGCATAACCGCATAACGACATGCCTTGCTGTGGCGTCGCCATAAGACCCCAAGCCGCTATTTTTCAATGCGATTTCCGCCACATATGACCTCTTCTGAAGTAGAAGGTTCGTTTTCAGAGAACATTTACTCCCAGATCTAAGTTTTGCCTTACCCCTAATGGTGCCTTTAAATAAAAACGATTCAAAAACAAGCTCAAAATCATGCCGAAATGAATAAAAGTAGTCATACGGTCGCCGCCCTTCTTGTACAATTACACGCGATCCCACCGAGGGCAGTGAACACGCGCGAAAACGTCGCTCGCCGCTTGGTGCCGCGCGAAATCCTGACACAAGGGTACACACCCAAAGGGATAGTAGGATGGACTGACATCGAAACAGCGGGGGGGGGGGGGAGGTTCAGGGGTTCAACTCCCCTCGAGGTCTACGCTTTTGAATTTTCGTCCAGCGCTGAACTATTTGCGCACATGCAAAATGACTGCAATTTTTGTTGCTGGTGCTCCAAAGTGACCTCATTTACAAGCTTTCAATGGTGAACGTGTTTGGACCCTTCGGCACCCCTAGCATGCCTGCCAGGCTATTCCGTGCGAAACTAGGATGATATCCGTGTTCAGGAGACCCAATTTGCCCTAGGTACAAAATATTATCCGAATGGAGATTTTGACCCAAACTCGAGACAGTGGGGTGGACATGGGCACATAGTCACTGCTCCACTTGTACAAACGAACAACTGGCAGCCTAGATTAAATTCAATGGAACTTGTGCAGAATCAACGCATTCCATGTGAACTGCACCTATGAACACCATGCGATGGCGAAATATAGCAAATACTTCCTTATATCGGCTACCGACCTCCTTTAGTTGAGTGTTCTTTAGGCCGCGTTCATCGCCACCGTGACTGGCTCATCGGCGCTCAGGCGCAGCGGTGAAACCGCGCGCGCCGCAGCGCACGTGACGATGTAAACATTATATAATACAACCAAATCGCCGCCAATGCACCCAAAACTTCGGGAGGGAATGGCATTGTGATCAATATCCTGTGCACATTCGCTGATGCGCCTATGCACCGATGCGCCGATGCGCCGGTGCGCCAATCACGATGGCTGTGAACGCGGCCTCACAATGGCAGTAGTAGTACTAGTGGTCGCCCAAGTTTTCGAGCTTGGGTCAAAATCACGATTTGGCTGAAAACTGGTTACCTAGGGTAGTTCGACCCCCTGAGCATTAATATCATACATGCTTTGAGGGAAAACGCCTAGTTTTCTTGTTATGAGCGTTGGCAGGTCCAAACTAATCAGTCGCCTAGTATGCAAAAATACTGAAGATAGCGGTTCCCTGGCAGAATAAGAATTGATTTTGCACACATTTTGCATGTGCGGTCATACATGAGCACAAATGGATGAAAGAAAAGGCAAAAATTTGACCTCAGTGTGGATCCAACCATCAACCATTTTCTGGGCTCCTCAAAACCATTTAGCCGAATTTGGGACCGGTTTTGGCTTTATGTATGTGACCCTATAAAATGCAAAAAACCGTTTTGAAAAAGCTCACCATGATCTGATGGGCCTTCCGCTCTGATTGTGAGCTCACAATGACTAAATATGATCAATGTCTTCGAATTGAAAAATAAAGATCAAGATATGATATTTCAATTTACTTGGCCACCGTGACAGTAACAAAGAATTTTTGAGTGCAAAATGGTGGCAATGCATGGTTTACCTACTGGAACTACGGTGAGGGCAAGTACAAAGCCAAGCTCTACGTCATTGTCAAAAAAATTTTGCATTTCTGTGTTGAATCATGACGAAGTTTTGCCCTGCAACATCGAATCGGATCGAGATTGTTCAGACGATTACGGGCCACTCAGGAGCATTCGCGTAACCTTGATAATTATTGAGTGGCATGTGGACCAACTCACTCGTACAAGATAACCTTTCTCCTCCAGTGATGGCTTTACAGTAGTATCAATATTTTGTGCACTCTGACTTTGCTGCTTCTCCTAATTCTTCAAAAGACATAACAGCTGCAGCAGAAGTAACTGCCTCAACTGCAGAGGCGTTCAGCAGGAACAGCCCGATGCACAATCATTCCAGTTCCTGCAACCGTGTCCTCCCGTATTTGTCCTTCTGTATTAGCTCACACATTTAGCACTGGTGCACCTGCTTCCGTTTCCAAACGTTGTCCTTTATGGCGACATAAAAATGCCATTCTCTTGTGCATACCGTCGCTCAACAGAAATCTCTCATGCTCTTCTACATTTTCTGTGGGCTGCTCCTGCTAAACGTCTTTGCAGCTGAGGCAGCGACCCCTTCCTCCAACAGCACTAGCTTCCTTGGTCGCATAAAAAAACTTTTGGTAGCAGCAAAGGAAAAATTCTTCAAGATAGTCTCCCGAAAATCGGAGCTATTACCGAAGGAAGTAGGTTGTTTTGTGCAAGTGAGCTAAGGCCTCCACATACCATTCTATCATTTTCAGTGCTACGATCAAGCTCCTCAGGAATGCCACCGACTATATGAAGAGGGCGTTTGCAACTACAGGGACGTCGCGAAGGAATACTGTCGAGTAACCTGTGGTTTTTGCCGTCCGAAGAGCCATGATCCGCTTTCGAAAGAATACATCATAAGCGACGAATGGGATAAAATTCCAAATGCTCTGCAGCCTTCGAGTCGTGCGAATCATGTAAAGAATCTCGGTTTCGATTCGATGTTCACAAGTGCAAGTCAGTCAGAGTCATAACGATTCTATAAGTGAAATGTTGGGATAAATTTTTTTCAAATTTACGGGACTAGCGGCACACAATACTCTCTCAATGCTCGTTATGTTTTATGAAATTGCACAGAATGAGGAGGAAAGTGAAGGCCTCAGCGACCCAAATATTTAGACATATTGTTGGGATTAACAAAAACATCCTCCAGATTTTGCTTGGAAATCAGCACATTGGAAAGCTCTCGGTCGATGGCGTCAATCTATTGCGCATTGTATACAAGACTACTGCTGAATCTTCCTTCAACTGTGGGAAGCCCGCCTGTTCCTTATACTAGAAACGCATGTGCTTGAAAAACGACTTAATTGGATGTTTTCAATTGATCGAGATTAATGAATGGTATAAAACTTTACAAACGATAGTTGATGTCGGAGCAGTGATCGAAAAGATCTACTATGTACTTCAGATCGCATAGCGCACTTCATGCTTTTGTGTATGCTAGAGAGAACAGATTCAGCTAGAACAAGAAATACCATCGAATAGAAACTATTGTGAACAACACCTGAGTTTTAGTAGCTTTTAGAGATATCCACCAACTTACTGAACTAAATCAGCCGTTAAGGACTACATACAAACGAGTTGGCAAGGGGCTTGAACGTAAAGGAGCATCATAGCAGCCATGTGTGGCTGGTCTGATTTGTCGTGCTTTCGGAGTGCTTCGCGCAATGTCTTCCTCTTCGAATGTTCATGATGCTCGCTGCCTCCCTCCAATAAGGCAAAATGACGGTTTGCCGTGGTGTCCTGTTCCGCATACGTAATTACTGAATTGCACAGAGCATCTGTAAATAGGCGGAACCACTTCTCGTGGTCGCAACGAATCAGACAAGGCGTTAGTGGTGCGAGAACAGAAACTGCCGGCGGCAACATCTTCATTGCCATGCAAATGCGATCTCTTGGAGGACTTGGTGTACTTCTCCTCTTAGTTGCCATCTGCAACACTACTATTAGTCATGGCAACAAACAGCATATAGGTAAGCCTATATGAAGTGTTACCATCTCATATTCGGTACTGTTATATTGTGATCGCTCAGATGAAAGGAGATGAGGGAAAAATCTTCTTCAAAAAATTTATTTAGCACTTATTAGCCCGCTGCTGACCATTTCATCAAAAGTTCTTTTTATTGCAAGTCTATTCAACGCATTTGAGAACCGTTTCCTTTTCATCGAAACAACGCGAATGCCCTTGTCGACTATTATTTGCATGTCTGCTAGACTACTGTGCTGCTCCTCATGGTATGCTCAGTTTTTAGACTCCATATTCTACAATGCCATTCATAAGCTGATCAAACTTCATGAATGTCGAAAGAAATACGACGCAATACAGAATGAAAAGTATACACTTTCAGTTTTGTTGGCTGGTACTTCCTTTTCATACGTACAACGGTACGCCCGCCCACGATTGCTTGCAATTCCGCTTGGTTACTGTGCTGCTCTTTGCTATATGTTCAGCATTAGGACTCTCTGCTTTGCATTTTCGTCCGTGGAGAGCAATTCACTATAGGAACGACGAAATTAACATTCACATGAGTCTAAAAGTTTATATCACGGACTTCTACAGTGACCAGCTTCCACCTTTTTTACAGATCTTATCCGCTGTCAATTGGAAATTGTATTTAGTGGATGATGTAACAACTTGATCATTTATATACACCACATGTATACATGTATATATCCGACTTCACAACATATTTAAGTTCACAAATATTAGTCTTCATTCTCTGGCCTTTATCTTTAACACAAGTAGACCAGCTGGTCAAGATCTTTAAATTAGTAGCAAGTCAGTCGTCTTGCAAGGCAAACCCACTCATGGGCGACCTGACCCCACACTGATCACCGGAACACTTGCTACACTCCCAATGCTTCGGCAATCAAAAAAAGACATATGGTGTATGATGACCGCCATACAAAAAATGAGTAAGCACATGGTGCAAGATGTGCACGCTATGCCGTACATACTTATTACAAAGATGGCTTGGCCGGCTGCAAAGGAGCTGACGTCAGTAAAGTTAATAATTTTACCATTTCTCATGCAGAATTTCTACAGTCTCTGTTCTTGATGCATTTAGAAAGGTGACCGGATCAAAGTACTTTATATTTCTTCTATGTAGAATTGCTGAGGGCGTTACTCATTATGATAGCAGATCTCTTGATATAAGCAACACAAGAAAGTAAAGTCTGCGTGTAGTTGGAAGAAATGCTGGGCTTATGTGGCACATCTCATGGCTGGGAGAGGAGGAGCGACACCTCGAGCCTAGGGACCAGGGTCTTCATTGGGCTCATCGGTTGCTTCAAAGGTGCTCGCTTTTCTACCCTTCAAGCCTAATTGATATCGAAGTGTAGCTCGCGGAATAGCTCATCAACTGCAAACTCTGTGTCTCTTGATACACATGCCAGTACGGTGAAATATAAATGTCTGTTTCTCTCAATAGAAATCAAAACTAGAAGCTAATTCTCAGGTGTGGTCCTCATCAGAACCTTTCATGGCGTGCCTATGCTCGACATGGCAGAAGTTTTACGTAAAGGATCGATCCATAAGAATTAAGAAAAATCAATCTTATTTAGGTTACTGTCAATGCACTCAGCGCCCGCTCAATCTCCAGCATCGGCTGTCGTGCATTTGCGTACTATTGGCATGTACAGTTACCTCACGCCTAGTTATAATCGTCTTGGAGCATCATTAGGAGTGTCATACTCACTTCATCGTTACTTGACATGTGATCCTGATCGTTATCGTGTGGGGACTTTTATGGTGCTGTTGTAGTTAAGAGACCACTCCAGTGCTCTCGACGTCCGGCGCTATTTTTACCGAGTGGGGTTTGTTTGGTGGAATTTTCGCCTCGCGACGTCGCAGTCGCGGCGCCGTCAGTGCGAGTCGTTTGGGATTCCGCTCAAGACGTAATGGACTGGTGCCGTAAGGGACCTTTAAGGATTGCAAGTTGGAAGCTGCAATCTTTAAAATTCCCTTACGGTGCCAGCCTATTGCGTCTTGAGCGGAATTTCAAACGACTCGTACTGACGGCGCCGCGACTGCGACCCCGCGAAGCGAAAATTTGACCAAACGACCCACACCCATTTTTGCCCAAGCCTTAGTTGAGGGAAACTTCTGTCTGCCCCTGGATGAGGTATTGACGAAAATATACACTTTAGTGTACAAAAAGATGTCTGTAGGATGGTATTAGGTGAGGAAGGACAGCGTGAAAATGAGTGCTCCCCAACTATACATATTAGCACCGATTTTATATTTCTTCCGCTTTGTCTACTAGATCAGAATCAAATTTTTGCACGATTCCAGCAGATTCAGTCGGTGCCCATCCATCGTTGTTCTATCCTTTACATTAGCGTAGCGAAGAACACTATTGATCGCCACTTTCCCGAACTACTCTTATCAGAAACTGATAATCTACTTTCTTAAAAGTCTCACACGGTTTCATGCACATCTCGATCAACATGACGCTCTGGGACATATCGGTCTCCAAGAAACTGTTGAGGGTAAATCACATTCGTCTCAGTCTAGCTCGCTGGCGGCTAGAGCTACTTTAGTTCGATATCAGGTTAATTGCGGTGAGGGGGATTCACTGCGTTGGCGTTCGGTGATATTCTCGCGCAAGTCTTGAGTTGGAAATGTAACCCTACCCCTGTTCGCTAGGGCTAGGCAAAAACAGGGTGAATGTGCGGAGTGATGCTTTCAGGATAGTATAGTAAAAGAGATCAACGCAAAAATAGGTGCCGCCCTCGATTAATTAGCTCCTACATACAACCCTACATAGCACCTCCATCTCTCATCTGTCTTGCACCTTGACAGAGTTCATTCTACAGAAAAGCTCGCTCAAATAGTTGCGCTATGTAGGTGACAAGGAGTGTGCCTCGCAGGACAAACCCCGAAAGTAAACCCGAGACCAGCCTCAAATGTTGCAAAAAGTACTCTATTCTAGTAGGCTTCAGCAGCGGAAGATAGGATAGGACATATGTATAAAATGCGCGACATAGAATAGTGCTGTGCAGTGGTAAAGGGACATCCCAAGTTACGCTCAAAGGCAATAGAACAAGGCGTAAGGTTACTGTACCTGCCGCTTGTACGCAAATGCACGGCAGCTGGTGCTGAAGAATTGTAGGCGCCCAGCCCTATTTGGCCCATGCCGCGAGCTGTGTTGCCGCATATCGAAGGTGAAGCCGTCTGTGAACTTAACCGGTTGCTGTTGTCCAATTACTATTTTTCTGTCAGACTGATGTCGCCAGTCTCTATCTCCAATCCCAACAGGTATGTTCCACCTCTCTCAGGTTAATGGGCTAACACTCATTTCCGAACTGCCATATGCAAAAGTATTTTTTTGAACTTCGTTGTACATCGAAGCAGACCTTCAACGCTCGAAGGGAACAAAAGCAGATTTAGTCTTCTAGTGAAGTTGAAATCATATGTGCCAACTGAAAGCATTAGGCAAAAATCTGAGTAATGGGACCCATGTGCTACCCGATGGGTGTGTACCCCTATGTCAGGATTTCGCGCGGCACCGAGCGGCGAGTGACGTTCGCGCGCGAGTTGGCTGCCCTCGGTGGGAATCGCGTGTAATTGCATAAGAAGGGCGGCGACGGTATCCACGCCTATTTTTATTCAGTTTGCCGCTATTCCGAGCTTGTTTTCAAATTATTTTCGTCTCTATATAGGATTTGGTTGAATTTGGTTGCATTCAAACGTTTTTTCGGTTCACTCTTGGTTGATGATAGCATTTTGCATGCATTTATTCCATTTCCTGTGCTATGTATCATCCTTACTAGCATATCAACACGGGGGTATTAGAATAGATAATTTTTGCCTCAACCTAGGAAAAAAGAACTCCGAGGTGAGTGAGACCATCTTCTTGTACAAGAGCGGACTTTCGCATTACGGCGGAAGTGATTCACTTATCGCCAAGCTTCTTCCCTCTAGATCGACATGTGCAAACGCCCGAAGCGCACTGCGTCTCACTTCAATACAACGCAAAATATGTTATTTACGTTATAATACTACGTATGAGGCAGAAAAAAGTTCGGGCGAGCGAAAATGATGCAGATAGGAAGGTGAAGAGCATAGAAAATAGAATGATTGCATGCAAAACGTTATTATCAGCCATGGGTGAATTGAAAACACTCAAGTGAACTAATTGTGACCGAATCCTGCCTATTGAGATGAAAACAAGCTCAATATAGCGGTAAAATTAATATAAATAGGCGTAGACACGTTAGCCATTAGCATATATCCCCGGAAAGGATGAAGTGCGGGTTCGAGTCCCGTCCGACACCGAAGCTTTTGCCCATAACTCAGCATACTTGTAACAACGTTAGCCACCCTTCTAACGCAAATAAAACACGATTTTCACCGAGAGCAGTCAACTCGCGCGCAAATGTCGCGCGGATAACGTCGCAAAGCGAAATCCTGACATAAGAGTACACACCCCTACCCGATGACCCTCCGAGTTCCGACGCACCGTGTCGCCAATTATCGATCGGAGAAATGCGGATTTGTGGCATGTGATAGTAATCGCGACAAGTGACAAAATCGAACATACTTCCCTCTAAAATGCAAAATTATCGATCGTGCTTCTTCGAATTTCCGAGCGGCCTAGAGACCTACTTTTCGGATGCTTGCGAAAAATTAGTTCCTCTGTTTTTCATTTTGTACAAATCTGTCGTGGTAGTACTGGAACAGCACCAAATATCTTTGAGCCATCTAGTGAGCACCTTCTACGGGATCCTTATTCACTTGAAAAGCTAACATCTTTCTCCGAGTGAGCCATCTCCGCTTCGAAAAAACCTACACTGCTATGTACATGATGAAATTCAACTACACAAATAACTATTTTCAGGCTCCCGTAGCCCATTCTGCCACATACTAGCAAGGTCTGTCCTACTGACAGGGATTGTTTCCTGTAATGACCATTATTCTGATGATCCTTTTTGCAGCTGCTTCGATGCAGTATCCAGCACAAATGCACCACTCGTCACAGGTTCGTGGCCTGAACCGTGCACTCTTCGAATACGTTGCCTGCCGTGGTAGTGAAGACAGGCTTCCATCGAGTAATGTGCTCGATGGTTTTTTTGTACAGAAGGCTGGGAACGGTCAACGGGCCATGCAATTGACTTATTGCCCTCATAGAACTAGGAATCATGCAGCAGTGCACCACCGATCGGAATTCATCAAAATTATCGGTCTTCGTGCGCAGAAGACTGGATACGGCTCATCGACCATACCACTGAGTAAGTGCTCTCATGGAAGATGGAATTCTACAGCCTCAACCCATATTTGAACAGGAGATGATTAGCGAGCCGCACCAATGTGCGTAGTTGCAGTCATGAAAATTTATGAGATCATGTTGGCCGACATCGATTGAAATCGTCTATATCAGTGTGAAGGTCCGAGTAGGAGCATGATATACTTTTGGGTGATTACAGTCGTAGAGGGTGAAATCGGTGAATAAATGTGAGACAATAGACACATCAGAAAAAGAATCAACGGAGAGAGATCTAAGATCTTGAAAGTCGACTGAGTTAACTTCAGGAGCAAGTTAGACACATCGACACGGCAGAAGGATCCTCACCGCCCAATTGTACGATGTCATTTGTAGGTGAGAAAGTTGATAACCGGCGTGCGATGTGCGGTACGTAGTCATTTCATGTTGCGTGAAAACAGGGTTTCTGATGATTCTGTTCAAGTAGCGATGGACATCATTGCGCCCAAAGTGTGACGTCACAAAATTCGTCTCGACAGTACTGTCAGGAATAGATTTTTCTACTGTAATTGGACGGTGAGTGGTAAAAATGCAACGACTGTTATTGGCTGCGATGTTGCACCTTTAACAGCAATTCCCGTGACGAAGACAGCCCAAAGGTAGGCATTAATATACGGACGCTGCATACTACTGCCTTCTATTGACGCATACACAAGTAATGTACACACAAATAATTTAAATGAAAAAAATAACTAGGATGGTGAAACTCACTTTGAGCTGCTAAGTTTTCAACTATAGCTCAAAGAAGCATGCTATAGATCAGCTCCATACTGGACGCGTAGAAAGTTACAATGGCCGATTATTCATCACTACTATCCCTACTATATATAAAACGCTTCGTCTGTCTGACCGTCCCTCTGTCCGTCCGTCCCTCTGTCCGTCCGTCCCTTTGTACGTCCGTCTGTCACGAAATCCATATCTCGCGTCGCAGTAGAGCTGGGACTCTGAATTTTTAAAGTGATATGAGGGGTGGTAAAGGAACATCAGTGGTGAGGGAAAGGAAGTGATACAACTGATAAGGAGCTTTGAAAGGCGAATGGCGAGAAATTCATATCTCGCGTCGCAGTATAGCTGGGACTCTGAATTTTTAAAGTGCTATGAGGGGTAGTAAGGGAACATCAGTGGTGAGGGAACGGAAGTGATAGCAACTGATAAAGGCTGATAAGGAGACTCCAAAGGTGAATGGCGGGAGACTGATATCTCGCTGTCGCAGCAAAGCTGGGACTCTGAATTTTTAAAGTGATATGAGGGGTGGCAAAGGAACATCAGTGGTGAGGGAAAGGAAGTGATACAACTGATAAGGAGCTTTGAAAGGCGAATGGCGAGAAATTCATATCTCGCGTCGCAGTATAGCTGGGACTCTGAATTTTTAAAGTGCTATGAGGGGTAGTAAGGGAACATCAGTGGTGAGGGAACGGAAGTGATAGCAACTGATAAGGGCTGATAAGGAGCCTCCAAAGGTGATTGGCGGGAAACTGATATTCCGCGTCGCAGCAAAGCTGGGACTCTGAGTTTTTAAAGTGATATGAGGATGAGATTGATGGGGGGAATTTTGATTCCCCTTTCCGTTTTTGCGAATTCCCCACTTCTGAAATCGAGTGATGATACTGATCGACAGATATCGATCAAGCCCAATTAGCATGCTTCAATGTGTGACGCGCACAGTTGTGTGCGCCAGCCCAACTGGTATACATATAATCCGTTTGTCTGTGTGTGTGTGTCCATCGGTTTGTCACGAAATTCATATCTCGCATCGCAGCAAAGCTGGGACTCTGGATTTTTAAAGTGATATAAGGGGTGGTAAGGGAACATTATTGGTGACAGACCGGAAGTGATAGCAACTGATAAGAGGTGATAAGGGGAGGGAAATTCATATCTCGCGACGCAGCAAAGCTGCGAATCTGATTTTTTAAAGTGATATAGGGGGTAATAAGGGAACGTTATTGGTTAGGGACTGGAAGTGATAGCAACTGATAAGAGGTGATAAGGAGCCTCGAAAGGAGAATGGTGGGAAATTCATATCGCGCGACGCAGCAAAGCTGCGAGCCTGAGTTTTCAAAGTAATGTAGGGAGTGATAAGGAAACATTATTGGTGACAGACCGGAAGTGATAGCAACTGATAAGAGGTGATAAGGGGAGGGAAATTCATATCTCGCAACGCAGCAAAGCGGCGAACCTAAACTTTTAAAGTGATATAGGGGGTAATAAGGGAACATTATTGGTGAGGGACTGGAAGTGACAGCAACTGATAAGAGGTGATAAGGAGCCTCAGAAGGAGAATGGTGGGAAATTCATATCGCGCGACGCAGCAAAGCTAGGAATCGAATTTTTAAAGTGATATGGGGGTGATAAGGAAACAGTATTGGTGAGGGACTGGAAGTGATAGCAACTGATAACGGCTGATAAAAAGCCTCAAAAGATGAATGTCGGAAAATTCATATCTCGCTTTGCAGGAAAGTTGGGATCATGAATTTTAGATACCAGTTGGGCTGGCGCACACTACTGCGCGCATCACACGTGGAAGCGCTAAATGAGCTCGATCGATATCGATTAGTGCGGACGGACGAGATTGGCGGGGAGGGATTTCATTTCCTTTCCCCGTTTTTGCGAATTCCCTGTTTCTGCAAATCGTTCGAATGATGATACTGATCGATCGATATCGATCGAGTCCAATCAGCATGCTTCCATGTGTGACGCGCGCAGTAGTGTGCGCCAATCCAACTGGTATTTATAGATTGCATCTTTCCCCCAGCCTCTCACTTCATTTCTATGTCACCTCTCCTATTTTATTGGGTTGAGGAATAAGTTCCTGTCGCTTTTGATTCTGTGTTTCGCAACGCTCTCTTCATCTTTCGACAAATTATATATGTGTTTGATAGAACTTTTCTGTTTTACAAAGCAGTTATATTTGTTTTTCGATTCCTTTGATTGCTCAATATTTATGAGGTTCAGAAATGAAGTATTTTGAAGGTAAAAGTTGGCAATCTCAACATTTCCTCTTCTTCTTCTGCCCTCGAGGTCAAAAAATGTATGCGTAAAAAATGTATGAATACTTTTGACAGATTCCAACTTCTCTCTTCGTGGAACCTCGGCATCGTTATTATTTTAAAACTTCTTCTGTTTGCCAACGAGGTTGTTAGGTGGAATGTTTATTAATGGCCTAACGTTTCGACCAAATCGTCTTCCTCAAAGGCCTAAACGTGGCTCAAGATTTGAGATTCCATCCACTACACCACCAAACGCCTCATCCCTCTAGCGGTTCTGACGAAACATCGAGGAAACCACCAGAGGAACCCCGTACGAAAGAACATAACTCACCTAGTCCACCACCGCGAGAGTGGAACGCCGCCACTCCGTGTCAGTTGTCGTCAGTGAATGAGAGATGCCATGCTGTCCTTATACATATATAGTATAATGGGGACATGCATGACTCCCTCATCATATCAGTAGCTCGCAGTGTTGCGCAAATGGCAAGAGATCATTCGTAATGGATAAGCACTCATTTCGGTTGTTCATACTTGGATTTCTTGCAGAAATCCAAAACGCTTCAAGCACTTTTCTGGCAGAAATCTCAGTCTCGCATGCCAGAATACTGCACTTTACATCAAAGTCATTTCCGCCATGCTCCTCGGTCTTGTGCTTTCCCAGAGTTGTTCTTGTGTTACCTAGTCTTTTACTAGCAAGATGTTCTTTGATAGGTATTGCTAGTCTTCTTCCAGTTTCCCCAATGTAAGTTGCGTTACATGTCTGACATTCAATTTGATAGATTACACCAATTTTGGCGCAATCCCCAGTACCATACGGGCATGTAACACAATTCTCTGACACGCAACGCTTATCGTAAAGTCTATTTTGCACGAGTTGGCTTTTGATGTTGCCATTAGGGATATTCACTAAGACGACATCATCGTCCAGCTGTGCTTGAACAAGGCATCTTTGGATTGCAGCAGTTACTCTGTCAGAGATGAAAGGTATGCATAAGGGAACCTTATCGAGACGCGGTATGTTACGGTGCTCAGTGCGTATTCTCCTGCGACGTTCTGGTACAACATAGTCGTTTGATGCAGCTATGTCAGAAGCTAGACGTATAGACTCTCGCCGCTCTGTCGGGCCTGTGCACACATTTGCAGCCGTCTTGAACATGTTCTTGACAACTGCATTTTCACAGTGGTGGGATGTGCAGATGTGGCGTGAATCAAGATGTTCTTAGAGCTAGCTTTTCTGTACCACTTCACACTGAGCATGCCATCGGACACTTTCACCTGCGTGTTTAGGTAGGGAAGCCAACCATGACGTGGTACCTCTCTTGTAAGCTTGATGTACTGCGACTGTTGGTTCATTAGGCGAAAACACTCATCCATTTCGGACTGTGTTGATGTTATAATGAAGCAGTCATCTACATATCTGCAGTACATCAATGGTAAGCGTTCCAGTACTGGTTCTTCTATTCTGCTCATGAAGCAGATCGCAAGTACTGGAGCCAAGCGCTGACCCATTGCCAAACCTCTAATTCAAAACGTTAGGCCATCAATAAACATTCCACCTAACAACCTCGTTGGCAAACAGAAGAAGTTTTAAAATACTTTTGACAGATTTTGATATTTTTAATTTTTGATAACTGCTGTTTATCGCCGCAGCTCGCGATGCGAAAGTTACTACAAGGATGCTGAGTTATGGGCAAAAGCTTCGGTGCCGGACGGGATTAGCACATGTCCCGTCCGGCACCGAAGCTTTTGCCCATAACTCAGCATCCTTGTAGTAACTTTTGACAGAGTTTTTCGGATTTACAAAAGGTTTTGCTTGTTATTTGAATCGCTTAACTGTTTGCTATTCCTAAAGCTTACGAATGCACTCAGCCAAAATGTGCACTTTCGGTATCCTCTCTTCCTCCCCTACCATCGAGATTGTAGAGAATTCTCGTATGCTCACTGTTCTTCCGAATACTTTCATAGTTTGACATTTTTGAGGCTTAGAAATGGGGTGTCAGCAAAAACCCACCCGCACTTTTTTTCCGACAAAAAGCGAGATTCTACCAAGCATGTTTATTGTACAAGAAAACCCTCTGTTGTAACAGTAGATTGATTAACGATGTCTTTTTTCCTTCATTTGCCATCTGACGTGGAAAGGTCAGTTTTTTTTATCTCGATGCGCCAAAAGTGCAGATTTTTTCTTACAAGTTACTCAATTTCTAATCTTTAAAAATAACGAGCAATCAAACAAAAACAAGTGAGCTATTTTGTAAAGCTGAATAAGCTTCATCAAAGACATATGCGCATACATTCTTTGACCTCGATGGCAGATGAAGAATAGGAAATGTCGGGAGTGCGAGTTTTTGCCTTCAGATTATTTCATTTCTGAACCTCATAGATGTTAAGCAGTCAAAGAAATCGATAGACAAACAGCACCGTTTTGTAGAGCAGAAAAACCTCTATCGAACACATATAAACTTTCGTAGAAAGATGAAGAGAATGTTGCGAAACACAGAGATTAAAAAATGACGGGAACTTATTCCTCAACCCAGTAGTATTATGTACTCTCCTAGTTTTGGGACAGGTGTAATCTTGGGTGATTGTGGAACACGAAAATTGAGACGCTAGGTACATAGTGCAACAGCTGAGAAAGAACTAGATGAAACGGACAAAAAACGCGAAAAGTAGAACGTCTTCCCCACTCTTTCCCTCTCGTCTCCTCTTCATCACTAACGCTGAAGTCAAGAGGCAGACAGCGAGGAGCTACGCCGGCCGGCCGCGAAAGTTACTGTCATTTACAGAAACTCGGCCACAGGGGTACTGCATCTGGATGCACGATGGGTTACGAAAAGTTCCTCAAAGACACACTCTCCAACGCGAGTTTTGCCACAGATTATCTTTCACAAATGGCCTTTCACAACTGGCTCAAGCATTCACAGAGAACACCGTTCCCAGTTCCGTTTTCCTTCTTTGATCCTCTTTCGGAGTCTCTAAAGGCACAGTATGTGCTGAGAATGTAGGTGGGGGGGGGGTACTTCCGACATATTTCCGTGGACGGATACCGAATGTAAGCAAACCCATTCGCACTTAAGCTATGACATGCTTCCAAGCATGACGTCATAGGCTTAGGAAGCCCATACTTACATGGTCAAGATTGATGTGAAGAGTTTGACTGGAAATTGCATGATTTCGAATAAAGAACCCTGTTTCAAAGCTGCTCTGATCTTCGTCGGCAGGTGATGACGTCGGCAGGTGGGCAGGTGATGGGCAATACATGAACGACCGCATCAATCTGAAATCGATCAGTAATATTAGGTTGTCGAAAAAGTTTTTCATTTTTTAAATACGCGCTTATTCCCTCCAAACTGCTTTCCAGCAATTTCTTCTGTAAATACACATGTAGTACAAGTTCACACGCATCTATACATGTTACTGCCTCCCATCTCTCGAATAACCTTTTTCGGCAAAATATATAGCAAAGGAGTACTTGCGGGGCATTCTACTATATGATTTCAAATATGGCCTCCAGCAACCGAATCCAGTCGTCGTATAAACGCTGCATTCGAATAGGGTTCAATGTCTGAACTTGTGGCACAACTTTGGTTCAAACGCCTTTGAGAAGGCAACTACAATGTCAAAGATTCTGACCGGTCCGGACCCCCATCGGAGGTCGACAACGAACTAGTGCGGGTGCTGGCTTGCAACACTATACTAACAGCAGACCTATACTGTCAGCAGCCGTATATTCTGGTCGCGAAAATCACGGAAAAACGTCCAAACCATGACACGATTCTTTTCCTACACGATAGTGCTCGCCCACATATAGCAAAAGCGACTCGCCAAAAAAATTCTCGGATGCTCGGATGAAAAGTGCTGCCCCATCCACCTCATAGCCCTGATCTTGCTCCATCGGATTATCACCTTTTCCTTTCCCAATCTAGCGCCATTCAAAGAAAAATCTTCGATAATGAAGATGGCATGGAACGGTGATGTGCAACTTCTTCAAATCAAAGCCACAACAGTTCCATGCGGATGGCATGGCAAATTTGCCTGGAAGGTGGCGAAGGGTGGTAGAACAAGATGGTGGTTACCCTGTTCCATAGTATGCTCTGTGTTTTGTAATAAAATGTAAAAATTTGCTTCAAAAAACGAAAAACTTTTTCGACAACTTAATAAAATAACGTTCCACAACTTCCAAGGAACTGAAATACAGTGCGTGAGTGACCCGGATTCTAAAATAATTTTACATGAAAGTAACCTCTGTTCCTGTGCTGTCCGTGTATGTTAAATAGAGATCAATCTGAGCATTGAGAACGATACGTGATAAGGTGGAAATCGAGTTGGAAATGAAAGTGAAAATGAAAAGTTAGAGGAGAGTGGGGTGAGCAAGCCTATGCAATCTGTCTCAAGTGATCTACAGAAAAGGTACATTCTAAAAGGCTCGTTCATGCTATCCAGTGGGATGGCGGGATCTAATCTCTATAGGAGGAAGCAAGATAAAGAGCCTGCAAAACCCCAGCATGCCAGACGGGATGGTCGGCAGTCACCTCCTCCCCCCTTCCCTCCCCCAACCAACCAATCACCGTCAACGTCTCCCGTGTAGCGAGCATGGAAAGTGCCTTTTGCTACATTTCATGGCTTGTAATTTCTGTTTTTCGATTCTTCGACATTTTTGAAATCTCACACAAGTACTACGTACCAAGTCAATAATGAGGAATGCTTTAGTTAGCCTGTGTGGAATTCGATCATGCGGTCTGGGTCAGTACCGTTACGTCAAAAAATCGCGCGACCGCACACGGCAAGCGGCGCGGCGAGTGCGAGCTGCTCCATCGCAAGCGATTGTGTACACGCCCTTCAAAGATTCACGCGCGAATTAATTATTTCCTCATTAGGAATTCTTGATTGATTGATAAACTACAAATAATACTCAAAAACGTTCATAGCAATCATAGAATACAAAAACAGAATTTGGGAAGCAGCTATTTCTTTGAAGGCACCCTATGGTACCAGATTATGGCGTCCTAAGTGGAACTCCGCACCGATCGCGGCAAGTCGTACTATGGCGCCGCGAATGCGACGCCGCAACGAGATTTAGACGTAACGGTGCACACTCTGTGGTCTCTACTAGCCGGTCTATGAAGGTCTATAAACCAATGCAACAGTTTTGAGCATTCTTAATATTATACTTCACCGTATTTATACTTTTACTTGACTGAATGTGCATTGATGATATAAATGTGTATTTCAGGATCAATGGATTTCAGGATTTTGCTCAATCACAGCTTTTTTTGTCCACTGAAGCTAGAGGAAGTACAAAAGAATGTTTAGATTCTGCCCACTTAACAAATTTGTAATGCAGAATCGCAAATCTCCGGATAAACACGATTTTAAAAGGATTTTATAGAAAGAGGGTTATGGGTGACATCAGAAAGTGTGGAACATAGTTGCAGAATTAGTTATCATCTAAGAAGCAGAAGTAAGCTGGCTTTCATACGCCGCTGGCGACGCGCTCTTTATGTAACTTGTGCCAAAAATCGTGAAGTATGACGTCCTTTCCATCACCAGTGCAATGCTTTCACACCCTCTGCTTCACTGAAGAGGCCGATGGTTACGGCTAGTGCAGCTAACAAGGGAAGCACCCCAGATCGAAGTGGCCATTCGGAATGGGGTACATATAGTCTGATGTATTTTCGGACGCTGATCTCGAATCTGCATTCCAAATTTGCAATACGATTCTCTGAGCAGAGTCACAAGGCCGTTTTTCGACGAAAGTCAGCTCAAATACACCACAAGCTAGCACTATGGCCGTAGCCGCCTGGCCGAGAGGTAAGTGTCTCGCTCGACAAAGTGAAGACGATAGTTCGGATTCTCGAGGAGACTTTGCTTTTGCAATTTGTTGAACTTTTCCTACTAGCTATAGAAAACAGTTCTACATCGATAACACCTTATTTTGATGATCTTCCTGGATAAGACATGGTCAAATGGTAACCACTTTTCGCAAATATGATGTCCGATCACAACTTTGAATGCATTGGTATTTCCCTTTTCATAATCCTCTTTTATGTTTGGGAAACATACCCAAGGTGTTGTCATGTACAGTAAGTGCTATACTCCTTTTCTGTGTACCTCACTATTCTTATCTTCAAAATCGCAGAGTACTCTGCGATCCAACTTTTTTGAGTGAGCAGACTCCCACAGCGTGTTGATTGCGAATTTGACGTTAATTCGCGAAACGAATGTGATATTCGCACTCTGGAGGTGGAATTACACCTCTGTGCAGATTTTCAGCCGAATCGAGTTTTTGGCTCAACTTCGGAAAATTGCGGGGTGGCCCAGCAGTAAGTGGAATTTTTGTGAAATCTTCTATAAAAAAGCCATCAACCATGGCGGAGATAACTCAAACACATCTATGACAGATATCCAAGACACCAAATGTACGTAACAAGCGCCAAATGAGAGCATTTTATTGGCGAGGGTCAACGACTTCTCCTTTGTTGAACGGGTTGCCATCCAATAGCCCATGAATTTTTCCGAAATTTGGTCAAATTCTCGAATTGGCTGAAAACATGTATTATAGGTTAGTTTGATCTCCTGAACACGGAAATCGCATTGGTTTTGCGCGAGAACGTCTGGCTCGCGTGCTACGGGTTTCTAAACTTACCATATAATAGTGTTGTTTTTTCGAAAAAAAACTTCTATAACTCCGCTCAGAGAATCGTTTTGCAAATTTGGAATGTAGATTCGAGATCAGTGTTCGAAAATACATCGGACCATTTGTACCCCATTCCGAATGGCCACTTTGACCTGGGTCCTTCCCTTGTAAGTCAGACAGTAGTGAACGTTGCCCTGCCCTCACCAGCTACTCGGCCATTGGATACCGTACCAACGACAGAGGCAGTGTGCAACAAAGGGAGACGCAGAAAACCCTACCGCTGGCCCCGCAAGTAAGAATGCGGCCTTTCACGGTGCTTGGCTGGATAACTAACGCGTACAGAGCTCGTAACTGGAAGGTCCCCTCCCCCCCCCCCCCCACACAGTCTCAAAATGGTCAAAACCCGCTCTCGATGTTATCAGAGCGTAGCGCTAGTAAATGCTTTACAGAGAAAGCATGCTATTGATCTTAATAAGAAAGGACAGAAAGATGAGAGTAAGGTCAAAGTTATAAGAAAAAAGGTTGGCTTGATTTTGGTCATTACATCACAAGTAGGCTGTCCAAACATCTAGTTTCGGATTGTGAACTTCATGTCCAAGTTAATGAACAGAAAAGCCCTATTTCTAGGGTCTTTGAGGTCTTGCTCCGATTTTTTCTGCAATTATGTCTTCATCGGCAGTCCCGACAATATTAGTGAGCGCGATGAGGCACAAAAATTCGCATGAGTTGTGCCCTCAAAACGGAATCCTTGCAGGGACAAGAAATTCCTTGTGCCCTATACGAAATCGTCCAGCTCATGTTGATGGTCTTGTTGATTGTTATGAAAATTGGCTATTATTAAATTACTTCTTGGAATGTCACACCGTAACCGTCTTGAGTGGATGCATACAAAGAAAGTCACGGTACTGGTAATCCAACAGCGAAGAAAAAAGCTAAAAGTTGCCAAATGGGATTTATCTGTGATTTTGGCCCAAGAGGGCCACCAACAGTCGGCAGTTGACATCCGCTCTGTTTCTCAGCGCCACGCCATGCATTTTGCGGGTTTGTTTGGGTGAATGTGATAGCCAACCTCTGTCACAGTATATGGGCTTTCCAAAAAGTAGCCAAAATACGGCGATCTCAAACTTCTACAGTTAGAGATGTGACCAACGGTCTCCTCGGAGCTCGAAATCTGCAATCCTCATTCCAAGTCACTGTTACTCAGGAAAGAAATCATAAGAAAAGCGAGACGAATTCAAAATACTAAATAACTGAATCAAATAAATAATATCAATAAATATAATGATAAATATATAATATTAATAAATAAATCAAATAAATACAAAGTTAGATCAAAAAGTGAAAAGAGTTAGTGTTTTCGTGTGTAACTAATCAAGTATGGTAGCGTGATGTGCCCTGCTCGAGCTTTTCGAGGGTGTGAGCTACTATTAGAGCAGAAAATTGGCGAGGCGCCGTCCAGCGAGGGTCAAGCGTGGCGTCGAGGAAAATTTCCAAAAAATATGACCCTCACAAGGGGGGATCCATACCTCCGCCTTCTTCAGGTTCCGCTATTTCTGTGGTTTTTACCCAGCCAATGCCATTCATCAAGGAAATTGAGAACATACGCAAAAGAAAACAAACACTGTGGCCAAACTTTTGACAAAATAGGAATAATTACCTAGCAAAATTCAGTACTTATAATCTGAATCAAAACCATCTAAGAAAAAAGGAACCTGACAATTCCCTAACGAAAGCGTCGCCAACCATGGGTAATGTGCTGGTCCCCTGATGACAAAGGAGAACGTTTAAAAGTCGTGCAGGTCGAGCGGCAGGGATAAAGGATGAGAAAACAAGGATAGAAGAGTTAGAAACCAAGTAGGAGCCATTCAATAAGCTCCACTGCAATCACCGCGTCGCTAATGCGGTAGCGACGTGGTGATCAGATGAGACGACTAGCGCTGTTCGGCCTTGCTGCGGGATGCGTCATGCATAAGGATTTCATTAACATTCTTGGTGGTTACAAACGCTTTTCCAGTGGCTCGCTCGCACCAGTTTACGTGCTTGGAATCGTACTAGATATGAAAGAAGCCCATATTAGCTGATTTTTCGTTCTCATCTTATGGTTTCTTGAGTGTTCATCCATGCTTTAACCCATGGATAGATAACGCGCGACACAGCTAGTTGTGGATGTGGGAGATCCCTTTGTACGTGTTTTCGGTGCCAGCTAATCAACGGGAGGGTTAGAAGTGTCAGCCACCTTCATTGTGGGATGCGCCATGCATAGGACTTCCATCGACAATCCATTAGATTAAAGGATATCACTTATCTTGAAAAATTTGTGTCTCACTTTGTTTCCTATTTGTGAGATGCCTCCTTCTGTATATCCTTCTAAATTTTAAAGTGGAGATTAAATCAAATATTAGTTTCGAATTTGAACCCGGCTAGTCAGTTTCATCACATCTCTCCTTTACACTGTAGACCCTCACCCTTAGAAATTCCGTTAATCAATTTTTATCTCAACAACTACGACCTCCCGCTCCCTCCTCCCAGCGGACTAAATACGACCCCCCCCCCCCTGTCAAGGATTCCTCGACGGATGGTTGACCCTGATACAAACCGATTTTGGCGTAATAGATGAATCACATTTTTCTAAAACAGAATTTTTCGATGGAGCAACCATCAGCTTTGAAATCTTTTCTCAAAAAGCTTCACAGATGTTTTGTTGAATTTCAAAATTTGCAATAGTTTTCATAGCAAATTCAATTTTTAAATTTATCAGAAAGCAGCAATGTTGCAGCAAAAAAAGGGTGTATGTGCTCCTGGCCTGAGGCACCTTAGAGCACTGATCCCAGTGGAAGATCAAAAAGGCAAAGTGCGTGGTTTAATTGCTGGCAAATGGAAAAAAAAATTCGAAGAAATTTGCCTCGCTGACCTGCCGAATAGATGTTGCAGGGAGATAGCAAAACTAGAGTCAATGTTCATAGCAAGCGTATGATCGTAGATGTCAAGTGAACGTATCGCATGTTGCTCGGCTCAGAAAAAGGAGCATGTCACTCCATAGTTCCATTGTGCAATGAAAGCTGCTCTTGTCATCGCATGAACAGAAATTTTATTTCAAAGTAAAATGAGCGCTTACATTTCTTCATCTTTTCAATTTTACATACAAACTGTACAGTTAGTGCCGTAAGAGTGTTAAAAATCGCGCGAAAACGCGTTTTTGCGTTTTTTATCGTTTTTTCGCCATAAAACGATTAATATTGATTATTTTTGTCAAACATATATATGTTTTAGAATCAGCTCGTCGAGCTCTACAAGATGGTACCACAAGTTTTTGATTTTCTCAAATTCGGTACTAGGCCATTTTTTCACATTTTGAAAAGTTTGAGGGAAAATTCCTTCGAAATTTGATGAGCTGGCGACGAAGTCTTCTCACATCCCTGATCTAAGTTGACAACTGTGTAGAATTTCAGAGTTTCACTCATTTCAGACGAACCCCTGTTCCTTGGTGTGGCCCTAAACACTGCCTCCGTGTATATGCTGTTGAAAAAACCACCTCTTAACTCATTTCCAGTCGCAGATCCCCCACTGAAATTTACACCGTTCGATTCCCCAGGGAAAATGCTATCGAATGATATATAAAAACCTTGGTGTTCATAAAATTCTTATTTTCCTCATTCCCAGCCTTTTCCTTTCGTCGATCGATACGGCGGACTAGAGCTTGAGAAGTCGATCGACAAAAGAAAAAGGCTGGGAATGAGGAAAATAAGAATTTTATGAACACCAAGGTTTTTATATATCATTCGATAGCATTTTCCCTGGGGAATCGAACGGTGTAAATTTTAGTGGGGGATCTGCGACTGGAAATGAGTTAAGAGGTGGTTTTTTCAACAGCATATACACGGAGGCAGTGTTTAGGGCCACACCAAGGAACAGGGGTTCGTCTGAAATGAGTGAAACTCTGAAATTCTACACAGTTGTCAACTTAGATCAGGGATGTGAGAAGACTTCGCCGCCAGCTCATCAAATTTCGAAGGAATTTTCCCTCAAACTTTTCAAAATGTGAAAAAATGGCCTAGTACCGAATTTGAGAAAATCAAAAACTTGTGGTACCATCTTGTAGAGCTCGACGAGCTTATTCTAAAACATATATATGTTTGACAAAAATAATCAATATCAATCGATTTATGGCGAAAAAACGATAAAAAACGCGAAAACGCGTTTTCACGCGATTTTTAACACTCTTACGGCACTAACTGTACCTCCAGGGAAGAAAAGAGCAATGTGAAAAATTTTCTCGCTTCTCAATAACGAGATGGCCACATTAAATTAATCACGAAGAAGATATAGCGTTTTAGGCATAGCCTCGCCATACCAAGAAGAAAAAGGTATCAGTGCAAACTTGTTTCAAAAAATAAGTGATCAGCAGATATTCCATTATACTCCGCTAGGTGCAACGACTATAGCCCAGACACCTTAATGAAGGCGATGGGAAAGCAAGTACCGTCAGCCGAAGGTGATCGCCATGCGTACCGTCCTTCTTTCTATAAAACAATTTCCAGAGAACGATCTGGAGGAATGGCGTAGACTATATTCTTCAATCGAATACCTTGAGGAACAAAGGTGTGAAATGAGATCCAGGCCACTTTGTGGTTGTCGCGGATCAAAGGCATCCTTTTGACATCGCGTGTTGCATCGTCCTAGCGCACACAAACCTCTCACGTCCAGGAGGCACCCAATGGTGGATGATGCCCCCCAGACGCCCCCACCGGAGACACCCCCGCGGCCGCCACAGTGGCCGGCGGGGCGGACCCACCCTGGGGACCTAAGGGTCTTACCGACCTATCCGGATGCCAAGCCTCGGCACAGTCCCCCAAGGGCTGTAGGGCCCTGAACGTCACGTCGCTGACAACCTGCCCCCAGTACATAAGACACAACATGGATATATGACATATGATTAACATATAACATACACAACAAGAAATATGACACACATTTATCACGTAATAACAACACTACATTGTACCATACCTGGCTCCCAAAAGTCGCCTCCGCTAGGGCGACTCCCGGCAGTCGGCTATACGTAGTAGACCCCCATCCGGCTGGCATCACGCAGCCATATGGCCGACGGTGTCTGGTATGGGGATCCAACCAAGGCTGCTCCCAGTCGGGAAGGCACCGGCCAACTCGTGTGCCAGCGCTCCACTACTCGAGAGCTTAAAGTGCACCGCAGCCCCAGATCCCGAGCAGCATCATGGCGTTGCCCGGTGAAAACCGACTGGCAGCTGGCAGCCGGACTTATATACCGGCTTCGGCCGCAGAGGGCGGAGCCACCGCGTGTCGCATGGCGCGACAAGCGGCGCCGCAGCGCGGACGGGCTAGTGAGCGCGGGGCCCCCGAGGCCATCGTCGCGGCGATCCGCGACAGTGGTCATTGTTGCGAGGTGAAGTCATGGAGGTTGTTCTTATATCACTGTTGCGTGATCACATTTCATGGAACGGGACTGCGTCGCGCTCTGAGGAGTAAAGAGACTGCGTCGCACTCTGAGGAGTAAAGAGCTCTGCTGAGCTTCCACCTGAATATCGTAGGCTGTGCAAATTCGAAACCACTCTTCACCACCTGAAAGGTAACAGCTAGGAGTGTAAGCTCCTCTTGATGCCATTGTTTGCCATTGGTGCCTCTTGTTGTCAATTGCAGCAATGACCCTCAAACAGCATGACACGCAACCCGCTCGACTGTTTCGTTTGGAGGATTTTGAATGGCAAAGTCTGCACTATTTTTCACTATTCGATCAATTCTTTCAGGAATATTCTTGCGAAAGCATAGAACGATTTGCACGACGATCACCTGCCACCCACAGCAGTTACTCTTCTTTCATTCCCCATTGTGTTCAAACATATTCGATTGCATCGAATTTCGGGGGCGTATCACGTAATAATTGTTGGGCAGGTCTGTTGATCACATATGCCACTAAAACTCTTGTTGTTACCTTCTTCTTTACTAGAGAGATAAGGCTTTGTCAAGCGGTCATTACCTACGCGACACCATGTTTATCGCAGATAGCGACGATGGCCACGGAAGCATCGCGCTTCTTGGCCCATCCGCGCTAGGCAGCTTCCGCTCGCCGCGTCTCGCGACGTGCGGTGGCTCCACCCTCTGTGGTCGAGGCCGGTATATAAGGCCGGCTGAAAATTGCCAGCTGGTTTTTCATCGGGTAACGCAGTGATGTTATCCGGGATCCGGGGCCGAGGCACTCTTGGTGACCGGGTAGCGGGGCGCTAGCACATGAGTGAGCCGGTGTCTACCCCTGCTCCTCGAATGGGAGTAGCCTTGTGTTTGGACCTCCATGCGAGACACCGTCGACCATATGGCTACGTAACACCCGCCGGATGGTGGTATACTGCGTCAGCCGACTGTCGGTAGTCGCCCTAGCGGAGGCGACCTAGGAAGTCAGGCATGATGTGTTGTCTTATTGTTTACTGTGTAATAAATGTGTGTCATATATCTGTGTTGTGTTCAGGGCTCGAGGGTTATAGAGAAGGTTAGGGTGGTCAACTGTAGATATGCACGGAGCACAGGTTAGGGACGGTTAGGCCAAGGTATACAACTATTATATAATAGTATGGTTTAGGTCGATAAGACCCTTAGGTCCCCAGGGTGGGTCTGCCTCGCCGGTTACGGCGAGGGTCTTCGGTGAGGCGTTAAGGTGCACACCGGCACTGCGACGCGGGGAGTTTGCGAGCGTCCACCACCGTTGCGCCGCGATTCTACAGGATGTGGCCAATCCTCGACAGTGTTCAATAGGGCTCTGCGCGAAAGGAACAGAGGTTGCGTGTCCCTAGACTCAGAATTCAATGAACTACTCTGCTCACATCTGGGATGAATGGAGACTTTGCTGACGCCAACTCGAGACCCTGATGAACAAAAAGGGTCGACAGGTGATAAAGGTGGTGCAATGCTTAGAAAGTGTAGAAGAACATGGGAAGTTCTGGTAGACTGATAGGTGATAAAGGTGGTGCATTGCTTAGAAAGGGTAGAAGAACATTTGAAGTTCTGGTAGACTGATAGAACGTACTAGTAATTGTTCTTACTATTAACATGGTGTCGCATAAGTAATGACCGCTTGAGAAAGGACCTGCCCAACAACCATTCCGTAAGACGTGCCCGGAATTCAATACAATCGAATACGGTTCAAACACAATTAAGAAGACGACAAAGAAGAGTTACGCTGTGGGTCGCAGGTGATCGTCCTTCAATCGTCCTATGCTTTCGCAAGAATAGTCCCAAAAGAACCAAATAGTGAAAAGTAGTGCAGACTTTGCCATCCAAGATGCTCCAAACGAAGCAGTTGAGCGGGTTGCGATACATGCTGTTCGATGGTCATTGCTGCAGTTGACATCAAGAGACACCAATGGCAAACAAAAGCATCGAGGAGCATGTACTCCTAGCTGTTACCTCTCAGGTGGTGAAGGGTGGTTTCGGGCGATTGGTCGAATTTTCGCTTCGCGGCGTTGCATTCGCGGCGCCGTCAGTACGACTCGCCGCAGTCGTTTGTAATTCCGCTCATGACGCAGTGGACTGGTATCGTGAAGGATCTACAAGGATTGCAGGTTGGAAGCGTCGGAAGTTCGCCTATGTTGTTGTTGTTGCTGTTTCAACAGATAAAGTTGCAAATGACTCGCACCCGCCGCGCCGCTCGCCGCGGGCGGCCGCGCCAAAATTCGACTAATCGCCACACACCCGTATGCAAAGCTTCTTCCCTTCCCTGGGCCCAGATCTCACATTCTTCCTTCTTTACATGAGGAATTTCTCATCGCTTTAGCATGTTTCACAATGAAGTCATGGCAGCATTCTTTGTGTGTTGTTCGTTGTATCTGCGCAATGCACATGGATACTGCGCCAAATTGCATTCTCCACCATTCTGCGTTGACTCGAGTGGGATGTGTACATTATGATTTGAAAATAACCTTCACCATAAAACTGAAGAGAAAACCTGGAGTGGCAGATGGGTTTTGTTTGTTTGATACTCAAAAATTTTGGAAGAAGAAGAATAATAAGAAACACAATCATGAATAAACAGAAACACAATCATGAATAAACACAAATATGAAAGCGAACACGCGTATGCACTTAACGACCAATTAGGCTGAGCTCACATACCAGGCATGGTCAATGTCATTGAATTGAAAAATGAAAATCTAGATATGATGCTCTCAATTTATTTGGCCTTCGTGACCGTAACAAAACATCTTCGAGGTGCAGACGAATGCGAATGTTTCCCTGATCGTCGTCCCTTGTGGTAACGATATAAAAATGCTGGTCTCTGGTGCACACCGTCGGCCCACCGAGGTATTCCTCATGTTTTTCTACATTCTGTGTTGGCTGCTCCTCCTAAACGCCTATATAGCCGAAGTAGGGCCTCAAAGAAATCGTCCACGGAAAAAAGAGTCTTACTGTTACTCATATACCTATGCTGTATTTGCTTAATGTGGGCCGCATCAAAGTTTCACGCGAAAAAATGTGAATCCGGCTAAGATACAGCGCCACAAAATCTCGGCCGAGTGGGCGGGGTCTCCGATCAAGTGCCCACCCGTCGTTCGCCGCGGTCGGAGACGCATTATAGGAACAGAGTGTTACGAGAACAGTCCCACTCTCCGATCCCAACCGCGGCGGACGATGGGACGGAGCTTTTGATCGGAGGCCCCGCCTACTCGACCGAGAATTTGGACAGCTGTATCTTAGCGGAACTCCCACTTTTTCGCATAAAACTTTGCATGCGGCCCTTGTTAGGCAAGTACAAATAAATATATGGGTAACGAAGAGGCTCGTTTTTCTGAGGACGATTCCTTTAAGTGTGTTAACTTTGGAAGGTCCTTAAGAGAAGCATAACCGATGTGGAGCGAAATGTGTAGTGGAGGAGTATATCAACAGAGCATGCCTCCCCATGTCGAAGCATGCGCAGCTCATTTGGGTGAAAAGACGCCAGCAATCTTCTATGATGGTTACTGCATACATGTCAAGTGATTGAAATCTTGAGCTACTGATTCACTGACGTCATCCCGGCATATTAGCAATGCATGGTTGACCTACTGGCAGTACGGTGAGGGCGAGTACGAAGCCAAGCTCCACGCCATCGTAGAAAATGGAGCATGTGGAGCAGTATAGTATCGAACATTTTGGACACTTTGACTTCACCTCTTCTACTAGATCTTCAAAAGGCATAATAACTGCAGCAGAAAGAACTGCCTCAACTGTATAGGCGTTCAGCAAGAGCAGCCCAAAGCACAGTCACTCCCATTCCTGCAACCGTGTTCTCCCTGTCCTTTTATATTAGCTCACACATTTAGCACTAGTGCACCTGCTTCCGCTTCCGAACGTTGTCCTTTATAGCGACATAAAAATGCCATTCTCTAGTGCATATCGTCGCTCAACACAAATTCCTCATGTTCTTCTACATTTTCTGTGGGCTTCTCCTGCTTAACGTCTTTGCAGCTGCGGCAGCGACCCCTCGCTTCGACAGTACTGGCTTACTTGGTCTCCTGAAGAGACTTTTGGCAGCAGCAAAGCGAAAAATCTCCAAAATAGCTCTCCCTGAAGGGAAGTCATCACTGACGGAGGTAGGCTTTTTGTACGAGTGAGCTGACGCTTCCACAAGCCACTCCATCATTTTCAGTGCTACGATCAAGTTCCTGAGGAATGCAGCCGACTATATGAAAAGGGCGTTTGCAGCTACGAGGACGTCGCGAAGGAATACTGTCGAGTAACCTGCGGTTTTTGCAGACCAAAGAACTATGGTTCGCGTTCGGAAGGATACATCATGAGCGACGAATGGGATAAAATTCCAAACGGTCTGCAGCCTCCGAGTCGTGCGAATCATTCGGAGAATCTCGGTTTCGATTCGATGTTGAAAAGTGCAAGTCAGTCCGAGTCATAACGATTCTACAAGTGGAAAGAGGAAATAAATTTTTTTCAAGTTTACGGGATCACCGGCACACAATACTGTGTCAATGCTCGTAGTGTTTTATGAAATTGCGCAGAATGAGGGGAAAGTGAAGGATTCAGCGATTCAAATAATTAGACATAATGTTGGATTTAACAAAAACATCTTCCGGAGACCATTCAAGGAGGTGTTGGTTGTTTGAAGAGTCGCCACCGATTTCATTTGGAAATCAGCACACTGGAAAGCTCTAGGTAGATAGCGTCAATGTACTGCGCATCGTATACAAATCTACTGCTGAATTTATCTTCAACTGTGGGAAGCCCGCCTATCCCTTCCAGATTCCACTTTTTTTATAGATCTTATCCGCTTTCGGTTGGAAATTGTATTTAGTGGAATTGGTTGAGGTTAGGTATGCAAGTGCTCGAAAAACGGCTTAATTGAATGTTTCCAACAGGTCGAGTTCAGTGAACCGTATAAAACTTTTCAGATGATAGTTGATGTCGGAGCAGTGATCGAAAGGATCTATTATGTACTTCAGATCGGATAGTGAGTGCACTTCATGCGCTTGTGTATGTTATAGAGAACAGATTTACCTAAAACAAGAGGTCCTGTCGAGTAGGATCTATTATAAACAACACTAGAGCTCGAGTAGCTTTTGGAACTATCCACCAATTTATTGAACCGAATCAGCCGTTAATGGCTTCATAAAAACGAGTTGGCAAGGAACCTAAACTTAAGGGAACATCATAGCAACCATATGTGGCTGGCCTGATTTGTCGTGCTTCCGGAGTGCTTCGCGCAATGTCTTCCTCTTCGAATGTTCATGATGCTCGCTGCCTCCCTCCAATAAGGTAAAATGACGGTTTGCCGTGGTGTCCTGTTCCGCATACGTAATTACTGAATTGCACAGAGCATCTGTAAATAGGCGGAACCACTTCTCGTGGTCGCAACGAACCGGACAAGCCGTCAGTGGTGCGAGAACAAAAACTGCCGGCATCAACACCTTTATGGCTTTGCAAATGCGATCACATGGAGGACTTGGTGTACTTCTCCCCTTAGTTGCCATGTGCAACACTACTATTATTCGTCGCAATAAACGGCAGCCAGGTAAGATTACATGGAGTGTTACAAGCTCATATTTGGTACTGATATCTTGTGATTGCTCGGAAAAATGAAGGAAAAATCTTCTTCAAAAAAAATTTATTTAGTACGTATTGGCAATTTAGTCTGCTGTTGACCATTTTGTTATAAGTTCTTTTTATTGCAAGCCACTTTTACGCATTTGAGAACTGTTTTCTTTTCATCGAAACAATGCGAGCGCCCTTGCCGTCTATTATTTGCAAGTCTGCTAGAGTCTGTGGTGCTCCTCATTATATGCTCAGCTCTAAGACTCCATATTTACAATACCATTCATAAGCTGATCAAACTTCATAATGTCGAAAATATGACCTCTAGAGAATAAAAAGTACATTTTTAATTTTATTAGCTGGTATTTCCTTTCCGGGTACAACGGTACGCCCCTGTCCACGATTATTTGCAAGTCCGCTTGATTACTGTGCTGCTCTTCATTATATGTTCAGCATTGGGACTCTCTGTTTTGCATTTTCGTCCGTGGAGAGCAATTCACTATAGGAACGACGAAATTAACATTCACATGAGTCTAAAAGTTTATATTACGGACTTTTACAATGACCAGCTTCCACCTTTCTTACCGATCTTGTCCACTTCCAGCTGGAAATTGTGTTTAGTGGTATATACATACGACCTCACAACATACTTCAGTTCACAAATATTAGTCTTCATTCTCTGGCCTTTATCTTTGACACAAGTAGACCAGCCAGTCAAGATCTTTAAATTAGTAGCAAATCAGTCGTCTTGTAAGGCAATCCCACTCATGGGCGACCTGACCCCACACTGATCACCGGAACACTTGCTACACTCCCAGTGCTTCGTCAATCAAAAAAAGACATATGGTGTATGATTACCGCCATACAAAAAATGAGTAAGCACATGGTGTAAGAAGTGCACGCTATGCCGTACTTATTACAAAAATGACTTGGCCGGCTGCAAAGGAGCTGACGTCAATAAAGTTAATAATTTTACCATTTATCATGCAGAGTTTCCACATTCTTTGTTCTTGACGCATTCAGAAAGGTGACCGGATCAGAGTACGTTATATTTCTTCTATGTGGAATTGCTGAGGGCGTCACTCATCATGATAGCAGATCTCTTGATATAAGCTACACAAGAAAGTAAAGCCTGCGTGCGTTGGAAGAAATGCTCGGCACATGTGGCACATCTCATGGCTGGGATAGGTGGAGCGACATCTCGAGCCTAGGGACCAGGGTCTTCAATGAGCTCATCGGTTGCTTTGAAGGTGCTCGCCTCTTCTCGATGCCTTTTAAGCCTGACTGATATCGAAGTGTAGCTCGCGGAATAGCTCATCAACTGCAAACCCTCTGTCTCTTGATACACATTCCAGTACGATGAAATATAAATGTCTGTTTCTCTCAATAGAAATCAAAACTAGAAGCTAATTCTCAGGGGTGGTCCTCACCAGAACCCTTCATGGCGTGCCTATGCTCGACATGGCAGAAGTTTTACGTAAAGGATCGATCCATTAGAACGAAGAAAAATCAATCTTATCTAGGTCACTGTCAATGCACTCAGCGCCCGCTCAATCTCCAGCATCGGCTGTCGTGCATTTGCGTACTATTGGCATGTACAGTAACCTCACGCCTAGTTATAATCGTCTTGGAGCATCATTAGGGGTGTCATACTCACTTCATCGTTACTTGACATGTGATGTTCTCCGTCCTGATCGTTATCGTGTGGGGACTTTTATGGTGCTGTTGTAGTTAAGAGACCACTCCAGTGCTCTCGACGTCCGGCGCTATTTTTACCGAGTGGGGTTTGTTTGGTGGAATTTTCGCCTCGCGACGTCGCTGTCGCGGCGCCGTCAGTGCGAGTCGTTTGGGATTCCGCTCAAGACGTAATGGACTGGTGCCGTAAGGGACCTTTAAGGATTGCAAGTTGGAAGCTGCAATCTTTAAAATTCCCTTACGGTGCCAGCCTATTGCGTCTTGAGCGGAATTTCAAACGACTCGTACTGACGGCGCCGCGACTGCGACCCCGCGAAGCGAAAATTTGGCCAAACGACCCCCACCCATTTTTGCCCAAGCCTTAGTTGAGGGAAACTTCTGTCTGCCCCTGGATGAGGTATTGACGAAAATATACACTTTAGTGTACAAAAAGATGTCTGTAGGATGGTATTAGGTGAGGAAGGACAGCGTTAAAAGGAGTGCTCCCCAACTATACATATTAGCACCGATTTTATATTTCTTCCGCTTTGTCTACTAGATCAGAATCAAATTTTTGCACGATTCCAGCAGATTCAGTCGGTGCCCATCCATCGTTGTTCTACCCTTTACATTAGCGTAGCGAAGAACACAATTGATCGCCACTTTCCCGAACTACTCTTATCAGAAACTGATAATCTACTTTCTTAAAAGTCTCACACGGTTTCATGCACATCTCGATCAACATTACGCTCTGGGACATAACGGTCTCCAAGAAACTGTTGAGGGTAAATCACATTCGTCTCAGTCTAGCTCGTTGGCTGCAAGAGCTACTTTAATTCGAAATCAGGTAAATTGCAATGAGAAGGGGGTGGGGAGGGTTTGCTGCGTTGGCGTTCTGTGATATTCTTGCGCAAGTCTTGGGTTGGAAATGTGCCCCTACCAACGTTCGCCAGGGCTAAGCAAAAACACGTTGAATGTGCGGAATGATGCTCGTAGGACAGCATAGTAAAAAAGAACAACGCGAAAATAGGTGCCGTCCTCGATTAATTATCTCCTGCAACCCTACATAGCACCTCGATCTCTCATCTATCTTGCACCCTGACAGAATTTATTTTACGGAAAAGCTCGCTTGAATAGTTGCGCTATGTAGGTGGCAAGGAGTGCATGCTGTTGCCCCGCAGCATTAACCCTGAAAGTAAACCTGAGACCAGCTTCAAATATTGCGAAAAATATTCTAGTAGACCTCAGGAGATGCGCGAACATAGAACAGTGCTGTGCAGTGGTATGGTGACATCCCAGGTTACGCTCCAAGGCAAATAGGTTACTGGACCTGCTGCTTGTACGCAAATGCATGGCGGCCGGTGCTGAAGAATTAGTGGGCGTCCAGCCCTATTTGGTACTTGCCTTGAGCTGTGTTGCCGCACATTGAAGGTGAACGGTCTGTGAACTTAACTGATTGCTGTTGTCCAATTACTATTTTTCTGTCAGGCTGATGTCGCCAGTCTCGACATCTGGAACAGCACTTCATTATCTCCAATCCCAACAGGTATGTTTCACCTCTCTTAGGTTAATGGGCTAACACATTACATCGTCGCAGATCTTCAACACTCGAAGGGAACAAAAGCAGATTTAGTCTTCTAGTGGAATTGAAATCAGATGTGCCAACCGAATGTACTAGGCAAAAATCTTAGTGATGGGACCCATGTGCCACCCGATCGCACTCGCGTTGCGACGCACCGTGTCGCCAATTATCGATCGGAGACATGCGGATTTGAGACGTGTGACAGTATTCGCGACAAATGTTAAAAGCGAACATATTTCCCTCCGACAATGCAGAACTTATCGATCGTGGTGCCTTCAAATTTCCGAGGGGCTCAGAGACCCAGTTCTCAGATGATTGCGGAAAATCTGTTGCTTTGTTTTTCATTTTGTACAAATCTGTCGTGGTAGTACGGGAACAGTAAAGTATGAAAGTTTGAATCTGGGAGGGAAGGTGATATCGGACTCCTTCCTGAGAGCTGTAGCAGAAAGAAGTGGAGGAAATGCATGTTAATCAAAAGGCTTGGAGTATCACAAAAACAGAATCGAATGAAGGAAATGCGTGCTAATCAAAAGGCTTGGAGTTTCACAAGAAAGGGCTACACTATTATTAGACGAGATCAGCCTAGGAGTACGCATGTGGACGAGATTCCACTTGATTTTATCAAAATTCGGCGATCCTATCTTTTCCTACTGTTAATGTTGCCTTTATTACCATGATTTTGTCCATCCTATTTTATCACAATCGATAGTATGCCTGTTTTCTCAAGTAGTTGCAATCACTGATCCGCTGATCTAATCATTGGTAGGTGTGGACCATCTTGAGGTGGGGATGCCGTCTTACTTACGGATTCTCTATGCGCTTCCTAATTATCCTAGCGCCGAGCTGAAGGTACCTTTTGCTGTTGTAGAAAGGGACAATCTGCTTACGGATATAATCGAATGCTCAAGGAATCGTCCACGTTTTCTCCGTTCTCAAGCACAGCGGACGACGGGACGGGGGTTTTACTCGCAGGCCCCACCCACCCGGCCGAGAACTTGGGGAGCTGTATCTCAGCCGAATTCTCACTTTTTCGCGTGAAATTCGCATGCGGAAAAGTGAGAATTCGGCTAAGATACACTACCCAAGTTAACTTTAATTTGCTTTATTAAGCAAATACATATAAATTTATGGGTAACAAAGAAACTCCGTGGACGATTCCTTCAAGCGGGAATCATAATAATAGTAATAAGATAAAATTGTGGTAGTGAGGTCAAGGTAATCAGGCAAAATGGCTTGATTCTGGTCATTACATCACAAGTAGAAGTTTGTCCAAATATTTAGTTTCGAATTGTGATCTGGTCGAAGTTTAAGGACAGAAAGGCTCTGTTTCTAGGGTATTTGAACCCTTCCTCTTATTTTTTCTGTAATTATGTCTTCCTCGACAGCCCCAACAATTTTAGTGAGCGCGATGAGCCACAAGGACTATTGTGAATTGTGCTTTCGAAACAAAATATGTGCATCGTTAAGGAATTCCTTGGGCTTCACGAAAACCATCCAGTTCATGTTGATGTTTTTATTGATTGTTACAAACAATAATCGTTATCAAATAACTTTTTGGGATTTCACACCCTCATGGTCCAGAAGGGATGGATACAAAACGAGAATCGCCGCACTGTGTAGTGCGGCTGTGAAGAAAAAGCGCTAAAACTTGTCAAAGTGGGATTCACCTGTGAATATCGGCCCAACTGAGCTACAACAGGTATCGACTTTCACTTTGCTTCTCCACGCCAAGCACCCCAACCGAGTATTCGTCGGCACGCCCATTCGAGGGAGAAGCGCAGAAGGGATTGGGCACTTGTCACTGTTATCGAAACTCTTTTTGTCCCAACACCACAGGTCCGGTGGTGTGGCATCTAACCATAAGTTTCCTAATCGCTACACACATTTGCCGCGGTGACACAATAAACTGAAGGTACTCAACGCTTCCAAGCTTCTGCGACTGCGGCCTACGATAGTTTGTGCCGATGAGAAGACAGTGATAAAGCGCTGAGCGCTGCTCGGATAAAGAAGGGAATGGTGAAGGGGAAGGTATGATCTCTGTAGAAGAAATTCGAGAACAGCACTACGTTCGCAGCTTCGGCTGCAGACCTTCGCTGTCGGCAACTACTCCTCAGCGGTCACTGTGAAAAAGGGTTCATTTTTTAGGTTTAATATAGTTCCATTCCATTCTTTCTTTACTGTTGCAGCACAAATCACCTCGACATTCACATTTCACAATTATTCAACCATCTGCCAAAATTACCCCTACAATGTTGTTAAACTCGCACACTAATCGAACAACAATTGCAATATCCACTGTGTTTGGATCACTTTCACGAGTTGAATTTCATAAAGATAAGGGAATCTGAGTCGTGGATCAATGCCGATGTACACGCTGCACCACACGGTGGGATCAGCGAACATGCTTACATTCAGGTGCGCTGCTGGGTTATTGAAGTCAGCCTAAAAGCGAGATCAAGTAAATACATAAACGAAGCGGTCGATGCACCCAATCGAGTGAATTCTCGAATGATCTCCAAAACAAGGAGACTATAGGGGGTGCTAAAAAAGTGTTTTTTCCTCCACTTTCAGCCCCACATTAGTCGAACTTCAACAGATTCTGACAAGGTATTCCCATCAACAAATTCAAGAGCACACCTCATACTATCACTAAACTCCGTGAGAGCCTTCTACACGAACAGGATCGGGAGATTATTCTGAGTGAATATGATGTGTCACCTCAACCCAGCAAAATCCGGAAATTTATCACTCTCGTTTACAACCTTGCTAAGGTCCGTTCACTCTGGGTACCTGAGAGGATCCATATTGGGTGGTGCCCTTTATTATTTCGTTTTTTTCAGGCTTCCATCGTTCTTCGTTTCCAAGAACCAAAACGTGCCATTACCACTAAAACCCCTCCGAAGACGGGTTTGAGGCAAGAAAAAATGACACTTCGGATTATAGCGGTGTTGTCCAAGCAGCAAGGGCTCTGTGACTTCCATGAACCGAAGGGCCAATTCTAAGGAAGCTTCCCACAGAAAACCCACCACGGAACCTGGCTCCACTGTTTTAAGCGGACCTTGATACCGTAGGTGCTGTGAAGCCCGACTGCCCCGACTGAAGGCTCCATATTTTGATGAAGGTGAAAGTAGTGAGTCTCAGCTTGCTCCTGTTCCAAGAGGAACATTTCGGGAATATTGTGCCCCAATACTTTTATCTCTTTTGTTTCCCTATGTTTTGTATACTTGGCGGATGTGAGCCGTGAGCAAGATTATTTTTTTGTTAGCACCCCCTGTGAACTTCTGCCTTCTTTCTCTATGATAAATGAAAGCCGGGCGATGATGGTTGAGAATCGCAGACCTATTCATGACTTTGTATGCTCACTTAACAGCAAAATGAAAAGAACGGTTCAAAGACGCTGATAAAGGCAATGCTATAATTTTGATGTTTTTGATTTTCGATGGCTGCTGATATTCGCTACAGCGCAGGATGCGAATGTTGGTAAAAGGGTGCTGAGTTCTGGGAAGAGCACGGACATCGAGATTGCTCGAGACTAAAAAATTTGTCCATAATTCAGCGACAGTAACAGTAATGCCATATATTTACGACCTTCACACTTAAATACACCTTCAAGATGCTCGTGGACATACCACTTACACTGCGCACTCCGCTACCGAATGGCTAAAAAATTTCCTCCTGAATATCCCCTTTTCAGCACGCTACTCAGTGGAATGAAAAATTATTCATCCTGGTATCCAGTACCAGCACGTGTTCTCGGGTAATGGAGTGGTAGTCAGAATGGCCTAGCTACGCCAACAAGCACCGTACGACGCTTTAATTCATTAGCACTCCCGTCGCTTTCATCGGCTGACGAGTTCCGAACAGGACAGGTCATCAAAATTGCCTGCCGGGCGATTCACTTGGTAACAACGAGATCAACTTTCTCATCAGTCTAAGGTTTTGTACTAAGGATTCTAACGATTACTACAGTAGCTAACTTCGATATTATTTTATCCATCATATCTGCGTCTTATAGAAATGAGTTCCATGATCCGTAGGAAGTTAGCCTTACACCATTTCATCCAAAAGGAAACGAACGATCAAGACCTGTTGCCTTCCAATATTTTGTGTCATGATCCCGGTATACATGTATCTCTTTCAAACTCAAAGGTATGCTCTTTGAATAGCATAAAGAGAAGCATAAAAATATATGGGTGACTGGGAAATAGAGATACGTTTCTAAGCGCTCGTGCCTGTCAGATAAGACCGATAAGTTTTCGAGAGTAAGGTGAATGGCACAGAAAATTAGAACGCAACCGATGTTCATCCTTCACGTCGTTATGGCTGAAATACTGGTCAGCTCCAGGTAATCAAACATTGAAGTTTTTACAAGGCTTTTTGTAGACTGTGAAGTCGTGCGGTAGTCCATAAATGTCGGCGCAGCACTCAAATAGAGCATGGAGGGGGTTCAAAGACAGTGCGAAAGAGTGTTTTTCCCATTTTCATTTGAAGATCCTTCGTGTTTGGTGAAGTATCAACGAGGAAATACCTGCAGCACAGTTACGGCCCAGTTAGCACTTGTGTCTTTCCAGTGCTTGTTCCACTTGAAGTTCATCGATTTCGCTATGGAATCAGCGACGACTTGAGGATTTCCAGATGACAGTGCTGCTTGTATGATCTAAAAAAGAAATGAAAAAATGAAAGAAAAATTTAAAGACTATTTCTACGCTCTGCAACGTCATTGCCGACTCAGTCGACGATGCTTGCCGCGACGCGCTTCATCTACAATAGACCAATCGTTTCACTTACAAAGGAGGGTTTCAACTTCCCATGGAACTTTGAGTTGAGACTCAGATCAATCGATAGAGCTGCGAATACCGATTATAACTGTGAAAACCAAAATTGCTAAATACTTGATACTTTATTACATGACAAGCATGTACAAAAAGAAATTGCCAGCAAACATCAAGCATAGAATCACAGGTGAAGTAGAAAAAAACGAACATTATCCCATGTCAAGGAAAAGAGACTGACGAAAAAAGAGAAGAAAGAGGTGGAATTGGCGGAATTTACTAGAGCATCATCCGTTTCCTTTAAGTACCATTAATCCAAGATGCGATTGAGATAGGTTTTCAAGGAAATAGCCGAAACAGGGAGCGGTCTATGTTTGGACAAAGTTAAATATATGGATCCAGCACGGTTGACAAAGAAGTTATGCCGAAGACCACCACGGGCACTTTTGAAACTAATCTTACTAAGGCTTCCTCTAGTTACTGATGGTAGGATCTGGAAAAATTGGTTAGAATTTACCTGTACCTGGCCATTGAGTATTTTATTTACCATAACGACATCATTAACCTTCCTCCTGACTGAGAGAGATTTCAACCCGAGTAGTTTATTGCGAGAGGAGGAGTCCGGCACTGAAGTGTAAGAGAAACCAAGGCAACGTAAAAATAGTTTACGCGTAAAGCTATTCTGGACGGCCTGTGTCAGAAAAGCTTCAGAATAGAATGAAAATGTCATTCTATTCTGAAGCGAATTAGGAGGGGTCAAAGTTTGCTTGTGATACCTCAATGGCGAGTCGCTTCGTCATCAGCATGACTAGCGCATGGCAAGTAACGGCCTCCGTGGCTCGGTGGTAGTGTCCCGGTTGTGTAGGCGCGAAATGGTGGGTTTGCTCCCCGTCAGGGCAAACTTTTCGCATTTCGTGTTTCATCGTCAGTAAGTGCTTTTCTTTCACTTCTAAACGTTTCCTTGTATGATATTCGCGCGTAGGCGATCGAATTGCCCCTCTGTGCAAATTTCCTGCCGGATCCAGTTTTTGGCCCATTTCCGGAAAATCAGGGGTGGCCAGGGGTTAAGTAAGTGTTTTTGAATTTTCTTCCACAAAAAATCCTGCAAGTTGAACAAGATAATCTAAACATACCTATCACACTTGCCCATCACACCAAACGCACGTAACAAGCGCCAAATAAGAGCATTTGCTCGGCAGGGGTCAACGACTTCTCCTTTGTTGAATGGATTGCCAGCCAATAAATAGCCCATCAATTTTTCCGAGGTTTGGTCGAATTCGCGTATTGGCTGAAAACTTATCCCATGGGGTAATTTGATCCCCTGAACACGAAAATCACACTGGTTTTGCGTGAAAACGTATGGCTCGCGCTCTATGGGCTCCCAAACATACTATGAAATGGTATTACTCTTTTTTTCAGAAAAACCTTCATAACTTCATTCAGGTATTTGTTTGACAGATTCTGAATACAGATTTGAGATCAGCATGCGTACAGTGGTATGTGTCTCATTGCAAATGGTCATTTCGACAAACCGTCTGATGACAAAGCGCCTCGCCATTGAGGCATCACAAGCTTTGACCCCTCCTAACTCCATTCAGAATGGCATTTAGCAATCTTGGTTTTCACAGTTATAATCAGTGTTCGGAACTCTATCGATTGATCTGGGTCTGAAATTGCATTACAAAAAGTTTCACGGATTTTTGAATTTCGACACTTTATAAGATCTTTTCTCTCGAATTCAGTTTATAAAATAATCAAAAATTTCGTAATGTGGTAAATAAATAACAAATACAAATGAACAAACAACAAAATAAACCATAAACAATAAACATAAACGATAAACAACAAATAAAGGGTGTGTATGCTCCTGGACCGAGGCACCTTAGAGCAATGATCCTAGTAGAACCTTTCTGAGAAGAAGGCACAGTTCGTGGTTTAACTGTCAGCAAATTAAAAAAAACTTTGAAGAAATTGCTGACCCGCCGAGTAAATGTTGCAGGGAGTCAGCAAAAGTAGAGCCAATGTCAGTAGCAAGCGTGTCATCGTAGGTGTCCAGTGATAACGTATCGCATGTTGCTCGGCTCAGAAAAAGGGGTTTCTCGCCCCATGTTTCCATTATGCAATGAAAGCTACTCTTCCATCGTATGAACAGAAATTTTTATTTCAAAGTGAAAATAAGCACTTACATTCATTCATCTTTTTATTTTTACATACAAACTGTACGTCCAGGAAAGAAAAGAGCAGTAAGGTTTTTTTTCGCGATGGCTACGCCCTCTTTGGTCGACGCCAGCATATAAGGGTGGCTATCAACTGCCAGTTGGTTTCTCAATGGGTAACGCCATGATGCTATCCGGGATCCGGGTTGCCTACGCACTCTTGGTGACCGGTTACGGTGCGCTAACACATGAGTTGACCGGTGTCTACCCCTGCGCCTCGACTGGGAGCAGCCTTGTGTCCAGATCCATGCGAGATACTGTCGACCATATGGCTACGTAACACCAGCCGCTCCCTGCGTTGGCCGACTACCGGGAGTCGCCTCAGCGGAGGCGACCTCGAAAGTCACGTGTGATGTGTTGTCTTATTGGTCACTGGGTAATAAATGTGTGTCATATATCTGTGTTGTGCTCTATTATGTTATGATAGCTGTAGCGCAGGATGTCAGCGATGTGACGTCCAGGGCTCGAGGGCTATAAGGTCAAGGTTAGGGTGGTCAACTGTAGGTTGCAAGGGGCATGGGTCAGGGACGGTTGAGCCAAGTATACAACGGTTAGGGTATGCTTAGGTCGGTAAAACCCTCGGGTCCCCAGAGTGGGTCCACCTCGCCTTTTACGGTGAGACGTCTCCGGTAAACGGTCTAGGCACACACCGACGCTGGAACGCGGGAAGTTTGCAACTGTCCGCCACCGTTGCGCGGCGATGTTCAAGGATGTGGCCAGTCCGCGACAGTGTTCATAGTAAGGCCCCGCACGAAAGGAACAGAGGTTACGTGTCCTAGACCCAGAATTCAATGATTTATGCTCACATCAAGGATGAATGGAGACTTTGCTGACGCTAACTCGAGACCCTTGATTAACAAAAAGGATCGACAGGTGATGAAGGTGGCGCAGTGCTTGGAAGGTGTGGAGGAACATGGGAAGTTCTGGTAGACTGATAAAACGTTCTAGTAATTGTCCCTACAATGAACACGTTGTCGCATAAGTAATGACCGCTTGATGAAGCTTCACCGCTCTAGGAAACAGAACAGACCTGCCCAAAAACCATTCCGTAATACGTGTTCAGAATTCGATACAATCGAATACGATAGTATTGTGCTGTCACGAAGCCTCATGTTTATCTTAATGTGTGAAAATACAATGAGACTTCTAAATATTTATTCCAAAAAAAAACTCAAAAGACTGTGAAAGTCTCAAAAGCTTTCCAAAATAAACTGCAATATTTTGGTGCTAAACACCTTCGTCAGGCCTAAAAAGTGGCAATGTTATTGTGTAATATACAAAGTATAATACCAACTCACGTGCTGTCCCAGAAACCTTTGCTTGCACCTACCCTGCCACAGACCCTTGTGCGGTGGAAAATTGCCAACCCACCCGATGGCACCCTTAAATAGCGGGAACGCCTCCATGACTGTGGTGAAATTTGATATGAGAATGATCATACAGTATCCAGAAATGGTATACTGTGATCAAATGATGATATGTAGTTTCTCCAAACATCGTACAAGGGTACATACCTATGAAGCACCCCCCATACTGGCCATCAAGGTACTACAACGCCAGTAGAAAGTACCGCAGAAAGAAAAATACTAGAAGCCCTTGAAATAAAGCGGCTATCACCGGAAATAAATAGCAGGGATGAACTACATGACCTTTTGCATATCATCATTTGATCACAGTGTACCATTTCCGGATACTGTATGATCATTACCATATCAAATTTCACCACAGTCATGGAGGCGTTCCCGCTATTTAAGGGTGCCATCGGGTGGGTTGGCAATTTTCCACCGCACAAAGGTCTGTGGCAGGGTAGGTGCAAGCAAAGGTTTGGAGCAGCACGTGAGTTGGTAATATACTTTGTATATTACACAATAACATTGCCACTTTTTAGGCCTGACGAAGGTGCTAAGCACCGAAGTATTGCAGTTTATTTTGGAAAGCTTTTGAGACTTTCACAGTCTTTTGAGTTTTTTTGGAATAAATATTTTGGAGTCTCATTGTATTTTCACACATTCAGATGTATTTTCACACATTCAGACAAACGAATACTGTTCAAAATGAAGAGGACGACAGATAATAGTGACTACTGTGGATGCCAGGTGACCGTCGTGCAAATCGTCCCATGCCTTCGCAAAAATAGCCCTGAAAGAATCAAACAGCATATTGTGCAGACTTTGCCATCCAGGGTGCTCCAAACGGAACAGTCGAGCGGGTTGCGTTTCATACTGTTTGATGGTCATTGCTGCAATTGGGATGGGGGTCGATTGGTCGAATTTTCGCGCGGCCGCCCGCGGCGAGTGCGAGTCGTTTGGAATTCCGTGCAAGACGCAATGAGCTGGTACCGCAAGGGACCTTCAAAGAAAGGCGAACTCCCGAAGCTCTCAATTTGCAATCTTTAAAGGTCCCTTACGGTACCACCCCATTGCGTCTTGAGCGGAATTTCAAACGACTCGTACTGACTGCGCCAAGGAACGAAAATTCTTCCGATCGACCCTCACCCCTGCAACTGACATCAAGAGGCAACAATGGCAAACAATACATCAAGAGGCGTGTGCATCCATAGCTGTTACCTCTCAGGTGGTGAAGGATGGTTTCGATTTTTTTCGATTTTGTACGGCCCTACGATATCCAAAGCTCACCACAATTTTTTCATCAGTAACATCAAAAAGCGCGTATATCCTGATTGTTATTTTTCTTCGAATCATATGCATACTCCTCAGAACACGACGCAGTTTTGGTCATGAAATGTGATCATGCTACAGTGATATATGGGCAACCTGCACGACTTCACTTTGCAGCGATGACCACAAGTGGCCCGGATCTCAACTCACACCTTTGTTTCTCGAGGCATCCACACGAGTTCGCTGTGAAATACCTTTCGCTTCTCATCTGCTTATTGCAGGTCCAGATTGTATGTTTATCATCGACCTCTACTGATTTAGTCTCTTGTCCGGTCTGATTAAACCTCCCTCTCGAAGAACCTTCGACCCCCGCTGCACCCTATCTACCACGGCTACCACATCTCTTCGAAGGGCCACCGCTTTTGAAAAGTACAGGCAATTACGAACGATACATTTCGTTAAAGCTGACATCGGGTTAGGACTTGAGTGCATTTAGCCATTGACGGTGATATCGCATCAAGAAGACGGGGCATCCTATAGAGAGCTCAACACGCAGTATCAATGAGGAGTCGACCGGCACTCTGAAACGTCATTTTTGTTATCCTCGAAAGAAGAGAAAGAAAACTCTTTCCCTTCTGCAACTCATGCAGAGTTAGCGCTCACAGAGGATAGCCCCAATAGCTTCGTCCAGCCCAATTACATCTATGCATGCTGAAGCTCCCTTGTCAATATATCAAAGAACGCAACGAAATTGGTGACACTTGTCTTCTGACAGTACTCATCATTACATGTTGGTAGTCATAACTTTCAATTACCTGTTACTGATACCCACCACACCGTACATGTGAGCCATTAGTGATCACATTCTACCGTCAACCCGAAACCTGCAACAGATTTGGTGATTTTGCTTTCCGGAGTGAAACTATCCTACCGTTGCTGTGACGTGGGTTATACATTTAATGGCACCCAGACAGCCAGACATGCCCGACTAAATCAGGTTGTAAGGAAAGTTCTGGCTAGTTTTTCGCGTTTACAAGATAAGATCAAATGTAGGAGCGCGTCAACATGAATCAGCTTACATATTGAGCTCCTTAGATTGACAAAAAGTTGCATTTTCTGAATATATACTTTAATTGGAATGCCACAAAGCCTGCGAGAATGGCACTTTTCAGATGACTTCACTTCACGAGTTCTTGTTTAGCCGAATTCCAGCGAAGGTGACCACAGATGTGAGTGCTGCAAGAAGAGCGGGTGAGGCATTGGATTGCACACTTCGTCCTTGGTTTGAGAAAAGCACAAATGAGAACGAATTGCTCGAATTTTCGATTGATCATATCGCTCTAACTAAAACGGTAGGAAGCGATGAGCGCCCCTACTTGCGAGGGATGTCCAAAAGTATTGGATATTAACACACAAACTTGGTTAACCACCTCAGCCTTGTCCGGAGAACACAAAAAAAGGGGCCACCGGACCATTCAGAACAACTAGCGCATTTTCCACGAAATTTCTATCATAATTGAAGCAGTTGCAGGCTGAAGCCCTTACTCGTCCATCATATTCACCTAATCTAGTGCTAACTAAGCCCCACTTATCCAAACATCTGGTCAGCTTCTTCAGCAGCAGTGTGTTCAGAAAGAATGGTAATTTGAAGTCGACTTTCTTTTCGATTTCGCGCTTTTCCTGAATGTGATTTTGAAACAGATGAGCAATGTTTTAAGGCATCACTACTCAATTATGCAATATTTCAATTTATTTTCTGATTCTTTTCAAAATTGTGACGAGTACTTTACTGATTTTTTTTAGAAATTCAATGCATCAATCGGCATAAATGCGCAGTAAGTCCATGCGATGGAGGTGGAGGTGAACATTAATCTTGCGTTGCTGTTTAGTTTTTCATTTCGCTGCATTTGAGCTCATCGTGTCAAAGAAGAGTGGGGGATGAGCGAAGTGTTGTAAATTCAGTCGTATGCTGATCTTCGCCTTCTTTCCCTTTGAAAGATTCTGCAGCATTTTACGATGCAATGGGCCTCACAAGCGCTTCCTGTGGCCAACTAAAAAATAGGGGAGCATGTACCCTTCAAGGCTCACCTGCTTTTAACTTTTCGGTTTTTTAGTCATTGATGTCACATGATTTCCTGTAATTTGATCCGCTGATCTTGAGAAGATCGCTCACTAACTCACTTAGATTATGTCTTCCAATAGTTTCATGTAAACTCTAATCGCTGAAATTACATGCATCATTTCTGACATGCTATTGTGAAAACTCCGAAAATCCGTAGATGTGTTTTCGTAGTAATGTTTTCGTTAGTGTCTTTCAGGACTGAAACAAGGATAAGCGGCTCCACGCGGTTAAGAATTATGAGAGACCGAAACAAAAGTCCATGGTGTTTGTTGTGGATTCACAACCATAATATCTCATACTTATCAACTAGCAGCTAGAACTGAATGATAACATGTTAGTTCAAGTTGTTTACCCTAGGACATAGCTTAGATAAGTACCTATTGAAAAGATACTGCAGGCATGACCTCGCGGTATCATAAGTGTGCAATCAACTATGTATCCTAGGTATTTCCCCCTGGCGTGGTGCACTCTTTCATCCCTTAACGGGAGTGTCTCCACTGGACCTTTTCGGTCCAGGATATCTATGCAACGCCCACATTTGTCTGTATATAAACCCCTATTGCGATGTATTATGGTCGGTTATAGTACAAAAGGTACGTCGTAATAAAAATATACTACACGTGCCTGTACAACCTTTGGTAATTCATCAATCCATTGGTAATCCACCAATCCACTGGTGCATCGACCGTTGGAAAGAACCACCCCTTCTACGCCAGCTCTTCTCAGTGAGAGATAAAAGGTTAACAACATCACTACTAATCAAATTTCTTCTACGATTTCTCCCTGAGGAATACAGAAATTTGAAAAATCTTCTACGTTAGCTCTCCCCAGTGAGAGATAGAAGATAACTTTACTACTTACCACCAGCTGGAAACAAATCAAACCAAGTCAGTTCTCCTCAGTGAGAAATAGATGTTTGACCTCAATCTTTCTAACAAATTTAACAAATTAGAAAGGAAATCAACAGTTTATCCACGACTCCTCACAGATCCGGAAAACTACCACTCGAAGCCCTGTTAAGTCATTCTTTTCAAAGAAACGACAGGCAAAATCAAATAACTCGCTTCTTTCGAACAAATTCGAGAGAAATTCGAGAAATTTTCTGGGAATCCTTCATAAGGAACCAGAAGAAACCTTCTGCGCAAGTTCTCCTCAGCGAGAAAACAGAAGAAGCCTGAAATTTCGTGTGAGTCCTCCCTGAGGAATCCGGAAAAAGAAGGAAAAGACCCGCGTGGCAGGAAACATCCTATACGGAACCAAAAAAAGTTAGAAACCAAGTAAAATGTAACTGAAGCGATACGTACAGCTTCATACGCATAAACTGGTTCCGAAATTCTTGCAAAAAAAAATCAACAAAGCACGAAGAAACTTCAACTTCTCGACGGAAAAGCGGCCATAAACATCAAAATGGCAGAGATCCAAGTATACAAAACCAAAATCACACTTGCTTGCACCTTGATCAGATCGAATGAGGCAAATACGAAGCTCTTGGACTTACCATCCGCATTCCTCTCTCAAAAGGAAGAATTGAGGCTTACATCAGAGAGAAAACTGCAATGCTGAACCATTTGATGACAAGTATCACAAAGGCAAAGCAGTTACACGATACCCACCTTGAGAGAGCGATCGAAACAATTAATTCACGATTGGAACAAAAGGAAAGGGAGAAGTTAATGCTCGAGCTACACAAACATCTGGAGCTCGAATCTAATAACCTAGAAATCACGGTGATACAGTGGCTGAGCACAATTGACTTCAGAAAGGAAGAGTTGGCACAGCAATCGTCACTCATCACGGAAGCCGCCAGCTTCCAGGCTAGCGGCAACCGGGAGAACTCTCACAGCGGAAGTGGCAGCGTCAACTCTTACGAACGCAGTGTACTAGTTCGACCCCCTCTCCTCAAAATCCCAACATTTTCAGGGAACTTTAGAGAGTTCAATACCTTCTGGTCAGTCTTCGAGTCCCTGATTCACAATGATGCGGACCTAAGCAACCGGGAAAAGTTCCTTTTCCTCAAACAAGCATTGAAGGGGAAGGCGGCTGCTTCGATCAGCAGCATCCCCGTTATTGGGGACAATACTACGACGCTGTTACCATTCTGAAGAAACAGTATGACAGGTCGTCTAGCATAGTCTAGCATCCTGATAAATGAAATTGAGCATCTACCAAGGGCTCAAGGAGACTCATCAAGCTGCCGCAACACACTAAGCGCCATATCGTCTCGTATTGTGCATCTGGAACAAACTGGAGTACTAATGAATGCAGACCGAGTATGGCGCCGTCTGATTCTCTCGAAATTTACAGAGAATATCTGTAGCCAGGTTATAATGAGAGAAAACGAAGCTGGCGTAGGATTCGAAGTGAAAGCAATAAATCGACGCCGTTGATGACATCATCACGCTTCAAGAAACTACCGAATTGACGACGAACACCCTGTTCGGTACTACATAAGGCATGCAGAACAGCTCCAAAAGGATGAGCACAGGACATCATGAGACCAAACCGTTCTTCAGTCAACGGACAAAGCAAAGATGCCTGTGCGGAGATACACATCCCCCACAGCAGTGCACAAGGTACCCGACGCCTGAAGCGCGGCGAATGGAAGCCAAGCGCCAAAGAGTGTGCTGGAAATGCTTTGACAGGAATCACGAATCAAAGTATTGTACAGCAATGGGACCGTGCCCAAAGTGCAATGAGGATCATCACTCCTCCCTATACACAGCATCGTGGAGCGTTTGAGAAACAACCAATCTTTCAGTCAATAGGCGAGACCTACCGCCAAATTCGGCTCAGCGAGGGGAAACAAGGTTAGCTTCTCGACGCAAACCAACCGCCCCAAACATCAGCCACAAGGAAATAACAACCAACTATCAGAGGCGAACAGAGTGCAAGCTCTACACGTAGCTCCTCTTGAAGAGATCTCTACGGAATCGAAACGACCGGCTTTCAGCCAGTGTGTGCTACAAATGGCATCTGTATCGGTCTCCAATGAAGCCACGAGGAACTATCAGCCTATCACCATTCTTCTTGATTCAGGTGCTCAAAGAAGCTTTATAAAGACCAGAACCAAGAATGAATTGGGACTTCCCACAACAAGCTCCATACCTTTCACTACCACAGGAATGGGAGAGCTGCAGGAAACCTTCATTTCAAATGAAGTTCAGATCAGACTGAAAGCCGGGCACAGTTCCAGAACGCAAAACCTGTCAGTTTTCACCAAGGACAAGCTGACATCTGGTACCAAAACGGCTCATTTGTCATGAGCGGACAGAAGATTCATCAGAAGGAAGAAGATCATCATTGCTCAACGCAGTCTTCGCTGTTCAGAAGTAACTCCTGATGTACTAATTGGATAGGACCTCATGAATCAAGTGATTGAATTCAACCGTCCAGCTGTACGGCTACCGTCAGGACTGGTGCTCACTCCGACAGTTTTCGGTTATACCATATCCGGTACCAGCGGTACAGCTACCTCAATGAGAAAGGAAGGGAACTCTGCAGTTCGTTTATTGTTTGTGCACCCGTAATGGTCGACGATTGCAAGAAGTCGCCAAAGCATATCGCGGGGTGGGAATCGATGAAACCAATGCCCGGAGCAATGCAGTCGGGACGATAATCGAACATTTTATGAAGACCAACAGCTTCGATCAGTCAGAGGCAGCTATAGTCCAGAAAAAGGAATTCACTGATCCACGGCGTCCCAACACAAGAACTGCTTCCACAAAATCAGAATCTCAAGCAATGCCGTCGTTCCTGCCGTCTGACACGGAGGCGGAATTGCACGGCAGGAAATATGTCAAGAGCGAAAGAATCTTTCGAAATCGACTTTTAGTGCCGTCTCCAATGCTGCAAGATCGGAACTCTCATGGACAAACTTCCAGAGCCGTACATAGTTTCGAGATGTGTATCACTACGAGAGCCTCCGCTGAATACCGTGCAGACTCGATAATCGACAATAGTGGCGGTAGCACTATATCACACAACTACGACCCCATTGCAACTGTCTGCAAAAATCTCACTTCCATTTCCCACGCAATTTGGATCACCGAGTCGTGACTGGAATAGGAGATCAAAGAAAACTGTCTCCTGCAGTGAATAATTCGGTCAACATTCAAGATACAATGGCAATTATTCGTTCAATAGCGTCAAGACAGGAGATATCCGTCAAGCGAGATGCGCACAGAATGAGTGCAGCGTCGTTGAAGCAGGACTACTGGCGCTCCATCCGCCCTGGAAAACATCATTCACCGTACAAATCACCAAGCGTGCCAGCGTTGTCACCATGTTCAACTTCTACGATTTCAAACACCTACCAGATGTCGCGACCGAGCAGTGCAAATCGGCAATCGTCCTCCTTATCGCAATCGCCATCTTCATTGGCGCAATGGTTCTGGCAGTTTCTTCAGTCTTCAGGAAGATGGTTTGCTGATTGAATGCCAACTCACTAGTTTTTTGGTTTTACTAGTCACATCGAACCTATTCACATGTATTGTTGTCTCTTGAAATGTTACTATTTTGCATATCTCAAATGCTTTGTGATTACTTTCTTTATTCACGATTTTAGCTACCGCCATTTTCGCCCCGCCCCAGTGTTGTGGATTCACAACCATAATATCTCATCCTTATCAACTAGCAGCTAGAATTGAATGATAACATGTTAGTTCAAGTTGTTTACCCTAGGACATAACTTAGATAAGTACCTATGAAAAGATACTGCAGGCATGACCTCGCGGTATCATAAGTGTGCAATCAACTATGTATCCTAGGCATTTTCCCCTGGCGCGGTGCACTCTTTCATCCCTTAAGAGGAGTGTCTCCACTGGACCTTTTCGGTCCAGGATATCTATGCACCGCCCACATTTGTCTGTATATAAACCCCTATTGCGATGTATTATGGTCGGTTATAGTACAAAAGGTACTATATACTACACGTGCCTGTACAACCTTTGGTAATCCACCAAAGTGTTTTCAATGTAATCTTTTCAGCTTGATTCACATTTTTCTGATATCTATACTAGCAGAGGGCTGTTAACGCATTATTTCTAGGTGCATAGTAAGTGGAACGGTGATGAAGAAGATTTGGACATGCCAACATTACAATTGATTACACTAGTATTTCTATAACCAACATTATAAGAGAACAGAAAACAGAGGAACGGGTGTGAAAGATGAGAAGAAAACCTGTAAAAAAGGAATAGAAGGGGAAAGGAAAGAGGGTTAAATCGGTAAAAAAGAGGAGGAGGAAGGAGGAAGGATTAGAACATCGACCCGTTTCGCCTCTTCATCAGACGAGTCAATAATTATATCAATTCAAATGTTTTCGACTGCAGTGCAGCTGCAGAACATCGAACTAGACGACATACTATTAGGTTGTCCGAAAAGTAATGAGACAAATGCAGTGGTGAGATTCAACATTAAGCATTTTTGGACGTCGAAGTCGTGAGAGGACAAAATTCTGGAATTTAGTGTTTCAAGTCCAGTACATATATGCCACCAAGGGCATATGGTCCATACTGTTTTCATCTTTCACAAACGTGCTAAAGATGGATGAGAAAAAAAAGCTGTATCGGGCAGCTCTCCTTCTACACTTTCGTTCAGGTAAATCCGCGGATGAGGCCCATCGGCTTTTGCTGGAAGAAATGAAGGATCAAGCACCTTCTCGAGCGACGTGCTTCAGATGGTACGGCAAGTTCGACAAAGGAGGGAAATGTCTCGAAGACTGTAGTCGTTCAGGACGTCCACTGACGCGAAAGAAGCAGCTCCGCGATACTTGCCATCTGTGAGGAACGACCTAACGTTACAGTGCGCGAGCTTGCCACCTCCTCGGGTGCTCCCAAATCCACGATGCACGATGTTCTTCGTGCGTCAGGTAAAGTGGCAAAGTTGCCTCGGGTTCTTCCGCACGCTCTCAGCTCTCACGACAAGAAGAAGCGTGTTGAAGTGTGCACTTCTCTGCTCAGCCGTCATCGCACGCTTTCCTGGATCGACTCCATCGTTACCATGGGTGAGAAGTATTGTGTCTACGATAACACGGTGCACCGAAAACATTGGGTCGACTTCGATGAATTGCCGAAACCACAGCCGAAACATCCCGATCATGACAAGAAGGAGTTGCTCTCATTCTGGTGGGATATTAAAGGCCCGGTGTTTTGGGAACTGGTTCCAACTGGTTCTATGGTCGACTCTGAAAGATTCTGTACTCAGCTGGAAAGAGTAGCTGAAATTCTGCGTAGTCGCCGTCGTGGGAGAGGCAAAATCCTACTCCTCATGGATAACGCTAGGCCACACACGTCGAAAAGGACTCAGAGTAAGCTGAGAGAGCTGGAGATCGAACTTGTACCCCATCCACCGTACTCACCAGATCTCGCTCCATCAGACTTCCACATATTTCGTTCTCTTCAATCCTCTTTTGCTGGAAAAAATTCACCAATCGGGAGGACGTCGAATTAGCTGTCAACAACTTCTTGAAGTCGAAGCCTCCGGAGTTCTTTGCTAATGGAATCGGATCTCTGCCGCAAAGATGGCAGTATGTGAAGGAACACAATGGCGAATATTATAGTAAACGATATTGATTTGCAATAAAGTTACCGACGAATCACTGCACTACGACATTTGTCTCATTACTTTTCGGACAACCTAATAATAGATCCTTGGCATGTAAATCAATTTAGACAACATATAGATAAATCCTTGACATTTCCACCATTTCCTTCATTTTTGGGCACATTTTCGTGTCTTGCATGTAGTTGTCCAAAATTTTGGTGATCTGTTACTCTTTATTCATTCGGGAATTGTCTATCACCAACATTTATTTGAGTTTCTGCAACGTTCACTGCCTTTGTTGATCTGGACATGCTTTTTCTTCTGTTTGACCTTTGCAGGCACATTTTGCTTACTTGAAACGTGGAGTTGGTTTCGTTCATAGCAACTACGATTTGATCGCAATTTGACGTTTATAACGAACTACTGGGCTGTGTGATCCTGACTTTTGAGGGTAAAGATGTTCGATGGAGTTAGCAAAGTGGTGTTGCTTGGTAGTATTAATTCGTTCAATGCTTTTGAGTGGCCCGAATCGTCTGAAGAATCTCGGTTCCGGTTCGATGTTGCAGGGCAAAACTTCTTCTGATTCAATAGACAGACCTAGCTTCCATTCTTAATATTGCCGGTTCCACTTCATGACCGCAGTGACTACGGCAAAACTTCACATGGAAATGATTTGCATTTTCACGAGCCTAAAAATCAAAGTAGAGCAGTGTAACATTACATTGATATAAAGACATGACACCCAGAGAACGACCCCCATAAATGCTGAGCAGTTTTCGACGATCTTTTCAAAGCCACGACGTTCAACGGTTACATAACGTGAACACGGCATCGCAAGACTGCGTCGCATGTAATTCACGAAGCCACCGGCGACCTTCCGACGATTAATAATAGAAAATCTCACACAAGTTTGGAGGTGCGCTTTCCATTCCTAAATAACAAGCAACTCAAAAACAGATTGGATTTGGCAACAACAGAACAATGCAAAAAGAGAAACTGGAAAGAGAAATAACAAAGACTCAACCTACTTCAAATTTTTCCTTATCCTCACATGATTTCGCTTCCACCACACAGTGCTCATGTGAGGGTGGATGCTCCTCGTTCACATACTCTATCAAACCCCAGTGGTTCTAAATTTATAGTTTATAGCGCAGCCTTGTGCACTTATTCGTGATTCCAAACTGTTGAAAACAAAGGAATGTCAAGATTGACCTTCACCTGCTCCTCACATAATGGACGCAGCAGGCACTACTGCATATCTATGCTTTCCTCATTCGTGTGCTTCTTCTCCTTCTTATGCTTTGCAAGGGTCCTCTTGGTTTTGCAGAGCAATCCACCCTCATCACAAGAGTGAACCCCATCGATACGAGGCGTAAGTTTCCGACTGCGCCTCTCCCTTTCCATTCGCACTATGTCACCTTTGGAATAAGAATGCGTAGCAAGAAGTGTTCGTAAATATGGTATTTCTTATTCGCTCCGCGTTCGGGACTTTGTAGTTCATTGCGTGACAAACGAAATGCTTCATTGGTACGTTAGGCCAGGGGATCAAACTATATTAACAAAGACAAAAATCAAACCATGGCCACTTTAATCTCCAAACGCAATATATCTCTTCGAAAAGAATTCAAATTCATTACTGCAACAGAAAATGAACTGAGAGTAAAAGTAGTTGTTGAAGCGACAAGTATTCCTCAATTTGGACGGGAACACTGTAAAAGTTATACAAAGGCAAAAAAACTGCCATTTACCTGAGGAGCTAATCTAGGCTTCTCTGAAACGGATGTAGGAAACGACGAGTGAGGAAAGACCACAGCCCGTCTGTATCAAATATTTTATGCCATTATAACATTTCCACCATTGACCAGGCTTATTCTCGATTAAGAAGTTGAAAACAGCACATTTCGTTGTATTTTCAATCATAGCAAGTTGTATTGCAAGTCAATATAAAGCTCGTATTCGTTATAGCACAATATTAATCAGTACGGTAGTTTATCACACTTGTGAATATCAAAAACTCCGAGATCATCACATAAATAATTGCGCAACAAGGGGAACGGTGAAAGTGCGGAGGATCTATTAGTACGTCGTCTAATTCGATGTTCTGCAGCTGCACTGCGGCCGAAAACATTTAGGTTGACGTCAGGGTTACGGTGGGAGACGAGTGAGCGACCTGAAATTTCGTTCTTTGTAATAGTGAGAACTGGATAGGCATCAAAACCACATTGATTTTGTTGCACTTCTTCCATTACACGCAGATGTATGAATCTGACCAAATGTTTCATTAAAACGACTCATTAATGAGGTATTCGAAGTGTTCATAAACTGCGAAATCAAAAAATACTTGAAAAAAAAACCCAGTTGGCTGTACGCCAAGATTTTCAGCGGGCTCTCGCTGCGATCATCATGCTGTAGTGTGACTGGGTCAATAATTTTGCAAAGGGAGCGCGTTAATAGATTGACTCCGTCGTCTGCGGCAGGCAAAATGATTGCGTCAGTTTGACGTCGGGGCCCGCGTCAACTAACGCAGACACGTAAAGTATGACCGCGGCCTAAGAGATTTTCCATTGCGATAGAGTGTTTCACAATGAGGTCATGGCAGCGTTCCTTACGTGTTGTTCGCTGTATCTCGGCAATGCACATGACTGCGTAAGGTTGCACTCTCCTCCAATCTTCGCTGACTCGAGAGGAAGATGTAAGAAATGGAGTTTCACAACGATTTAAAATTAACCTCCGTCATAAAACTGAAGAAAAAACGTGGAGTGTTGGATAGGTCTTGGTTGTTCAGCTGGAGAGACCCTTACGTGACTATTCACAATTTTTCATAAGAATCACAATTACGAACAAACACAGAGATAAAAGAGAATACGCATATGCGTTCAACGACTAAGCTCTGATTGTGAGCTCACAATGACTAAATATGAAGATCAAGATATAACGCTTTCAGTTTTCTTGCCCACCGTGACACTAACAAAACATTTTCGAGTGCGAAATGGTGATACTCAATCCATTGTCTTCGGAGACGTGCGAATTCCCTCGTGGCAACAATATAATAATGCTGGTATCTGATGCGCACTGTCGGTCTACCGAGGTATTCCTCGTTTTTCTACATTCTCTGTTGGCTGCTCCTTCTTAACGCCTGTTGGCCGAAGTAGGGGCTTTTGCCTTAAGAGTGTCAACTTCAAAAGGTTCTTAAGAGGAACTTCACGGATGCGAAGCGAAATGCGTAGTGGAGGAGTATATCAATAGAACACGCCGTCCCATGTCGAAGCATGCAAAGTTTATTCCGGTGGAAAGGTGCCATCATTCTTCTATAATGTTTACTGCATAGATGTCGAGTGGTTGAAATCTTGAACATCTACTGGAAGTACAGCGAAGGCGAGTCCAAGGCCAAGCTCTACGTCATTATAAAAAAATTCTCACTTGAATCATGACGCAGTTTTCCCCCGCAACATTGAAGCGGAACCGAGATTCTTCAGACGATTACGGGCCACTCAGGAGCATTCGCGTAACCTTGAGTGGAGTGGCATGTGGATAAGCTCACTCACACAAGACAACCTTCATCCTCCAGTGATGACTTTACAGTAGTATCGAACATTTTGAACAACATTGACTTTTTTTATTGGTTTTTTGAAAGGCATATCAGCTGCAGCAGCAAAAGGAGCTGGCTCAGCCGCAGAGGCGTTCAGCAGGAGCAGCCTCAACGCCAATCATTCCCATTCCTGGAATCGGGTCCTCCCGTATTTGTCCTTCTGTATTGGCCCACACATTTAGCATTAGTGCACCTGCTTCCGCTCCCGACCGTTGTCCTTTATAGCGACATAAAAATGCCATTCTCTAGTGCATATCGTCGCTCTACAGGAATCCCTCATGTTCTTCTACATTTTCTGTGGGCTGCTCCTCCTGAAGGTCTTTGCAGCTGAGGCAGTGACCTCTCCCTCCAATAGCACTAGCCTACTTGGTCGCATAAAAAAACTTTTAGCAGCAGCGAAGGAAAAATTCTCCAAAATATTCTCCTTTAAATCAAAGACGTTACCGACGGAAGTAGGTTCTTTTGTGCAAGTGAGCTGTCGCCTCCACATGCCATTTCATCATTTTCAGTGCTACGATCAAGCTCCCGAGGAATGCAGCCGACTGTATGCAAAGGGCGTTTGCAACTACAAGGACGTCGCGAAGGAATACTGTCGCACAACTTGTGGTTTCTGCAATCCGAGGAACCATGGTCCGCGTTCGAAAGAATACATCATGAGCGATGAATGGGATAAAATTCCGAATGGTATGCAGCTTCCGAGTCGTGCGAGTCATGTAAAGAATCTCGGTTTCGATTCAATGCTCGAAAGTGCAAGTTACGGTTTCGATTCAATGCTCGAAAGTGCAAGTTAGTCAGAGTCATAACAATTCTACAGGTGAAATGTAGAAATAAATTCTTTTTCAAATTTACGGGACTACCGGCACATAATACTGTCTCAATGCTCGTAATGTTTTATGAATTTGCGCAGAATGAGGAGGAAAGTGAAGGCCTCAGCGGCTCAAATACTTAGACATATGGTTGAGACTAACAAAAACATCCTAAGGAGACCATTCAAGGAGGTGTTGGTTGTTTGAAGAGTCGCCACCGATTTTGCTTGGAAATCAGCACGTTGGAAAATTCTCGGTCGGTAGCGTCAATCTATTGCGCACTGTCCACAAAACTACTGCTGAATTTATCTTCAACTGTGGGAAGCCGCCTGTCCCTTGAACTGGGTACGCAAGTGCTTGAAAAACAGCTCAGTTGAATGTTTTCAATTGGTCGAGATTAATGAATCTTATAAAACTTTTCAAACGATAGTTGATGTCGGAGCAAAACTTTTCAAACGATAGTTGATGTCGGAGCAGTGATCACAGAGATCTATTATGTACTTCAGATCAGATAGTGCACTTCATGCTTTTATGTATGCAGAGAGAACAGATTTACCTAGAACAAGATATACCGTCCAGTAGAGGCTATTATAAAGTACACTAGAGCTTGAGTAGCTTTTAGAGGTATCCACCAATTTATAGAACTGAATCAGCCGCTTAAAAACGAGTTGGCAAGGGACCTGAACGTAAGGGAACATCATAGCAACTATATGTGGCTGGCCTGATTTGTCGTGCTTTCGGAGTGCTTCGCGCAATGTCTTGCTCTTCGTAGGTTCATGATGCTCGCTGTCTCCCTCCAATACGGTAAGAAGTATCCAGTCGAAATGTTGATGAATTTTCAGTCGAAATGTTGATGAACAGCGAAGGATATTTCGTAATGTACGGCTACAATTTGAGGAGATTGTTTCTTGTCCGAGCACACTGACGGGAAGGCAAAAGTAACTATAGATCGTCGGATGCAGCCGTCGTCGAATCATCCCATGCTTTTGGCTAAGGGTCAGAGAGCTGAATAAACACGAATGGCGCATACCCTGTTCATTGAAAAGAGAACTCCAAAAGTTACCAGAGGGTTTGCTTGTTGTTGAACTTTATGCTCACTAGAGATATCCCAGTAAATCGAGCAGGTCAAGGAGCTCAAACTTTTGCACACTAGTTTGGCCTAATTTATCGTGCTTTCGGAGTGCTTCGCGCAATGTCCTGCTCTTCGAACGTTCATGATGCTCGCTGCCTCTCTCGAATACGGTAAGATGACGATTTGCCGTGGTTTTCTGTTCCGTATATATAATTACTGAATTGGGGAATAAATTTAAAAAATAGGCGGAGCTTTTTCTCGCGTTCGCAACGAACCGGACAACGCGTCAGGTGGTGCGGGTACAAAAACTGCCGGCCCCAACACCTTGATTGTTTTGCAAATGCGATCACTTGAAGGACTTGGTGTGCTTCTTCTGTTAGTTGCCATGTGCATTACTACTATGATTCGTCGCAACGAACGGCAGCCAGGTAAGATTACATGAGGTGTTACCAGCTTATGTTCGGTACTGTTATATTGTGATTGCTCAGACAAAAGGAAATGAAGGTTGAATCTTCTTTTTAAAAATTCATTTAGCACATATTGGCAACTCGGTATGCTGCTAACCATTTCATTAAAAGTTCTTTCTTATTGCGAGCCATTGTAACGCATTTGAGAACTGTTTCCTTCCCATCAAAACAACGCGAACGCCCTTGTCGACTATTATTTGCAAGTCTGCTAGACTACTGTGCTGCTCCTCATTATATGCTCAGCTCTGAGACTCCATATTCTACAATGCCATTCATAAGCTGATCAAACTTCATAAATTTCGAAAGAAGTATGACCTATAGAGAAGAAAAAGTAAACATTTTCAAATTTATTAGCTGGTGTTTCCTCTTCTGATACAACGATACGCCCCTGTCCACGATTATTTGCAAGCCCGCTTGATTACTGTGCCGCTCTTCATCATATGTTCAGCATTGGGACCCTCTGTTTTGCATTATCGTGCGTGGAGAGCAATTCACTATAGAAACGACGAAATTATCATTAACATGAGTCTAAAACTTTATATTTCGGACTTCTACAGTGACCAGTTTCCACTTTTTTTACAGAACTTATCCTCTTTTTAAATGGAAAGTGTATTTAGTGGAAGGTGTAACAACTTATCTATTTACCAGCTGCCTGGCGCACACTACCGTGCGCGTAACACTACGGGCGTAAGTAGGTTGATCGGAATTGCTTTTTTTCTATGAACCGAAAGTGCCCATAATCACATTACATCGGAAAGGAAACATCCCTAATTAATCATACCTCAGCCATTCTTTCTTGGAGCATTTTTGATTTTCCTTACCTCTGAGAGATCTGCATTCATAATAGCTGATCTATGGCCATACAAAATACCGAAGCTGCAACAGCAGAACGCTTGAGAGTTGAGATATTTTTCTATTCGAAATATCAATTTCCAGCTAATCGCCTTTCGAGGCTCCTTATCAGCCCTTATCAGTTGCAATCACTTCGGTTCCCTCACCACTGATGTCCCCTTACCACCCCTTATATCACTTTGAAAATTCAGAGTCCCAGCTTTGCTGTGACGCGAGATATCAAGTTCTAGCTAATCGCCTTTCGAGGCTCCTTATCAGTTGCAATCACTTCGGTTCCCTCACCACTGATGTCCCCTTACCACCCCTTATATCACTTTGAAAATTCAGAGTCCCAGCTCTACTGTGACGCGAGATATCAAGTTCTAGCTATTCGCCTTTCGAGGCTCCTTATCAGCCCTTATCAGTTGCAATCACTTCGGTTCCCTCACCACTGATGTCCCCTTACCACCCCTTATATCACTTTGAAAATTCAGAGTCCCAGCTCTACTGTGACGCGAGATATGAATTTCGCGACAGACGGACGGACGTACAGACAGACGAAGCGTTTTATATATAGTAGGGATACTATATACATCCGACTTCACAATATATTTAAGTTCAAAAATATCAGTCTTCAATCTCGGGCATTTATCTTTGACACAAGTAGACCAGCTAGTCAAGATGTTGAAATTTTTGCAGATCAGCCGTCTTGCAAGGCAAACCCACTCATGGGCGACCTGACCCCGCACTGATGACCGGAACACTTGCTACACTCCCAATACTTCGTCAATCAAAAAAAGACAAATGGTGTATGATTACCGCCATACAAAAAATGAGTAAGCACATGGTATAAGAAGTGCACGCTATGCCGAACTCATTATAAAGATGGTTTGGCCGGCATCAAAGAAGGTGACGTCAATAAGGTTGATAATTTCACCCTTTTTATGAAAAATTTCTATAGTCTCTGTTCTTGGCGCATTCAGAAGCGTTACCGGATTAGAGTACCTTATATTTCTTCTATGTAGAATTGCTGAGGGCGTCACTCATTATGATACCAGATCTCTTGATATAAGCTACACAAGAAAGTAAAGCCTGCGTGCGTTGGAAGAAATGCTCGGCATATGTGGCACATCTCATGGCTGGGATAGGTGGAGCGACACCTCGAGCCTAGGGACCAGGGTCTTCATTGAGCTCATCGGTTGTTTTGAAGGTGCTAGCTCCTCCATGTTGCCTTTCGAGCCTAACTGATATCGAAGTGTACCTCGCGGAATAGCTCATCAACTGCAAACTCTGTGAAGAAATATAAATGTCGGTTTTTCTCAATAGTAATCAAAACTAGAAGTTAGTTCTCAGGAGTGATCCTCATCAGAATCTTTTATGACGTGCCTATGTACGACATGGCAGAAGTTTTACGTAAAGTATCGGTTTGGTCCCTTAGATGAAAAAATTGGTCTTATTTAGGTCACTGTCAATGCACTCAGCCCTGTGGTGCCCGCTCAATCTCCAGGATCGGCCGTCGAGCATTTGCGTACTGTTGGCAGGTACAGTGACCTCACGCTAGTTATAATCGTCTTAGAGCATCATTAGGAGTTTCATATTGACTTCATCGTTACTTGACATGTGATGATCTCCGAGCGACCACTCCAGTGCTCTCAACGTCCGGCGCCATTTTTGCTTCAGCCGTGGTGGAGGGGAACTCCTGTCCTTTAGTACTTTAGTGTACAAACAGATGTCTGATAAGGGAGGACAGCGCGAAAATGAGTGCTCTCACCAGGGTCAAGCGTTCAGTTGAGGAAAATTTTAAAAAAAATACGACCCCCCCCTTCTTCAGGTTCCGCTTCTTCTGTGGTTTGTACCAAGCCACTGCGATCCACCAGGGAAATTAAGAGCTTATGGTAAAAAATACTGAAGCCAAACCAAACTCCTGACAAAAGAGAGAAATAAGAACCTATCAGAACTCAGTGGTCATATTGCAAAACAAAATCGTCTAAGTAAGCCCCCAACAATTCCAATACTCATCTACAGAAACGAAAGTGACGCCGACCATTGGTAATGTGCTCGTGCTCTGATGACAAATAGGAAGGCTTAGAAGTCATGCAAACTATGCGGCAAGGATAAAAGATGAAAAAATAAGAACAGAAAAGTCAAAAGGCAAAAGAAACGCTGAATAGGAGTCATGTAATACGCTCCCCATCTGATCGCGGGCCGCCACTGCGGCTGCGACGCGGCGATCACGATGGAGCGCGGTATCTTCTCCATGCTATATTTGGACACCTTTGAATACCTCAAACTTTACCTAGAGCCCATCTTTCGAACAGCTGTAGACTGTTTTCCTGGTAACTCCCTTAGACCCAACTATTGGCCGTTACTTTCCCTAATGCTTGCTTAGTTCTCGATATGGGTTTCCAGTTGAGGATTAGATGAGGAAAACTTCGAAGTGCACTTCAAATGGTCATAACTTCCTTCAAACCTAACCATATGAGTGCATTGCTGTGAAGCGGGGTCTGCGAGGTTGCCGCTTCCGAAGGACTACCTGACCTATTCTATATCTTCAAAACGAAGGAAGTTATTCTGAGGGAAGCCAGATGAGGATTAGATGAGGAAAATTTTAAAAAATTGAAGTGTTTTACTTCAAATGGTCATAACTTCCTTAAATCTCAACCGTATGAGTGCTTTCTTGAGCGTCCAGGGTCAGCGAGAGTGCCGCTTTCGAATGACCACCAGAGCTGTACCGTATCTTCAAAAAAAAAACAAGAAAAATTCAAGAAAGACAGTTGAGGAAAATTTTTTCCGTTGAGTTTGCGAGATCTTCCCACGATTCGTCCGAAAAATCGATTCATTGGTACTGAAATTTCTCTGGTATGCATCCTTTGCTCTTAAAGGCCTAGGGGGAGGGCGAGAAGCGTCGGTCAGCTTCTCTGTGGGACGCGCCATGCATGAGGATTTCATCCACATTCTCGATGAATACAAACGTTTTTATGATCGCATAGTGGCCGCTAACACTAGATTACGCACATGCGATCGTAGTAAGATATGGAAGAAGTCCATATCAGCTAATTTTTCGTCTTTGTCCCATTGTTTCTGGAGAATTCATCCACGGTGGTACCCGTGGATAGATAACGCTTTCCACGGTTAATCGGTGAATTTCGGAGGTGTCTCCAGGGTCAAGCGTCCAGATGAGGAAAATTTTCAAAAAATACGACCCCCCCCCAAAAGGGGGTCTCTATAGGACCCCCCTCTGTCACGTCTGTTATTGTTATTTTTCAACTTGCTACAATCTGTTGCATATCAATAAAGGTTTTTAAATGTTAGCACAGTTTTTCTCAAAAAACAGCTTCGCGTGGCAAAGACAACACCCTGATCCCCTTCTTCCCACCCTAAGAGAAGTTTTTGCGATCGAAAGGTGGAGAACATAATTCCCTCCCTCTCTCCCTTTCCCTCCCACCCCAGGGAAAGAGATCCCACCTTTTTTTCAGATCCCAGATCCATTTTCTTTTGTTCACGTTGATGCATAACAAAAGAGAATGGGATGGAATGGGGGAAAATTCCCTGAGTGACTCAGGACAAGCTGCCAGCGCGGCTTCAGACCACTGAACTCGCACCTTTTGCAGTGTTCACGATGAAAAGTCGAAAACGTCTCAATATAAAGGCGTTATACATATAGAGGGTCTGCAAGATCGGACCCCGTGCACGACAATCAATCGTTCAATCGGGGTCAGGGGTGAGCAAAGTTGGTTAGAGAATGAAATCACCCATTAACACCAGTAGGCACAGCTTACAGCTAGGGTCGGGTTCAGTACTGAATTCATAAAGGATAAAGAGAGTAGTACATTATGTACCACCATCTCCTAACAGAAGAGTGACTCTACCATCAACAGGCAGACTGAATAACGAATACTGATTCATCTTTCTTAATCAGGCTGGTCTGCTGAGAAAAAAGACATTAACATAAACCGCGGTTGTTGACATTAACTGTGGATCAGGCCTTGTTCATGAAGTGGTGCCCAAAATCAAGATGACACGGCCAACAGCGAACTGAACTACTTCTGCGTGAGTTCTACTAGGGTCGACAGAATGCCAAACTAGTGCCGCTGACAAGAGTAGATGCCTGTTCGCACAAGCCTTCGAAAAAAAAATGAAAGCCACAACAAAAAACACTTTTTGGTCCAACTAACGCCTTCTATGTATTGCTATAATTGTCAGAATCCTCTCTACTACTACTTACTTGATGGGAACGCTAGGCTACACAAAATGATCACATCACTCGGGCGCGAAGACGCCAACTCAAAAATGAATGTCATATTTGTGCTGAAGACGCTGAATAATCTGTGCCTGTTGGTTTTGAGAGACAGTGATAAAAGCTATTGCGCCAATACGTCATTAAATAGCACAAACAAAAGGTCAGTGTCATAATAAACTTAACCATATGAGTTCGTTTTAGTGAAGCAGGGTCTGCTAGGTTGTTGCTTTCGAATGACTACCTGAGCTATGCCATATCTTCAAAACGAAGCAAGAAAAATTCAAAAAAGCCAGTTGAGGAAAGCTTTTTTTCGTCGAGTTTGCGAGATCTTCCCACGGATCTTCCCAAAAATCGATTCATTGTTACTGAAATTTTTCCAGTATGCATCCTTCGCTCTAGGAGGCCTAGTGGGAAGGCGAGAAGCGTCGGTCAGCTTTTCTGTGGGACGCGCCATGCATGAGGATTTCATCCACATTATCAATGAATACAAACGTTTTTCCGGCCCGCATAGTGGCCGCCAACACTAGATTACGTACATGCGATCGTAGTAAGATATGAAAGAAGTCCATATCAGCTAATTTTTCGTCTTTGTCCCATTGTTTCTGGAGTGTCCATCCACGGTGGTATCCGTTGATAGATATCGCTTTTCGCGGGCCATCGGTGATTTTCGGAAGTGTCCCTGTACGTGATTCCGGTGTCAGCGGACGAACGAAAGGGCTAATGGCGGTGACCGGTTTCGTTGCGGATTGCGCCATGCATGAGGTTTCCATGATGATTAACTTAAACTGGTTTCGGCTTCGCACCCCACCATTCAATATTATCATTTCTTCCCTCACACTTCAGACCCTCAGCCTGAGAAATTCTGTTGATCACTGCCTACCTCAACTTTTACGACCCCCCCCCCTCCTAACGGACCAAATACGACCCCCCTCGTTGAGGATTCCTCAACGGAGGCTTGACCCTGGTCGTATAGTAATAGCAAGCGGTGTACCTGATCCCTGTGAGCCATTATCAGTTTAGAAAAGTCACCATTAAGGTCCGTATCCTGTAATACCTGTGAGTGTGAACATTTTATAGTTAGCCAGAAGAGCGAAACGAATTTGACGACATTCTCCTTGTCATGGTCATTATCGAATCTTCTCAACCGTTATCCGTGTGGATCACCCATTATCAATGTCTCCGTCTCACTCCGATGCGCAGAAAGAAAGGTTTTTGTCTGTTTGCCCCATGAAGTTGACATCTGTCCACCCTCAGAAGAATTAATTCAGAGGGTGACTCAACTCCTAGAGCTAAAAACAACAATTCTGATCGTCCTCTTGACTTTCAAGCTCAATATCACTATAAGAGATGTTCTTCCTTTTTCGGCACTCGCCAGAGTTCATTGCCATCGATATAGGATATATACAGTAGCGCTCAAAAGTCTTCGGCCAACTGCTTTTTCAGTGATAACTTTTTTCTGCTTAACCAATCCAGGCGAAATTTTGGTATGTTGCACCTGAGTGTAGTGTATACGAGATATGTTGCTGTGGTACGAAACGGCAAAAGATGCGTAGTTACATAGAAGTTTCTGTTATGGTACCAGCTTTTTTGGCCCCTTATGCTTATTACATCATGACTTTTTCTGATTAAACCTATTTTTGACGCTCATTTGGGTCGAGGTCATGGCTTGTGCGCTTAAAGTCATGGCCAGGAGAAAAGAAGTCTCCTAAGGTGTGCGTGAAGCGGCCGTGAAAATGAAGGAGTCTGGATTGAAGATCGACGCCATTTCAAGGACCTTGGAGGTACCCCATAAAACGATATCGTCGATCCTGAAACGGTACGACGTTGGAGGTTCTACGAGTAATACATAGAGACAGGAAGACTTTCTTCCGCTTCTTCCATGCAAGACAGACGGATCATTGGCCACTAAAAGCCGTTGCCCTTCTCCCGGCTGCAGACATCGTCCCTAAGTTTTCTGGAAGTGATGGCATTAAAATCAGTCGACAGATTTTGCGGAGAGGACTTAATGATTTTGGGAACCACGGACGACGTCCAGTTCAGAAACCGTCTATAACACTCAAGAATAGAAAGGTCAATGTTGCCACTCAGCGGCGCCATCTCACTTGCAACTCAGCGGATTGTGGCAAAGTCCTTTTCACCGATGAAAACAAGTTCAACTTGTTCGGAAGTGATGGTATCTGATATGCGAGGCGCCCTTTAGACGAAAGAATCATTGCGAAGTACACGAAACCTACAGTTAGGCATGGCCGAAGATCTGTGGTGGTGTATGGGGCATTTTCACTGTATGGTGAGTGTCTCATTTTGCAGATAGAGAAACGATGACAGGGGAGGGGTACAGGGACATGATCATACTACCATGGGCGAGGAAAAGCATGTGTGCTTGATGAATCCTATTGCCAGTCTAGAGCACACGTCAACAAATGTGGAGGAAGCCTTCCAGCACCAGAGCGTCACTCTTCTATAGTGGCAAATCCGATCCCTGGACTTGTATCCGGTGGAACCATGAGGGAAGAGCTCGAGGGACGCTGTTTACTAAAATCAGTAGGAACAGAGAAAAGAAAGTACGCCCAACTAGTGGAAGAATATAACTTCTGTCTCGTACAGTTACTGAGAAGCTAATGGATTCGATCTCGTTCTGAGGTGCTGCCGCCAGCAGAATTCGCGGTTTTCATACGGAATATTGATGTTTTCTTGTCGGTTTTGTACTCCAGAAGAAACCCATTTTTCTTGACCAGGTTTCCTTCTTTTCAGATGATTTTGTAACAAATGCTTGTAAAAATCTATGACAAGAGTCCAGCGGTATTCAAGTGGTAGCAAATATTCGAAAGAGGTCCGAGAACAACATACTAAGGTTTTGTTTGAATCAGCAGAGAAAAAAGTCATGGCAAAATAAACAGTTGGCCGAAGACTTTTGAGCGCTACTGTATATATACGTTGCGGTTAAAAATATATGCACTGTATATACACGTAGCGGTCAAAAATATATGCGGTTTTTGATTCCGGACCATAACTTTGTTCAACCCAAATCAAACGAGCAAAAAATTTTATACAAGTACAGTGAAAGAGTGCAAAGGCCAAAGTTCGTCAGGAGTCCACAGATTAGGAGTTTTATAGCAATTATTTACGTTAGAAGACCGACCAAAAACTAAGGAGCGCTGCTTCACTCCCATATAATTTTTTTCTCTTTTTCGAACTTCGGGTCCTGCAAACAGCACATTCAGACTGGGATGTAATGGCGAAAACCCACGGTGCCAGGAATTCGGACGAGCACAGAGCAGTCCTGCAGGGCAGAAAGCAAGGAAGGACCCATAAACAGCTTGCGGGGCAGTTTGGGATATCTGAATCAGGTGTGAGAGATTTTCGGAAGCGTTGGAAAGTTGTAAAGAGAAGCAGTGATCGAGAGGAAAGAGGACGACCACGCTGCACATATTAGCTTGTCGACAGGAACATTATTCGCTTGTAGCAAGGTGATCCTCGTCCACCGCAGCGGACATTTTGAAAGAAATCTCGTCGCAAACGCAGCCGGTATCATCCATTTCTACTGTAGGTTCGTCGCTTGCGTAAGGTAGGATTGAGAGCAAGACGTCCCGCAAAAAGCGGTACATTTCCGAATCGAATAGAAAGACGCGAGTGGAGTGGGCCCGTGCACACGTAGGCTGGACATCCGAGCAGTGGTCCAAAGTTATATGGAGTGATGAAAGTAAGTTTATGATGTATGGTAGTGACGGAATATATGTGCGACGCCCAGAAGGTCAACGCTTTGCTCCAAATTATCAACTTCCAGCCGTAAAGCAAGGCGGAGGATCGCTAATGATTTGGGATGCGTTTTCTGGAAAGGAAATGGGACCCCTTCACAGAATCCGAGGAGTCATAGATGCGAAAGTGTACAAGAAGATTCTCAATGACCTCTCGTATCAATGCGCTAGCCGCCTGCATGGTAGGGGCTTTGTCTTCCAGCAGGACAACGACCCGAAGCATCGTGCCTCCGTCGTGCAAAAGTGGTTCCATTAGAATCAAGTACCTTTAGAGTGGCCTAGCCAGTCTCCTGACCTCAGCATCATTGTGCCACTATGGGCAGAGTTGAAGAAACGTTTGCTAGGAAAAAGGGCTAGGAACGAAGAAGAGAAGTTTGCTCGAAAAAGTATGGAAGTCGATCCTCCAGTCGACAGTGATTCATTCATCGACTCCATGTCCAGGCCTGTCAAGCTCTCCTGTCAAGCTGTGACTGAATTCAAGGGTTATGCAACAAAATATTTGCCTTGAGAAGCAGTAATTTTTGTACCCCTAATTATTTTGTTGAGTTGTATGCTTATGGTGACTGCTTGAATTTTTTGGTGAATTTGGTCATTTTCATGCATTTCCACAACATAATTTTCTCAGCTTCTCTCGTACAGATTATTTCATGAATGAAAAGCGCAGAATCAAGAGGAGTGTAGTAAAGATAAGAGTGAGAAATAAAGCTGAACCTGACTGTACAAGTGCTCAGAATCAGTGTTACGTCAAAAGTGGCAAAGGCAGTCGAACAAGCACTTAAAACGTTGTGGAGGTTCCTTTTTACGTGAGAGATGATGAGCCGCCGGTCTACATATGTTTTAACAATGAAGTTATGAGAGCTATCTTTGTGTGTTGTTGGCTGTATCTCTGCATCATCCTCCACCGGTCTGCGTTGACCCGAGATGAAATTCAACAAAATGGAATTTCATTACTATTTGAAGATAGCCTCAACCATAAAACTGAATAGAAACCTGGAGTGGCAGATACGTCTTGGCGGTTTTGCTGGAAAAACCATCTTGTGACTATTTTTTTGTAAGAGTCACGATTGTAAACACACTCAGAGAGGAAAGAGAATACGCGTATGCGTTCCACGACTGAGCTCTGATTGTGAGCTAATATGACCAAATATGGTCAATGTCTCTGGATTGAAAAATGAAGATCAAAATACATATAATGCTCTCAAATTATTTGGCCACCGCGACCATAGCAAACCATTTTTGAGATGCAAAATGGAGACACTCGAATCATTGTCTTGTAAAGACGAATGCGGATATTCCCTTGATCTCAGTTCCTTGTGGCAACAATATAAAAATGCTGGTCTCTGGTGCGCACCGTCGGTCTACCGAGGTATTTCTCAGTTTTTTCTACATTCTCTGTTGGCGGCTCCTTCTAAGCGCCTGAATAGCCGAAGTAGAGGCCTCTTGCCTCAAGTGAAGTCAGCTTTGAAATGTCCGTAAGAGAAAATTCACGGATGCTGGAGAAGCATAAACATTGCACACCTTCCCGTGTTGATGCATGCGTAGTTTATTTCGGGTGATAGGTGCCCACCAAGCTTCTATGATGGCTACTTCATACATGTCAAGTGAAGGAATTCTTAGGCTAAACATTCTCTAACGTCATCGTGGCATAGTAGCAGTGCATGGTTCACCTTTTGAGAATGCGGAAAGAGAGCATGGTTCACCTTTTGAGACTGCGGAAAGAGAACGTACGAGGCCAAGGTGCATAGTATAAAAAAAGCTACATGGAAATAGAGCTGCAAAAAAAATTGCATTTCTCTGCTCCATCATGACAAACTTGTGCCTTGCAACATTAAATCGGAACCGAAATTCCCCGGTTTGGACGACTAGGACGGTTAGGATCTTCTCGAACGTTATAGCAATTGTCACTGATGATAGAGGATCCCGAAAAGTTATGTTACGGACTGCAATAATCGTAAGTTATGCGGCAGCGGTACTTCGCGATGCTCTTGTATTTGCAAACTCCTTCTTCATGTGGTCACCGGCTCTTATCAGAAGCATTTGCATAATCCTGATAATTATGGAGTAGCATGTGGATCAGCTCACTCGTACAAGATAACTTATCTGCTCCTGTAGTCTGCAGGTGGACCAAATATTTTGAACAACTTTGACTTTTCTGCTCCTACTAGTTCAACAGCTGGAGCAGGAGGCTGCTGCCTCAGCTATAAAGGAATTTAGCAAGAGCAGCTCATAGAACGTACATATAGAATAGCATGAGGAATTCCGATCGACCAATGGCACAAGGGACTGGCATTTTCATGCTGCTATGGAGGATAACGTCCTTGAACGGAAACGGGTGCACTGGTGCTATCCACATGTGTGAGCTACATAATGCAGAGGGATAAATACAGATGGATACTGTTCTAGGAATGAGAAGGCTTGTGCGCTTTATTGCTCGGAGTAGCATTCCTATATTGCTGTCACGAGAAAACGTCGTATCACGAAAATTTCTGTTCCACAGAGAATCGCGAGACATAAATCTTTACATTCGTAATCGTGTCCTTTTGTGTTTGCTCCTCTATGTTAGCACATACATTCAGAATTCGCACAGCTGCTTCTACAGAAACGAAGCCGTCGTCCCTTGTACAGCAACATAAAAATGGAATTCTTTTGCACCGTCGCTCAACAGGAATCCCTCATGTTCTTCTACATTTTCTGTGGGCTGCTCCTCCTGAAGGTCTTTGCAGCTGAGGCAGCGACCTCTCCCTCCAATAGCACTAGCCTACTTGATCGCATAAAAAAACTTTTAGCAGCAGCAAAGGAAAAATTCTCCAAAATGTTCTCCTTTGAATCAAAGACTTTACCGACGGAAGTAGGTTGCTTTGTGCAAGTGATCTGACGCCTCCACCTGCCATTCCATCATTTTCAGTGCTACGATCAAGCTCCTGAGGAATGCTACCGACTATATGAACAGGGCGTTTGCAACCACAAGGACGTCGCGATGGAATACTGTCCCATAACTTGTGGTTTTTGCCGTTCGAAGAACGATGGTTCGCGTTCGGGAAAATACATCACGAGTGACGAATGGGATAAAATTCCAAACGGTCACCAGGCGGCGAATCGTGCGAATCCTTAGGAGGATCTCGGTTCAATTCAATGTTCAAAAGTGCAACTTCATCACGAATGTGTAATAGAAATGTAGGAATAAATGTCTTTCTCAAATTTACGGGCTACCAGCACAGACTATTGTCTCATTGCTTGCAATATTTTATGGACTTGCGCTGAATGGGGAATGTTTGAGGCCTCAGCGGCTCAAATATTTCAAAACATTGTCAGAATTAACACAAACGTCCTCCGGAGACCATTCATTCTTGTCATCCACTTGGCCTATCTTTTTCTTTCGTGGCTGGTTTCCTCTTTCTCTGTCAGTCCTAACCTCTTCATGGTTTCTCTTCTCCATCAACAGTGAAGCATTCACTAATACGTTGTGGTTAGCCTCCGAGATTGTTACAATGTTTATTATAAAGATTCTTCGGCTGGCGTTGCTGGTCTTAACTTGTACGGCCTCACTATCAGATCATGGTGTTACTCAACGAATGTTTCAAATGTAACACATTCAGATGGTCTGGCGAATATTTCAAACAGGTGAGAGGACTAGCTATGGGACAACGTTTAGCGCCTGCTCTGGCGGTTGCATTTATGTCGAAGGTTGAAGAGCCAGTGATTGAACGGAAGCCAATTCTCTACTGCCGGTACATCGATGACTGTTTCATTGTATGCTCCACTCAGTCCGAAATGGACACGTGCTTCGAACTACTGAACAGCCAGTCGTGAGAAACCGACGGAGAATTGGCTCGCCTTCCTCAATGTCAAGATACAATATTCACAAGGAATTCAAAAAACAGATGGTGAAACCTAGCAGCAAAAACATCATCATCCACTATACCTCGGCGCACCCATCTAGCACCAAAAAGGCCATTATCAAAAACATGTTCGGAACTGCGAGCGCAGTTTCATGCGATGGCGCATACCGTACTGAGTCAATTGCATTGGCTCATCGCATCGCGCAAGAAAATGGCTACTTGCAATGTGGGCAACCGGCGTGGCATGGACGACGAGTTAGGATGGAGGCTGGACAAAAGGAAGAGCAAGCGAAGATACCTTTCTGCATCCCCTTTATTTCGGATGAGATTAGCGCGGCCATCCGTGCTTGTGTTCGGAAAGCGGATCTCCAGGAAAACGTGAGAGTGGTCGAAATACCTCCTGAAAGCCTGAAGAAACGTTTGGTGCGAAACCGTCTCTACGACCGACTCTGCCAAACCCCTTCCTGCGTAATTTGCCCTGACGGAAAGGAAGGCGACTGCATGCTTTCAGGAGTCGTGTACCTTATCACTTGTAAACTGTGTGGCGAGGAATATGTGGGGGAGGCGGGGAGACCGCTCTGTATAAGAGCCAGGGAACACCTCGATGGACTCAAGAAATCTAGAATATCCACTCCTCTGGGTGAGCACAGGGTCAAAGTCCATGGCAATGTCGAAGTCGATGTTGAGATCACTATTCTAGCACGCGAACAGGAGATCTCAGCACGCAAAACCCTTGAAGCGTTATGGCTCAAGGCGAAGGACCCTAAAATCAATAGGAAAGACGAACGCGTGACGATTAGTAGAGAGTTGGCACCGTTCGTGGATTTGTGCGGCCTTTGACCTACGCGGTCGAACCCCCGCGGGGGCACTGAGGCGAGGGTCCGATGTTGAAACCCTAAAATCAACTGCTATCAGGGGACGGGGCGCGGGGTTCGGCATTGAAACCTAAAATCAATGGAAATAGGGCGACGGACGGCAATCATCATGGATCGATAACCTGTGGCACAGTTTTTGATAGTAATATCCCTGGGGGGCTCCCATAAGTAATCTGACCTAACCTTGGGGGCTTAAAACACATATATAAGCACCGCCGTAAACCTAGCTCTAGGTGCCAAATACAGCTTTCTATAAGGTTAGCAAGTTTCATTGTATCTTTTATGACTGATTCACCCTTAGTTTTCCTTTGCAATTTGAAATAGGGTAATCCACGTTCTGTATCACTTATATGTTTCGGCTTTCCAGGCTCTGAAGAAGGCCATTTGGCCGAAACGTCAGCCGGATAATCTGTATAATAAACATTGTAACAATCTCGGAGGCTAACCACAACGTATTAGTGTTACTGTAAAATGCCGAGATTAATGGAGAGTCGGACATGGAGCATAGTGAAGCATTCATTCCAGTGTATAATAATAAGTGACCACAAAATAAATAAACAAGTAAATAAGTGGGCCGTGAAAGAACACACTGTGGTAAAGACGTCTTGATTTATGTCTTTCGATCAAGCAGGTTAACAAAAGAAAGACATTCAGATTCAATTCCAGGTTTGAATAAAGTCGTTCTGAGCGACAATAGTCTTCGAATAAAATTCGGAAGCATTATCATGCTAACAAGAATGAAAGTGTTGACGCGATTTTCGGTCGAAATGTTGATGAACAACGAAGAGTGTTTCGTAATGCATGGCTAGAATTCAAGGCGATTGTTTGTGGTCTGAGCATACTGACGGGAAGGCAACAGTAATTATCGATCATCCGATGTAGCCATCGTCGAATAATCCCATGCTTTTGGCTAAAGGTCAGAGAGCTGAATAAACACGAATGGCGCAGACTCTGCTCTTTGAAAAGAGAAATCCAGATGTTAACAGAGGGCTTGCATGTTGCTGAATTTCATGCTCACTAGAGGTATCCCAGTAAATCGAGCAGGTCAAGGAGCTCAAAATTTCGCACAGTAGTTTGGCCTGATTTATCGTGCTTTCGGAGTGCTTCGCGCAATGTCTTGCTCTTCAAGCGTGCATGATCTTTCCTGCCCTCCTCCAATACGGTAAGATGCCGGTTTCCGTTGGTGTCCTGTTCCGCATACGTAATTACTGAATTGCACAGAGTAACGGTAAATAGGCGGAGCTTCTTCTCGTGATCGCAACGAACCGGACAACGCGTCAGGTGGTGCGGGTACTAAAACTGCCGGCGGCAACACTTTAATTGCTTGCAAATGCGATCACTTAGAGGACTTGGTGTGCTTCTTCTGTTAGTTGCCATGTGCATTACTACTATGATTCGTCGCAACAAACGGCAGCTGGGTAAGATTACATGAAGTGTTACAAGCTCATATTTGGTACTGTTATCTTGTAATTGCTCAGATAAAAGGAAATAAGGGAAAATCTTCGTCAAACCACATGAAAGCTTATCTGAAGTCCAACCCATTTATTGGCAATTGGTACACCTATTGGCAATTTAGTCTGCTCTTGACCATTTCATCAGAAGTTGTTTTTATTGCAAGCCACTTTAACGGATTTGAGAACTGTTTCTTTGTCATAGAAACAACGCTTACGCCCTTGTCGCCGATTATTTCCAAGCCTGCAAGAGTACTGTGCTGCTCCTCATTACATACAGTAGCGCTCAAAAGTCTTCGGCCAAATGCTTTTTTTGCCATAACTTTTTTCCTGCTGAACCAATTTGGGCAAAATTTTAGTATGTTGTGCCCAAACCTACTTTGTATATTTGCTACTACTTGAGTGCCATTAGGCTCTTTTATTAGATTTTTAAAAACGTTTATTACAAAGTCATCGGAAAACACGGAAAAGGTTGGTCAGGAAAAACGGGTTCATTCTAAAGTACAAGACGCGAAAACCGTGAGAAACATCAATATTTCGTAGGAAAACCATGAATTTAGACTACAGCGGCATTTCGGAGCGAGATCGAGTCCATAAGATTCTCTAGAACTGTATGAGGTAGAGCGTTCTATTCTCCTACTAGTTGGGCGCATTTTTCCCCTCTATTCCTGCTAATTTACAGTGGAAAGTGTTTCTTGAGCTCTTACCACATGTGTTCTATCGTATTGAGGTGCAGTGGTTGGCTTGACCACTTGAGAAGTGTGACTTCCTGGCGCTGGAAGGCTTCCTTCACCTTTGTAGACGTGTGTTTCGGACCGATATCTTGTGGTGGAATCCATCCAGCAGGCATACTTTTGCTCGCCTATGGTAGTACGATGCTCACCATCATGTCCCTGTAGTCTACCCTGTCATCGCTCCATCTATCTTCAAAATGAGACCCATATTATGCAGTGAAAATGGCCCACGCAGCGCCACAGATCCTCCACCATGCTTGACTGTGGGTTCTATGTGTTTCGAAATGAATATTTTGCCAAAACGACGTCTCGCATACCAGATACCATCACCTTCGAGCAAATTAAACTTGCTCTTAGCGATGAAAAAGACTTTGCCCCAATCCACTGAACTCCAGGTGAGATGGCGCCACGCAGTGGGAACTTTGGCTCTACTATTTCTGGGTGTTAAAAACGGTTTCTTGACTGGACGTCGTCCGTAGATTCCAACATCGCTTAGGCCTCTCCCCACAGTCTGTCGACTGGTTTTGATGACATCCCTTCCGAAAAATTAGCGACGATTTCCACAGACGTGAGAAGGGTAACGGCTTTCAGCTGCAAATAATCCGTCTGTCTTGCATAAAACAAACTGTAGCGGAGTATTCCCATTTCCTCTGCATTGCTGGTGGAGCCTTCAACCTCGCATAGTTCCAGAATTGACGATATCGTTTGATGGGGCAGCTCCACAAAATTTAAAATAGCGTTGATCTTCATTTCAGATTTCTTCATCCCACTCTTCCCTCAAGTATACGTAGGAAGATATCTGCTCTTCTAATAGTTACCTTGAACGTACTAACCATCACATTAACCCAGATGAAGTATCAATGATAGGTTTAGGTGGAAAAAAAAGTCAAGATGTATTAAGCACGGGAACCTGGAAAAGGTGGCGCCATAACAAAAACTTGTATATAACCACGCATCTTTTACCGCTTCGTGCCACAGCAATATATCTCATATGCAGTATCCTCAGGTACAACATACTACAATTTCGCTAGGATTGGTCCAGTAGAAAAAAAGTTACAGCTGGAAAACCATTTCGCCGAAGACTTTTGAGCGCTGCTGTATATGCTTAGCTTTGAGACGCCATATTTTACAATGCCATTCATAAGCTGATCAAACTCCATAAATGTAAAAAATATGACCTCTGGAGAACAAAAAGTGTGGATTTTGATTCCTATTAGCTGCTGATTTTCGTCACAGCCCACGGTGCGTTGCAAAAAGGGTGAGTTATGGGCAAAATATGTCATTAAGAAGCTGAGACAATGTGAAGTGGGTCTCGGTAGTGTAGTGGATTAGCACATATGCACGGTAAGCATGTAGAACGGGTTCAAGTCTCTCCCGAAACCAACTTAGTTTCCCCATAACGGAGCATTCTTATAACAAAAAGTGCTGATTAAGCGTGGTAAAAAGCTTTATGAGCAAAGCCAATATTGCAGACCTCGCCCTGGTCACAAGCTTCACCCATCAATAGAATTAAGTGAAACGCTGGTTGATTACCGTCTTGCAATAAAATGAATATGTATATGGTTTGAAAAATGCACGCTATGCCGAATCCATTGCAAAAATGGCTTGCCAGCATCAAGGAAGCTGACGTGAATAATTTTATCAAATTTCATAAAAAATTCCTCAGTATCTACATCGCAACCATATGTACTCTACAGACTAATTCAAAACGATCCGATGCATTGTGACAGAATTATCTGCCGCATACTTGCAAGGTCTGTCTACTGACAGGGATTGTTCCCTCTAATAACCATTATACATCTGATCCTTTTTGCAGCTCCTCCGATGCAGTATCCAGAACAAATGCACCACCCGTCACAGATTCGTGGTCTGAACCGTGCATTCTGTTCGAATACGTTGTCTGCCGTGGTGGTGAAGACAGGCTTCCATCGAGTAGTGTGCTCGACCTCTTAATTACGTCACTCAACCATCCGCATTGATTACCGCTAGTGACAACTTCCTTGTTAATGCTGTTGTGAATAGGCATGGAACCGCTTCAAGTTGAGCTTATTCACAACGGGACCAGCAATAACATATCGAGCGCGGTGACCCAATCGCGCATTTTTCCATCATCTCTCATTTCGGGGCAGGAAGTTTTGTACTTAGGCAGTGGTTCATAAATTGTAGGTGGTGGAGAGGGGGTCTGTGCGAAGAGAATGCGCAGCACTACGAGCAGCAAACTGCAGAAGCTTTTCACGGTAGCTTTTACGGAACAATGATTTCCGCTCGATATACAATTTTACTGTGTCCCTCAAACCGACATACCGTTTAGCCAAACAATATACAGTGCTCTGCATAGTTATACAGTCACCTATAAATTGTCCAAAAACTCTGTTTGCAGAGTGATTCAAAAAAGTCTCTAGGTAAAAGATGTAGCCAGTGTGGACGCGCATCCGCGCATTAACATCAAACTGTAGTTGGAAGACACAGAAATTTTCTCTTCATTTGTTTTGAAAATGTCGCTTTTCCCATCGTGCAAAATTATACAGCCACTTCGGATTTTCTCGTCGCTTTTGACCTCCACTTACTGAAGCTGTATTGCTGCTGTAGGCTCACCATTTTCAGGGAATGACAAGAAGAAAACTGCTGTATGACTTGAAGAAAGATTCACTTACCTCAAAATCAGGCCTGCAGACGTCCATATGACAGATCGCGAGAAAATGGAGACAGCTTCGAGCGCTCCTCGATAACTTCAACTAGGATTCTGCAGAGAATGAAACCGGAAGGAGTATTGAAGGTCCTGCTACGCCTTTAAATAGAGGCAAGCGCAGTATTTCAAAAGATGAGTCAAGTTTTCCTAGGTCATGCTCGGAAACAAGATCTTCGCTGGAGCTTAACGTGTCAACAAAGGCTGTTTATAGGCATATGAAAAAGTGCAAATCCATTTCTAGGCGAGAAATGAGGAGGGCAGTGTTCAGAACCCCAGAATATCGCGAAAGCAGGGTCGGTTTCGCCAAGAGATGGATGAGAGCAAATCGGATTGAGGTGCTTGATGCGTTTAAAAGTTTGTACACATTTCCTTTACTGTTTTTCTCTACTGTCTCTTTCTCTTTCTGTCCTTCTTTATGAGAAGAAACTCAAATATGACTGCCATAGCATGAGGGACAAACTTCGGTTTTCAAGAAGATCTTCAAAGGAGGAGGTGTCATGGCGTGGGGTCCAGTAATCTTTGAAATTTTTGTTTCATTCTCGTAGGGATAAGCCATCCGATTTACGGATCTTCATGCTTCGTACCCTCCTCTCGTCGTGCGTGTTGAAATCTACACCAAAACCTCGTTTTTGTGCAAGTTAATGGGCCATTTCCTGTCAACCGGAGCACTCCGTTATCGTGAAGCCGTCACCGAATGGACCTTCTGACCTGGACGACGAGCGGATCCGACCTTTACCATATGGAGAATTCGTTGGAGTTTCATGCTGAAAAGGGGTTTCGTGGAGAGAAGCCATTTCGAAGAAGTTAGGGAGCTTAAACAGGCCCTCTTTGAAGCATAGCACCAAGTGGACTAAAAAGATTCTAAAAAAATTCATACGGGCCTAGATAGTCAAAAATTTTGGATATTCAAAATGAAGGAGGTCCCTGCTTGTGATATTAGCATTTTTCTCCTTTTTGTTGTTTTCTCGTTGTTCGACACCTCAATCCGTTCAGTGGCTGTATAATTTTGCAGAATAGGAAAAGCGACATTTTCAGAACGAATGAAGAGAAAACTTTTCTGTGTTTTCCAACTACAATTTGATGTTGATGCGCGAATGCGCCTCCACACTGACTACATCTTTTACTTAGGGACTTTTTTTGAATCACTCTGCAAACAGAGTTTTTGGACAATTTATAGGTGGCTGTATAATTATGCAGAGCACTGTAGATGAGTGACTAGTGATGAGTGCAAAGCGCGAATTTGTGGCCAGGGCTGAATTAAAGATCGTTGCGAAGTAGGAATTATCATAACCTACATCTGTATATAAACCAATCTGTATACGATTTGTATATACACAATATCTGTATATAAACCAGGAGTTTGGTGTGTGTTTGTTCCCTTGTCTGTCCGCGCGATTTTCTGTATTACCAAGTTGTAGAGGTCAGGTCAAGTTTCGGTTGCGTGGGCATGGTCCAAGATGTACAGACCGCACATGGGCCATGTGAGACTCCGCCTAAAATAGGTGAGGCGTGCGCTGCAATGTCCTCACCTCAGTGCGAAATTTCCTTGATTCGTCTCAAAATCGCCCAGATCAAGGAGAAGGTAGGGCAAGAGTATTCAGCAGCTAAGGGAGACCCGCCCCGTGTAGGCGGAGCGTGACCCTGACTGCAGATATCCATAACTCGGGCCAGAGACTGAGAAAAACGACGGAGGTCAGCGAGATCTAAGCTGGAGATCTAACTTGTACAACATATTTGAAAAGTGGAGACCCCTCCACGGTGGGCGGAGCGTGTAGTCGACGGAGTCTTGTTCACTTAAGAAAATTACAGTGCTTCTCCAAAGCGGTCTAGGCACCGGGTGAAAGTTGAAGTAAAAACGTAGCAGCTAGAGTGACAAAAATATACGAAATGATCACTGTAGGTGGAACCTTCCATGGATATTGATTGGTAATATTGATTTTTTGTGCTAAAGGCTGAGAACGGTTCACGGGCGATGCCATTGACTTATTAACTTCATAGGACTAGAAATTATGCAGCAGTGCACCACCGATTGGAACTGATAAAATTATCGATTTTCGTGCGCAGAAGACTAGATACGGCTCATCGACCATGTCACTGAGCGAGTGTCCTCATGGAAGATGGAATTCTACAGCCTCAACCCATATCTGAACAGGAGATGATTAGCGAGCAGCACCAATGTGCGTAGTTGCAGTCATGAAAATTTATGAGATCATGTTGGCTGACATCGATGGAATCAGTAATATCAGTGTGAAGGCCCGAATAAGAGCATGATATACCCTCGGGTGATTACAGTCGTAGAAGGTGAAATCGATGAATAAATGTGAGACACTAGACACATTAGAAAAAGAATCAAGGGAGAGAGATCGAAGATCCTCCAAGTCAACTGACTTAACTTCGGGAGCAAATTGGACATATCGACACAGCAGAAGGACCCTTACCGCCCAATTGTGCGATGTCATGAGAAAGTTGATAACCGGCGTGCGGTACGCAGCCATTTCACGTCACGTGAAAACAGGGTTTCTGATGATTCTGTCCAGGTAGTGAACGTATTCCCTTATATGAGCGATGAACATCATTGCGCCCAAAGTGTGGCGTCACAAAATTCGCCTAGACAGTACCGGCAGCAATATTCGCAGGAGTCGACAATTGTTGACATGTTTCTTTTGTGAAGGTATTTACAACGCAATGTATAGCGGAGGTAAAGAAATACAGCGGTGAGAACTCGTTCAGCGAATTCTTCGTGCGCTGGATGTTGATTTCCCTTAACGCTGTGGCATGATTCAGATAGGCGCGATCTACTGGCAGAGGGGACACCATCAGCTCTTATAAGGGCCTACTTCAAAGGCTTCAGGACGGAACCTACGAAGAGATCGTCAGTGCTCTTGACACGGCCCGTAGAACCTTCTGTGAAAGGTTGAAGAACGCGCGAGAGTGGAAGAAGCTTGAAAAAAGCCTAGAGGATCACTTACTGAATTTTGTTGTCGAATGGAAAATTTATCGAGGAGGATACACCGTAGTTCGGAATGGGACTTCACAAAGAATCCAAACTATGTTCATGTCTGCAGAATTGGCAAAACTCATATCATATATTAGCCGCCCTTGACGTACTCGACGGTAATGTCTATACTAGTAGCTCTGCAGGTAGAAAAACTGCAAGGTGATGGATACATTGCCTCTAGTGGACAGAGATGATCAAAGAATAGGATAGCAGATCTAGAGTCAACTAGTCTCAGGAACCTTTCTTCACAAAAGGAACCACTACAGAGGGCACTTGATTCCCCTAGCAAGGCTTTGACAAAATGTTACATTTGCGGAAGCGGGGCATGCAGCAGCACACTGTATGAAAAGGGAAAGACCCAGAAATCGTTAACACAGAGAAGACAGTAACAGTGGGGCTTCACTCACAATAGAAACAACTCTGCGGGCGGAATTTCGCATGTGTGTGAGCTGGATGGATGGTGTAAATCAGTTCAGAGGAAGAGAATTGCGGAGAAACCCACCCAAAGCTGTAGGTAAGCAAAGCACTTGCGAGGTGCAGATTTTTGGCATACTTACAATGGGACTAGTAGATAAGGGATCTATTATCTCGATCCTCCCTGTAGGTCTTCTTGAGAAGATATTTCAACATGGCGTCGACTTTGATGCCGGGGCATGTATGGTGGGTGAAGGGAAGCAGCGCAAACTATGTGACACTTCAGGAAAGGACTTCCTTTCGGAAATTGTTAGGGATGTAAGAGCAAGAGAGTGAGGCACAGCAACCATTAGCAAACCAGACGCTTTTGACAATTGGCTCCTATAGTAGTCCGGATTTCCAGGCAGGATCCACATACCACTTCCATACCTCATCTCGGCGCTTTGGGTCTAGTTTGCTTACCTCAAGCACATTCAAGAAAGGAATTATGCTAAAAACAGCCGGTCTGGTTTGCTTTCCTCTATCAGGAGTCATCTAAACGGGCTTCTTTTAGAAGTGATAGCTGTTCTAACGCAAGTACTCGTTTAGAAATTGGCTTTCACTGTTACTATTGGTTGATTCAACCTTTATTCGAATTTTGCAATTCAAATACGTTGCTAAACCACAATGCGGTAGAGACATTGAGGAAGTAGGCAAACCAGACTGTAAAGAAGGAAGCGACTCTTGACTCACCGCTGAAGCGGCGAGACCTGAGTCGTGCGCGCTTCGCGCGCATTGCACGGAAAGGAAGCCTCGACGCAGGGGCTAAAATGGATTGTGGCCAAAATTCGTTGCTGAGGTCGCAACATAGGTGTGGACATCGACCCCTGTATCGCCCCTGAAGCGGTGCTGCGACGGGAACGTGCCTCGAAGAGAAATTGTCTGCATGTCAGCAACCCCACGCGTCACCAAAAATCCGTTGCGTAGTATACTCCACGGGCAGTTCACCATATGCTTCCCCCTACGCGGAGTGCGCACACAGAGCGACAAAACGCAAGAGAGTGTGTGATTCCAACAAGCAACGATGGAAAGGGTCCTGACACGGAAACCGTGATTACTGTGGGAGCCAACAGTCAAAAGCGTCTGGTTTGCTTACCTCGCATCCATTCACATGCACGTTTAGCAAAGAAGGTATAGTATCATAATGATAGGAACAAATGCTCTGCAGGAGCTTGGATTTTCAATTAGACTTTCTCCGAAACTACAGGAAATTATTCATTCTGCAGGTGGTAGTAAGAAAAGCGGCCATCTACGCACACAGTAGAGTTGTTGTCGCATCTGGCCAAGTTGTCACAGCAGGAGTTGTAGACAGAACTCGTGATGGAGCTTGCTTGTTCTGGTCCAGAGACCCTCGGTTTGAGTCGGATGTGTCAAGTGAACCGAGGTAAGGCCGAGTTATCCGTGGTAAACAAAGGTTGCGAACCTTGGCTGATAAGCCGAGGGGAGGACATAGGTACATGGTCTACAGAACCCTGGGTTGATCCTAAGATAGTCGATGTCCCAAGCGACATGATGGTGCCACACAAGGTACTCCAGAAGTCGAGGATTCCTAGAGGGAGTGGTCGTATCTGACGGTTGAAAGGGGGAGGGGGGAGGTCGTCATTGCAGAGTTCAGCAACGATCCATGATTATATGAATATGGGAAGCGGAACGTGCCTGAACTCGCAGAGAGGTATAATGGTTCCATTGTGTGCTGCCACACGAATATTTTATCTGTCACTCAAGTGCTGCTGCCACACACGGTCGTCACAGAACAATTTTATGCGTCTAACAGAGGATACCTCCATCTACATGGATAATTAAACAAAATCAAACTTATTAGAAAAAACCACATCAAAAGTTAGCGTTAGAGGATGATTAGAAATGAGAGTTGCAAAATCTATGGGAGATCGGAGCAAGAGAAGATTCTAGAGACAAAAGGATCGTAACATGGGAGATCATCTCTTTTCTGCTGTGGGGACAGCATCCAATCGCGACCCGCGATAGTGACATTAGCTAACTCGTCTATGTAGAGAACACAACTGAATACATTGTTATTTCAGGTCAGATCAGTCATCCTATCGAAGAAGACCCATGAAGATAGGCATTTAGCAAATTGTGAAGAAACTTTATTTGTAGCAGGGAGCTACAATCATTGCGATTAGTATCAAATGGAACTCGATCCAGTACAGTATGCTTGTCGTAGTTGTTGTTGGATTGTTATAATTTTGTTGCAGTGATACATGTGAATGGTTTAATGAACATTGTTCGAATAAAAATTAAAGCCTCATGAAACGCCTTTGTCACTATCATCATTATCACCAAAAGCACAGAAGAAATGACCGCTTTCGCTGTTTCAGATTCACTTTTGACAGCCGTATTACGTGCGCATCTGGTACACTATTGAGTTTATGTAAGTTCATAGGATGCGTGGCAGATAGCTGCACAAATGCTTGTGCAGGACCTGAAATCGTATACTTCATCAGCTATCATCGAAGAGGCATCTTGTAAAAAGATCTAAAACAGCTGGTTGTTCCACTTGCATCATGAAACTGTCGGAAGTTTGAAATGTGGATGGCATGAGATTCGAAGGTCCAAGATCAGGGATCGGGTCCATCCACTGCGGAGCCAGTTTTGGGCGTAACGGTGAGTACGCTGGGTCCATCGCCTTGCAGTCTGCATTAGATCTCCGATATGTAGACAAGCGATGGCAAATTTGAAACAAATCATAAGCACTGAAAGTTGGTTGAGCTGATCCAGATCAGACTATCTAACCCTTTAGTTTCTGAGCTGCTCCTTTCGCCTCTTGTGAGCCTACTGGCTGTTAAAATTGCGTTCGGGATCCATTGCTAGTGGGCATGAGATGTACACGCTTGATGGCTCATTGACAGTGAATGACACTTCACGTGAAGATTCACACGAGAACCTTTCATCTGGAGAAGGAGCCGTGAAGGCCTAATATGAGTTGCAGTAAGATACAGTGTCGCATTCATTAAGAGATCAAGAGGGAAGAACGTGGGAAGCAGGCAAAGTTGAAAACAAAGTGGTCATTCTTTGAGGAGCAAACTTACTGCTAATTTCCTCGGAGGGAACGAAGACAACGAAGTTTTCGATTCCGATCGAGAACCATTGCCAGTTTGACGGCGACACGGGGATCTTTACCGCCTTGTGAGTAGGATTTTCGCTTTCAGAAGCGTTCACAAAATTGAATTTACTATCGAAGTAGTTGCGGTCCTTGTTGGAACTGAGATGAAGAAGAAAGAACATTCTCTGGAAACTTTGCTCATTGCTGAGTGGTTGTGACAACTTGCTGAAGAAATGGATTGTACTTTTATCGCACGACAGCACTCCGGGCTGTTGCAGTCGGGCCAGTATACAAAACATGAATACATTGCCGTTATCTGGCTAATGTAGTGAAAGGTGAAGCCCATACGTAGTTCCCTCCCGTGAGCTGCCCACAACAAAGAATTCCTCCAAATCATGTCTAAGTTTCCGTGACCATTTCTGTTTATTAGAGTCCACGCAACTTAATAAAGCAGAGTCATTGAGCTCGCCATCCTGAAAATTAGACATTGTAACAAGTGCTAGTTAGTTGACTGAGAATGGTATCTCACGCAAACTCTTAGTTGCCAAGACAAGTATTCCACAGTTGATGAGGTTCAGATTTTCAGCTGCATCCCTGCTTCGGCATCCTTCGCTCGGCACAAGCTCCACAAATTGTGTAGCCTGCATAGTAGCGAAGCCGAGTGAAGATACTTCGCAAAAATTGGGTAGCATTCATCGGCAAAGAAGAGATTTGCGACAAATTCAAAGAAAGAATTGTGCTTGCGTAGACGAAAATAGCCATTCTTTCCACCAAATTCCAAGAAACGTCCGCAGAATCAAACCTCTTTGTGCAATTCAATGGGATCTGCAAACATAGCGAATTAATGAATGGGATAAGGCATTAACTTATGACAATATAAGGTCGTTCCACAAAATGTCACGAAAAGTTACCAAAAAACCGAAGCGATAGAAAGCCAAACAAGAATAAGGTCACACCAAGCATAGGCTAGACACGGCCTTCTACCTGAGAGAGTGGCGGCGATCGATGACACAGTGCAAGGGTAGTGCAGCGCCTTCACATCCACGAGAAAAGCAGCGAAAAAAGGAGGAACAAGCAGTGCTTTAATAGGATGCAATTGCTACCCTGTTCACTGGAACGTGCACGAATGTGTTCACTGCACACTAGAACATTGAACAAATGTGTTCACTGATCACTCGCGCGGTGGAACACCCTTTCAGTTTTATCTGCAACTTGTGGCAGGAGACTACCACGCGAAAACATCTTGTAGGGCCAACCACCCTTCCAGTTGCATCTACTGCGAAAGTGGGAGGCACGGCGCCTACCCAGAGCGAAGACGGCGAACGCTGAGATGTTGTGTTTACTGCATTGCTACCAGAAAAACTGTTTGCAAGGCATGGACCTGCTTTTGAAGAGGTTTCGAAGGCTCGCTGTGTGAGGATGTCACGCTCTTGATGGAAAAAAATTCCTCGGCATTTCCTTGACTCGAATGTCTCACGATCTAGACAACATACAGAGGAATCTAAGCGTGGCAGAACTCTGATTGCACGCAACTGAGTTCTTGGAGTTGACAAAAGCGAGACCTTGGACTTAAGGTCAATTGAAGGCAGCAGTAGGGGAAATTCGAACGAACAGTGAAAATGTCGTGAATATCAAAGTCGGCTTTTATTTATTAGGTTGTCGAAAAAGCTTTTCCGTTTTTTGAAGCAATTCATTTTCACACTTTATTAAAGAACACAGAGCATACTATGGAGCAGGGTAATCACCATCTTGTTCTACCACTCTTCGCCACCTTTCAGGCAAATTTGCTATGCCATCCGCATGGAACTGTTCTGGCTTTGATTTGAAGAAGTTGCACATCACCGTTCCATGTCATCTTCATTATCGAAGGTTTTTCTTTGAATGGTCTTTGAATGGCGTTAGATTGGGAAAGGAAAAGGTGATAATCCGATGGTTCAGGGCTATAAGGTGGATGGGGCAGCACTTTTCATCCGAGCTTGAGAGATTTTTGGCGAGTCACTTTTACTATACGTGGGCGAGCAGTATCGTGTAGGAAAAGAATCGTGTCATAGTTCGGACGTTTCTCTATGATTTTCGCGACCAGACTACCGGCTGCTGACAGTATAGGTCTGCTGTTAGTATAGTGTTGCAAGCCAGCACCCGCAATCGTTCGTTGTCGACCTCCGATGGGGGTCCGGACCGGTCAGAATCTTCGCGTTGTAGTTGCCTTCTCAAAAGCGTTTGAACCAAGGTTGTGCCACAAGTTCAGACATTGAATCCTTTTCGAATGCAGCGTTTATACGACGACTGGATTTGGTTGCTGGAGGCCATATTCGAGATCATATAGTAGAATGCCCTTAAAATACTCTTTTGATATATATATATTTGTATTTAGATATATTTATATATATTTGTATATATATTTTTAGGTAGTCTAAAAAGTCTTTTCGTATCTTTAAATACCGCTTTTTCCCTCAAAACTGCTTTCCACAAAATTTCTTTTGTACCTATATATGTAGTACAAGTCCACACGCATCTATAGGTATTGTTGTCTTCCATCTCCCGGATAACCCTTTTCGGCAAAATAAAAATATCAAAAGTCACCTCATTTTCAATTCCAATTTTTTATTTTTGAATGGCGTTAGACAGGAAAAGGAAAAGGTGATAATCCGATGGAGCAAGATCAGGGCTATAAAGCAGCAATTTCAATCCAAGCTCGAAAATTTTTTGAAAAAAAAAATTTTAAAATTTTACCACTATTGAAAAAATGACTCGCCAAAAAATTCTCGAGCTTGGATAAAAATTGCTGCCCCATCCACCTTATAGCCCTGATCTTGCTCCATCGGATTATCACCTTTTCCTTTCCCTGTCTAATGCCATTTAAAGAAAAAATTTTTTATAATTTTTGTATTGAAGCTCAGGTTGGCCTTTGACATGTTTATTTTGCCGAAGAGGGTTATCCGGGAGATGGAAGACAATAATACCTATAGATGCGTGTGGACTTGTACTACATGTGTATGTACAGAAGAGATTGCTGGAAAGCAGTTTGGAAGGAAAAAGCGGTATTTAAAAATACGAAAAGACTTTTTAGACTACCCAATATTTGTTTTCGTCATATTGCATTAAGAATACACTATGAAGTTCAAGAAGAAACCCAAATAAACAAAAAAATCAAAAAACAACAAAAGAAAAACGTCAATGTCGATGTGAAAAACGTCTTTTTTTATTTGGAAAACGTCCAGTTCGATTTCAACAATGTCCCAGGTGGTTTGAAAAACGTCTGATTCGATTTCAGCAATGTCCCAGGTGTTTTGAAAAGCGTCCAGTTTAAAGTGGAAGTGGTATATTTTGCCGAAAAAGGTTATCCTGGAGATGGAAGACAATAATACCTATAGATGCGTGTGGACTTATACTACATGTGTATGTACAGAAGAGATTGCTGGAAAGCAGTTTGGAGGGAGAAAGCGGTATTTTAAAATACGAAAAATCTTTTTAGACTACCCAATATACAGTTAGTGCCGTAAGAGTGTTAAAAATCGCGCGAAAACGCGTTTTCGCGCGATTTTTAACACTCTTACGGCACTAACTGTATATATACAGGGGGTGCCAAAAAAAAGTAATTTTGCCTACGGCTCACATCTGCCTATTATACAAAACATAGGGAAACGAAAGAGATAAAAGGATCGGGACAAAATATTCCCAAAATGTTCCTCTAAGAGCAGGAACAAGCTGGGACTCACTACTTTCACTATCTTAAAAATATGGAGCTTTCATTCGGCGCAGTCGGGCTTCGGAGTACCTACAGTATCAAGGTCCACTCAAAATAGTGAATCCAGGTTCCGTGGTAGGTCTTTTGTGGGAAGCTTCCTAAGGATTTGCCCTTCGGTTCATGGAAGTCACAGAGCCCCTGCTGCTTGGACAAGGCTGCTATGATCCGAAGTATCATTTTCATGCCCAAATCCGCCTCCGGAGAGGTTTCAGTGGTAAGGGCACGTTTTGGCTCTTGGAATCGAAGGGCGCCGGGAGCCCGGAAAAAACGGAATGTCAAAGAACACCACCCAATATGAATCCCCTTAGGCACCCAGAGTGAACGGACCTCAGCAAGGTTGTGAACGAGGGCGACGAATTTTCGGATTTTGCCCAGTTGAGGTTACACATCTTGTTCACTCTTTCCTCGCTCCCGTTCCTGCTCGTGCAGAAGGCTGCCACGGAGTATAGTGATAGAGTGAGGAATGCTCTTGAATCTGGGGATGAAAATACCCCAACAGAATTTGCTGTAGTTTGACTAAAGTGGGGTGAAAGTGGAGGAGACAAAATTACTTTTTTTGGCACCCCCTGTATATACCATTTCCACTTCAAACTGGACGCTTTTCAAACCAATATTGACGTTTTTCAAATCACCAGAGACGATTTTTAAGCCACGTTAGACTTTTTCAAACCACCCAGAACATTTTTCGAATCAAAATGGATGTTTTTCAATTCAAGTCGGACAACTTTCTATGAGCATTTCTGAATTTTCTGATGAGAAGCGTATGATACAAAACACATGTGTCGAATGGCAGTACCAGTCGATAAATAGCCGCTTTTCAAAAAGAATTGCCGCGTCAAGCGCGCGAAATACTAACCGATTTCGTAATCCCTTCAGTTGTGACGAAACTGCGCACTGTCCAGTCTACTTCATAAGTCATCCATGAGCAGCAAGGAGAGCTCAATTTCCGGTGAGCGGCGACGTTACAGACGGACGACCTTAGCGCAAAAGGGAATCCTCGTCAAGTTTGTACAAGTGGACGGTAAATCAATCAGAGAAGCCGCTCATGTCGCTGGCGTTAACGAGAGTGCGGCAAGGAATATCATCAGTGGGTACAGGAAGGAAGGTGCCATTGTCCAGCGTAGCTGTGGAGGAAACAACAGATCAAAACTGACCGCGGAAGTGCGGGAGCGCATTGAAGAGATTGTGGAGCACTATCCAGAAGATACCTTGTGGAAGATTCAGAAACGGCTGAAGGAAGTGAGCATCGAGTTGGCCGTTTCTTCTATTTTCAACGCTCTAAGAAAGTTGAAGATTAGATTGGATTCGATCTCGTGTCACCGTGGCGTGCGGCGGTGTTACCTATTCTCTGCAAATAGACTTTTTCTCAGTTTTCCGCTCTATTCTAATCTGTCGTTAGTTATTCGCCGTGCTTACACGTATCTCTCTTTTGGGCTAGACCGTCAAATTTCTTTGAAAGTACTGGCTCTTCTTTTGGTTTTTTTTTGGTCGTCGTTGGTCTTTATCCCGTGCCCATCCTTGCACGTAGTATTGATCAAGTCTATATCGAACCATGCCACCGAAAAATCAAAGAACGCTCAGGGGAAAGGGGGCCACCACAAATTCCGAGGTATCTCCGACTAATACGGGAACAGGCTCTTTGCAGGAAGACTACACTAGCCTAAGCATGGGAGAACTACTTAGGGCAGTTATGGAGAGGAATTCTGATCCAGTCATTGAAAAAATGCTGGTGGCTCTATCAGAAAAACTTCCCAAGGAGATCACTAACTTTGTCGAGGCTGACAAACGCGCTCGTAGTTTGGTTGTTAGTGGGCTAGAGGAGGCATCCCCGCAGATGCGACCATCTCAACGTCAAATTGATCTTGAAGGAAAGGTAAGTGATCTGTTGGATGCCTTAAAAGTCGAGTGCCGCCCGGTGGAGGTTTATCGACTGGGTAGACCTACCAGTGGTCGCCCTCGACTGGTCAAAATAGTGTTGCCATCGAAAGCTCATTGGCCCACCGCTCTCAGGAATGCTAGGGAATTGAGAACTTCGAGTAGTTTCAGGAACGTATTTGTAAGACGTAGTATGACGCCAGAAGAACGGAAACGCGAGTATGAACTCAGGCAACAGGCCAAGGAACGTAATCAAGGTAGCGATCAGCGAGAATGGGTGGTCTATAAAGGTGACCTGATGCGTGTCAGCGAACTCCCGCGCCAGAGAGTGGGAAACTTGTGAATTCGCATGGTGTTTTTCTGAATCGCCGTCTAAAGTGCTATCTCGTAAACGCCCGTAGCATTACTAAGAAATTGGTTCAATTACATGCTTTCCTGTTAAATATGAAGCCTGATCTTCTCATCATTACCGAGACTTGGCTGACCCATAACGTGCTTGATTCAGAATTAGTATGCGGTCTCCCATACTCCGTGTTTCGGCTAGACCGCACACGAAGGAAAGGTGGGGGCATTTGTTGCATCGTGAATTCCCGCTTAAATTGTAGAGAAGTGAAATGTAACATCACATTTGGCCCGAATATTCTATGTTGTGACATTATGTCACTAAGTGCTGTTTCCACCGTTAGAATCATTTCCGTACATCGTCCGCCAAATACAGTCTCAACGGATGACACCGCTTTTGATGGATATAGTAGCTGATCTAAGCTCAGTGAATAATCATACTATTCTCTTGGGTGACCTAAATCTCAACATTGAGTGGGACACTGCTACGCCCTTAAGTCATTCCTCTAGACGATTCCTTCAATTTTTCGAGAGCTGCAATTTTACTCAATACGTAAGGGAACCTGCTCACGGTCAAAACATTTTGGATGTTATTTTATCGATTACGCCGATTATCTCTGCCGTAAAAGTGTTACCCCGTTTTCTTCCTCCGATCATGGAACAGTATACTTCGGAATCCATTGGGACGATATCAGGGGTGACCCTAATCAGTCTCTACGGTTACCTGATTTCCTGAATGTGGACTATTCTGCACTTGACTCTTATTTACATAGCATTGACTGGCTCACTATGTTTAACCACTTTACCACAGCTAATGATGCTTACCATAGCTTTTGTGGTCAGCTCTACAAGGCATTCTCTATACTTGTCCCATCAAGATGTCCTCGCATATGTCGAACTGAGTATCCCTTACATATAAGAAATCTGAGAGCCCAAAAGGAGAGATTATTCTACTCCCTCCCTCAAGCCATCACTGATATACGTTACAAGAAAGTTTGCTCAGATCTTGATTATCATATGAGGAAATGGTTTGAGAATAAGGAACGGCACTTGTTAATGAGGTCTAACGTAAAACAGATTATCCGTTACTTTAGACGTAAAACTAAACCAAGTCCCGTCCTGCCGATACTGATTGATGCAAGTGGTGCTAAGTTTATATCGGACACAGAGAAGGCAGAAGCTCTAGTTGAATATTTCGCTAGTGTCTTCTGCGCATCTGACACTAGGGAGGACCCAATAGATATCAAGGGAATCCCACGAATATCTAGCACGCTTTCTCGGGTTGTGTTTCACCCAGATGATGTGCGCAGGATTCTGAGGAATTTGGAAGCATCCCTTTCTGAGACGTGTGATGGCATCCCTCAAATCGTATACAAAAGATGTGCCTCCTCTCTATGCCAACCACTGGCACATCTCTTCAATATGTCGATGCTCTTAGGGGAAGTTTCCAGCATTTGGAAAGAATCCCCCGTTACAGCTATACCAAAGCTACCAAACAGTAGCCTCGTTTCCGATTTTCGCCCAATAAGCATTACGCCAACGCCAATTAAAGTAATGGAGAGACTTATTAGAGATAAACTGTTAGCGTGGCTGGAAAGATTCAGAGCTATTCCTAAAAAACAACACGGGTTCGTAAGCGGGTCCTCTACAACGACTAATTTAGTGGACAGCTTGCACGACTGGATTTACGCTCTGAATAACGGAAAATCCGTGGACGTCGTTTTTGTTGACTTGTCAAAAGCATTTGATAAAGTGTGTCATCAAAAACTACTCACTAAGCTGCAGCACCTCGGTATTTCTGGGCAACTCCTTGATTGGCTTAGATCCTATTTACATGATAGACACATGAAAGTAAAAATACGGCGCAGCTTCTCTGGGAGACGTCACTGCAAAAGTAGTGTCCCACAGGGTGGAGTGCTATCACCATTACTGTTCCTGACATATACAATGGATCTACCTGCGTGTATCACAACGTCTTTTGAAGTTAAAATTCAGATGTATGCTGATGATATAAAAGTATACGCAGCATATGACCCCTCCAATAAGGAGGAAGTCCAAGCCGCACTCCAGTTATCTCTTGAGAGAGTAAGTGAATGGGCTGCCTCGTGGGGCTTGTCAGTTAATCACAGCAAAAGCTCAGTTCTTCATCTCGGGGACAGCTTACCATCTGTTTATGAAATAAATGGCTGCGTCTTAAAAGCCTGTGCTAATGTGAAGGATCTAGGAGTATTAATACAGTCGAATCTGAAGTTCAATTCCCAGATTGACCGAGTGATAAAAGCAGCGTTTTCTGCGCTCTTCGTTATTTTTCGTAATACTCGTATCAGAGATCCTAAAATACTCTTGCGATTGTACAACGCCTATGTACTACCTCACCTGAATTACTGCTCCCAGGTATGGAATCCCTCCCTCAAGAAGGATGTATCCAGACTGGAAAAGGTGCAGCGCACTGTTACCAGATTGGTGTACCTCCGAGTTTACCCAGGAACAGCACTATGTGACATTCCGACCTATGAAGAGCGAATGGAATGGCTAGGACTGATGAGTCTGCGTGAGAGGAGATTGATAAACGACCTCACCTTGGGCTACCGCATACTAAGGCAGGAGACTAGACTTAAGTTTAGCAAATATTGGACCCTTAAACCCTGCAGCGAACGCTCCGGAAGGTTTGGAATAAATCATGTGAGAATTCAAAAAAGATTTCACTCTCTGGCGTTCCACTCTCATTTCTATCGCATGGCCAGAAGCTTCGAGAAGTTACCTTCTGAGTTGTTCGGTTCAGTCAACGGTAAGGTGTTTAAGAAAAATTTGATAAAACTCAACGTTGCTCGTGCAATGATTACGGAGACCTGAATGTGGAATCATTTAGATATCTTGATAATGGCAGCCACCGGCTTCCAGCTTGGTGTGACCGTGTTTAGCTGACGTCTGCGGTAAACAAGAGAGCTGTAACTACTTAGTGATAGCTGTAACTACTTAGTGATGTCTACTTTTTTTTGAGAGTAGTTTGTGCTACTCTTTCTTCGTTTTTTCGTTTTCGTTATGTTTGTTTGTTTGGTTTTAACTGGTTAGTGTCACTTTAATAGCTTCGCCAAGAGGACTGTGACCTGAACAAATCCACCAGTTGTCATAAGATTGCCCTATTCCTCAATGCAGTTTGATTCGAGTGATAACATATGCGCAAATGACTACATCTAGGATATGACATTTTCTCTGAGGAAAGTTACCCTTCCTTTTCTAAACTGGTGTCTTTCTTTCCTGGAGTCGCTATACTTTGTACCTAGTGTTTACCTGACCTGCCTGTTCCACGAGGGCGGTCGGTATACTCGTGTTCCGAAGTTCAGGCAGGTTCCTATGACCCCATTAGTGGAGCTAAGGGCACCATTGCCGACTGGTGCAGGTAAATGACTCGGGTGTTACTCGCAGCTTACTCCAGGCTCGGAGGGATAAGATAGATTTATTTTGTGCCCTGAGTAACTCATTTATGGTTTTTTTTTCTTTTTGCTTTTCGGCATGTATAGTAGTTTGTTTCCCTTTCACCCTAGGTTTAGATACTTTCGAGTGGGTTGTAGGGTTTTTCTACTGTCCTCTTGACTAGCTAGATTGGATTACTCTTTCTGTTAATGTTCTGGCGCGTCTCATGTACGCATAAATAAATAAATAAATAAATAACACTGAAGAAATGCCACTATGGCAGGGCAACCCTTTAGTAACTGAACGCGTTTTAATAATCTGTTTACTTTTTTTGTGAAAAAATTGTATTGGGTAGTCTAAAAAGTTTTTTTCGTATTTTCAAATACCGCTTTCCCCTTCAAACTGCTTTCCAGCAATCTCTTCTGTACATACACATGTAGTACAAGTCCACACGCATCTACAGGGGGTGCCAAAAAAAAAAAAAGTAATTTTGCCCACGGCTCACATCTGCCAATTTTACAAAACGTAGGGAAACGAAAGAGATAAAGGTATTGGGGCAAAACATTTTTGAAATGTTCCTCTAAAAGCAGGAACAAGTTGTGGCTCCTCACGTTCATGTTTATAAAAATATGGAGGTTTCATTCGGCGCAGTCGGGCTTCGGAGTACCTACATTTAAAAATTCGCTAAAAACAGTGGAGCCAAGCTCCGTGGTAGATCTTTTGTGGGAAGCTTCCTGAGGGTTGGCCCTTCGGTTCGTGGAAGTCACAGAGCCCCTGCTGCTTGGACAAGGCTGCTATGATCCAAAGTATCATTTTCATGCCTCAAATCCGCCTACGGATGGGTTTCAGTGGTAGGGGAACGTTTTGGCTCTTGGAAACGAGGGGCGCTGGGAACCCGGGAAAAACGCAATGTTAAAGAACACCATCCGGTATGAATCCCCTTAGGTACCCAGATTGAACGGCCGTCAGCAAGGTTGTGAAAGAGGGCGAAGAAATATCGGATTTTGCCCAGTTGAGGTGATACATCTTGTTCAGTCTTTCCTTGTCCCCGTTCCTGCTCGTGCAGGAGGCTGCCACGGAGTATAGTGATAGAGTTAGGTCTGCTCTTGATTCTGGGGATGAAAATACCTCAATAGAATTTACTGTAGTTTGGCTAAATGGGGTCGAAAGTGGAGGAGACAAAATTACTTTTTTTTTTGGCACCCCCTGTATAGGTATTATTGCCTTGCATCTCCCGGATAACCCTTTTCGGCAAAATAAACATATCAAAGGCCAACCTCAGCTTCAATACAAAAATTATAAAAAAAATTTTCTTTGAATGGCGTTAGACAGGGAAAGGAAAAGGCGATAATCCGATGGAGCAAGATCACGGCTATAAAGTGGATGGGGCAGCAATTTTCATCCAAGCTCGAGAATTTTTTGGCGAGTCACTTTTTCAATAGTGGGAAGACTTGCCAAAAAATTGCCTCTCCAAAAAATTCTCGAACCTGGATAAAATTGCTGCCTTATAGCCCTGATCTTGCTCCATCGGATTATCACCTTTTCCTTTCCCTGTCTAACGCCATTCAAAAAAAATTGGAATTGAAAATGAGGTTGACCTTTGATATGTTTATTTTGCCGAAAAGGGTTATCCGGGAGATGGAAGACAACAATACCTATAGATGCGTGTGGACTTGTACTACATGTGTATGTACAGAAGAGATTGCTGGAAAGCAGTTTGGAGGGAAAAAGCGGTATTTAAAAATACGAAAAGACTTTTTAGACTACCCAATATTTGTTTTCGTCATATTGCATTAAGAATACACTATGAAGTTCAAGAAGAAACCCAAATAAACAAAAAAATCAAAAAACAACAAAAGAAAAACGTCAATGTTGATGTGAAAAACGTCTTTTTTTTATTTGGAAAACGTCCAGTTCGATTTCAACAATGTCCCAGGTGGTTTGAAAAACGTCTGATTCGATTTCAGCAATGTCCCAGGTGTTTTGAAAAGCGTCCAGTTTAAAGTGGAAGCGGTATATTTTGCCGAAAAAGGTTATCCTGGAGATGGAAGACAATGATACGTGTGAACGTCTCCATGCGTATGTGGATGTAGATGGGTGTGAACTTGTACTACATGGGTATTTACAGAAGAAATTACTGGAAAGCAGATTGGAAGGAAAGTGCGCGTATTCAAAAAATGAAAAAACTGTTTCGACAACCTAATATAAACCGTTGCTCGACAACGAAGACGTATTGAGGATACCCCATGTGGTTCTTCAAGCAAAATGTTACTCACTGTCAATATATTAAATTCAGGGCCTGATTCTATTCTTTTTAGGCCATCTTGTAATTTTCGACTGCAATACTGATTCCGAACGCAGCTTCTCAAAGACTGGAAGGCTCACAACAGGTGAAAGGAACAGCATAGGAACTGAAGCGTTAGATGATCTGATCTGGGTCAGTTCTACCAATTTTTAGTGCTGCTTATAATTTATTCTAATAATGCCATCTACCTCCTTATCGATTACCCTCGCGCTCAGCAGTGAATGGACCCCATTCCTGTTCTAGGACCTTCGAATCACATGTCATTCACATTTCAAACTTCTGACAGTTTCATGAAGCAAGTGGAACGACAAATTGTTTTAGGTATTCTTTTACAATATGCCTTTTCGATGATAGCTGAACTATACGACTTCAGGTCCTGCACGAGCATTTGTGCACCTATCTGAAACGCATTCTATGAACTGGAATAGGCCCAACAGCGTACCAGATGCGCACGTCATACGGCTGTCAAAAGAGGATCCTGAAACAGCCAATGATCTTTTTTTCTGATGCTTTTCGTGCTGATGCTGATAGTGACGTGAGCGTTACATGAGGCTTTAATTTTTATTCGAACAATGTACATTAAACCATTTACATGTACCACTGCAACAAAATTATAACAGTCCAACAACATTCACAAAAAACATACTAAGCTGGATCGAGTTCCACTTGATACTGATCGCACTGGTCATAGCTGCCTGTCAAAAATACAGATGCTCCTCAATTCCCCAAATGTGCATCTTCTCTGGTGGGGTGACTGGTCTGCAACTTGTACTGAAAATGTATTCACTTGTTCTGTCACTTTATTCTTCTGCGCCAACCAAGTTTGCTATGGAAGGGTTTATTGGTCGACGCTTCGAAGAAATCGTCGTTGTCTAGTTCTAAGCTCAGAGTCTCCATCTGTATCTTACCCGGTGAAGAGCCCTACAATTCTTTTTGTCTTCAACCTCTTCCACATCTTCAACTCGAAAATAGTCCAAAAAGGGAACTAACCCTAGTCGTTCCACGGTGAGTTCCCAGTGTTTCTTCCTGTAGTCGAGTATGGAAAACTCCTGTGATACCCAAGACACAGTTTTGTCATAATCCACACAGCGAAATGGAAGGCAAAAACTCTGCTGTAATGGACATGCATTCATCTTGGTTGTTTAGCGTTGGGTCATTTGCTCGGATATAGAACGAATCTAGAGCTTTCCTGCACCCAGTGTCGTTCCCACGGGAAAGGATTCCACACTTAATATTAAAATCATCACCTCCGCGCTCGTTGTCAGCTGACGGATTTAACATTTTTTTCACCTTTTTTCTGCCAAGTACTCCTTGACGCGTGTTCCTAGCATTCGCCCCGTTTCTCGGATATAAAGCTAGTCACAGATCGAATACTGAAGCTGGTTTATCGTGCACAGTCTCCCTCCCTTCCATATGGACAAGTAGCAGTCTTCAGCGTTACACGCATGATTGTAATGCCTATTGCGAATTAGTAGACGTTTGATATTGTCGCTCGCTATGCTTATCAAAGCGACCACATCCGCTCGTGCAATACACTGTTTTAATGCTGCGCTGACTTTGTCTGATATGAAAGCTAATCGGAGAGTAGTAAGTCCTCGTGGAAAGAGGCCACTCTTCGTATGGAACTTCGCTCGTAAACTTTATGAACTGTAAGTGATTGTTGAGGATCACGAATAATTCATTAATTGCCGACTGCGTTGAAATGATTACGCAGCAGCCATCGATATATCAACGGTACATAGCAGGCATACGTGCTATCAGCGCTCTGTCTAGACTACCCATGAAGCATGTTGCAAAGGCCGGAGCTAGCCGTTGGCCCATCGCCAGCCCACGATTCTGGGTGAAATATTGTCCACTCCACTCAAAGATGTTACAGTTGAGGCACTCCTTGACAAAGTGTCATAATATTATATGTACTTTGCTCAATCCGAGCGTCACAATTTCGGTGCACTGCTCATCCATCATTCCAAAGAGAGCATGGAGAGTTTCATTGTTGCGTTTGTGTAAAGCGCAGTTACATCAAACGACACAGTTTTTCGAGAGTCTACAAGAACGTAGTCGCTCTTGGAAATTCCCGGTGTTAGGTAAGTGTGAAGGTACGAACCGAAGGAGCTGACCAAAACTTCTTTTATAAACCACGAAAATTAATCTGTTCTCCCTTTTGTACGACTAATTATAAGTTATATTTTGCTTTCTATAGCATTGACCGAGTGTCCGCCTTCATCAGATAAACTATGCGTCTTGATCAGGCTGTGAAATACGGGGCAGGAGGGATTATCCAGCTTCAGTCTTTAAACCAACATTTTATCGAGTCCTGCTGCCTTTCCTTTCGGAATCCATGCTGCATTCAAGCTGAGACATTGTGTAAGAAGCGTCTTTTCGGTAGTGAGGCTGTATACGAATGGGTCACTTGGATGGGGTTCTGTAATTTCCCGATCTAGTGTACGAGGTAGAACTACGATGCTTCACTCTCCGTCGCCTACAGAGAGGCGAACGTCATTCCGTGCTATGCGTTCTCATATTTCTTCAAGTCCTTCCCACTGAGCTTTTGACATATTAGGATACCTATCGCGCTTGTATTTGTTTGAAACTTCGAGCACTCTTAATGGGAGTACCAGAAATTTGCTGTCTACATCGGCGAAAGGTTGTGTTCGTTATGATACGCACGTGAGGATGTAATGACCCCTGACCCCGACCTTTGTGATTCCGCATCTAAGCGCTAATGCCATTGCGATTTGCATTTTTTATAAGGTGATCACGCAGTTTATGGACCCTGCTATCACCTTGCGATACGCGGAAGGACCCAATACCTTGGGCTGTCGAAAAGGATGGTCCAAAACTGAGGAGGTCCAGAGCGTTCTATGAAATGAATGCATTACCAATCACAGTGACTTTTAAGTGATATTGTGAGTTGGGTGCTCGAAGTTTCAAACAAGTACAAGCGCGATAAGTTCTCTAATATGTCGGAAGCTCAGCGGGAAGAGCTAAAAGAAATACGAAATAGCACGGAATGAAGTTCGCCTCTCTGTAGGCGACGAAGGGTAAGAGATAGTTTTACCTCGCACACTCGATCGAGATATTACAGAACCCCATCTGAGTGACCCATTTGTATAAAGCCTTTCTTACACAGTGTCTCAGCTTGAATGCAACATGGGTTCCAAAAGGAAAGGCAGCAGGACTGGATAAAATGTTGGTTTAAAGACTGAAGCTAGATAATCCCTCCTGCCCTGTATTTCACAGCCTGATCAAGACGTATAGTTCATCTAATGAAGGCGGACACTTGGTCAATGCTATAGAAAGCAAAATATGACTTATAATTAGTCGTACAAAAGGAAAAACAGATTATTCTTCGTGGTTCATAACAAAATTTTGGTCAACTTCTTCGGTTGGTACCTTCACTCTTACTTAACACTGGGAACTTCCTAGAGCGACTACGTTCTTTTAGACTTTCAAAAAACTGTGTCGTTTGATGTAACTGCGCTTTACACAAACGCAACAATGAAACAATTCAATTGTCGCAACGTCGCATCGCAACAATGTCAACTGACGCCGGTGTCGGCGTCTATTGACGCAGGTGCAGGCGCCAAATTGACGCAACCATGTGCCTGCCGCAGACGGCGTCAGTCTGATAACGCGCACCGTTTGCAAAACGCTCGACCCAACCACACTACAGCATGGTGATCGTGTTGAGAGCCCACGATTTCGATTTTGAATCTCGGTATAGTGATTGATCTCGGTATAGTGATTGAGTTTCTTATGCCACACGAGGTTTTGAATGGAATCTTTATTCGTGGCCCAACGTTGGGACAAGTAATGCAGAGGTTACAAGAAAAGAGAACTTGGAGTCTTGGCATAGTGCCATACTATGCCATATTCAAATTCGATTCCTGAGCTCTCGCCACGATCACCATATTGTAGTATGGTTGGGTCGAGCGTTTTGCAAACGGTGCGCGTTTTCAAATTGACGCCGTCGTCTGCGGCAGGCACATGATTGCGTCAATTTGATGCCGGTGTCGGAGTCAATTGAAGCAGACACCAGCGTCAACTGACGCCGGCACCTGTGTCAATTGACGCAGACTTGTAAAGTATGACAGCGGCCTAAGATTGCATCCTACACCGAACTGCATGACCCGAGAGGGAAATGCAAGAAATGGACTCCGCTATAAAACTGAATAGAAACCTGGAGTGGCAGATCTGTCTTGGCGGTTTTGCTGGAGAGACCCTTTCGTGACTACTTTTTATAAGAGTCACAATTATAAATAAACACAGAGAGAAAAGAGAATACGCGTATGCGTTCCACACTGAGCTCTGATTGTGAGCTAATATGACCAAATATGGTCAATGTCTCTGGATTGAAAAATGAAGATCAAAATACATATAATGCTCTCAAATTATTTGGCCACCGCGACCATAGCAAACCATTTTTGAGATGCAAAATGGAGACACTCGAATCATTGTCTTGTAAAGACGAATGCGGATATTCCCCTGATCTCCGTCCTTTGTGGCAACAATATAAAAATGCTGGTCTCTGGTGCGCACCGTCGGCCTACCGGGATATTCCTCATGTTTCCTACATTCTCTATTGGTTGCTCCTCCTTAACGCCTGTATAGCCGAAGTAAGGACCTCCTGCCTTAAGAGTGTCAACTTTGAAAGGTTTTTAAGAGGAACTTCACGAATGCGAAGCGAAATGTATAGTAGTGGAGGAGTATATCAACAGAGCACGCCTTCCCATGTCGAAGCATGCGCAGTTCATTTTGGGAGAAAAATGCCCAGCAAGCTTCTATGATGGCTACTACATACATGCCAAGTGAAAGAATTCCCGAGCTACAGATTCCCTGACGTCATCTTGACATATTAGCAGTCCATAGTTCACCTTTTGAGACTACGGTAAGAGAACGTATGAAGCCAAGCTACATGGTGAAAAAAGCTGCATGGTAAAAAAGAGCAGCAAAAAAATCTGCATTTCTCTGCTGAATCGGAACCCAGATTTTCCGGATTCGGATCGCTAGGACACTTAGGATCTTTTGAAACGTTATAGCAATTGTCACTGATGATAGAGGATCCCGAAAAGTTATGTTACGGGTTGCAATAATCGTAAGTTATGCGGCAGCGGTACTTCGCGATGCTCTTGTATTTGCAAACTCCTTCTTCATGAGGTCACCGGCTCTTGTCAGAAGCATTTGCATAATCCTGATAATTATGGAGTAGCATGTGGATCAGCTCACTCGTACAAGATAACTTATCTGCTACTGTAGTCTGCAGGTGGATCAAATATTTTGAACAACTTTGACTTTTCTGCTCCTATTAGCTCAACAGCTGGAGCAGGAGGCTGCTGCCTCAGCTATAAAGGAATTTAGCAAGAGCAGCTCATAGAACGTACATATAGAATAGCATGAGGAATTCCGATCGACCAATGGCACAAGGGACTGGCATTTTCATGCTGCTATGGAGGATAACGTCCTTGAACGGAAACGGGTGCACTGGTGCTATCCACATGTGTGAGCTACATAATGCAGAGGGATAAATACAGATGGATACTGTTCTAGGAATGAGAGCTTGCGCGATTTATTGCTCGGAGTAGCATTCCTATATTGCTGTCACGAGAAAACGTCGTATCACAAAATTTCTGTTCCACAGAGAATCACGAGACATAAATCTTTACATTCGTAATCGTGTCCTTTTGTGTTTGCTCCTCTATGTTAGCACGTACATTCAGAATTCGCACAGCTGCTTCTACAGCAACGATGCCGTCACCTCTTGGGTAGCAACATAAAAATGGAATTCTTTGGTGCATACCGTCGCTCAACAGGAATCCGTCATGTTCTTCTACATTTTCTGTGGCCTGCTCTTGCTAAACGTCTTTGCAGCTGAGGCAGCGACCCCTCCCTCAAATAGCACTAGCTTACTTGGTCGCATAAAAAAACTTTTAGCAGCAGCAAAGGAAAAATTCTCCAAAATGTTCTCCTTTAAATCAAAGACGTTACCGACGGAAGTAGGTTGCTTTGTGCAAGTGATCTGATGTAGTGATGTGCAGTCATCCTCCAGATGCCATTTCATCATTTTCAGTGCTACGATAAAGCTCCTGAGGAATGCTACCGACTATATGAACAGGGCGTTTGCAACCACAAGGACGTCGCGATGGAATACTGTCCCATAACTTGTGGTTTTTGCCGTCCGAAGAACTATGGTTCGCGTTCGGAAAAATACATCATGACCAACGAATGGGACAGAATTTCAGATGGTCAGCAGGCCGCGAATCGTGCAGCTCCTTAGATGAATCTTGGTTTCTATTTTCAAAAGTGCAACTTCATCACGATTCTATAATAGAAATGTAGAAATAAATGTCTTTTCTCAAATTTACGGCTACCAGCACAGACTGTCTCATTGCTTGTAATAATTTATGGCCTGGTCGCTGAATGGGTAATGTTTGAGTCCTCAGCGGCTCGCATATTTCAACACATAGTTAGAAATAATACAAACGTCCTCCGGAGACTATTCATTCTTGTCATCCACTTGGCCTATCTTCTTCTTTCGTGGCTGGTTCCTTCTTTCTCTGTCAGTAATAACCTCTTCATGGTTTCTCTTCTCCATGAACAGTGAAGCATTCATTCTAGTATATTATAGGTGATCACAACATAAATAAATAAGTAAATAAATGGGCCGCGAAAGAACACACTGTGGTAAAAAAACGTCTTAGTTTATGTCATTTAAATAGTGCAGGTTACCAAAAAAAGACATTCAGCTTCAATTCCAGGTTTAAATAAAGTCGCTCTAAGCGACCATAGTCTTCGAATAAAAACATCAGATCTTCATGATATCACATATGGAAAAATATTAACCTCATCAAAGCATTATCATGACAACAAGAATGAAAGTGTTGACGCGATTTTCAGTCGGAATGTTAATGAACAACAAAGGGTATTTCGCAATGTATGGTCCGAGCACATTGACGGGAAGGCAAAAGTAATTATCGATCATCCGATGTAGCCATCGTCGAATCGTCTCATGCTTTTGGCTAAGGATCGGAGAGTTGAATTACTACGAATAGAGCAGACCCTGCTCTTTAAAAATAAAACTTCAGATGTCAATAGAAGCCCTGCTTGCTGTTGAATTTTGTGTTCACTAGAGATATCCCAGGAAATCGAGCAGGTCAAGGAGCTCAAAACTTTCGCACACTAGTTTGGCCTGATTTATTGTGCTTTCGGAGTGCTTCGCGCAATGTCTTGCTCTTCAGGCGTGCATGATGTTTGCTGCCTTCCTCCAATACGGTAAGATGCCGGTTTGCGTTGGTGTCCTGTTCCGCATACGTAATTACTGAATTGCACAGAGCATCGGTAAATAGGCGGAGCTTCTTCTCGTGGTCGCAACGAACCGGACAGCGCGTCAGGTGGTGCGGGTACAAAAACTGCCGGCGGCAACACCTTAATTGCTTTGCAAATGCGATCACTTGGAGGACTTGGTGTGCTTATTCTGTTAGTTGCCATGTGCAACACTACTATTATTCGTCGCAACAAACGGCAGCTAGGTAAGATTACACGGAGTGTTACATACTATTTGGTACTGTTATCTTGTAATTGCTCAGATAAAAGGAAATAAGGGAAAATCTTCGTCAAACCACGTGAAAGCTTATCTGAAGCCTAACCCAGTTATTTAGTACGTACTGTCAATTTAGTCTGCTCTTGACCATTTCATTAAAAGTTCTTTTTATTGCAAGCCACTTTAACAGATTTGAGAACTGTTTCCTTTGATCGTAACAACGCCATCGCTCTTGTCGACGATTATTTCCAAGCCTGCAAGTGTACTGTGCTGCTCCTAATTATTTACTCAGCTTTGAGACTCCCTATTTTTCAATACCGTTCATAAGCAGATCAAACTTTATAATTGTCGAAAGAAATACGACCTCCAGAGAATAAAAAGTGCACATTTTTGATTTCTAGTAGCTGCTGTTTTTCGTCACAGCCCGCGATGAGAAAGTCGTTGCAAAAAGGATGAGTTCTGGGCAAAATATGTCATTAAGAAGCTGAGACAAGGTGAAGTGGGTCTCGGTAGTGTAATGGATTAGCACATATGCACCGGAAGCATGGAGTACGAGTTCAAGCCCATTCCGAGACCAAAGCTTCAGCCCATAACTACGCACTTGAAACAAAAAGTGGTGAATAAGCGCGGTAAAAAGCTAAATGAGCACAGCCAGTATTGCAGACCTCGCCCTGGTCACAAGCTCCACCCATCAACAAAAATGACTGAAGCGATGGATGATTGCCGTCTTGCAAAAAATGAATATGTACAAAATAAGTCAATGGTCTGAAAAGTGCACGCTATAGCGAATCCATTGTAAAAATGGCTTGCCAGCATCAAGGAAGCTAACGTTAATAATCTTATCAATTTTCATCAAAAATTCCCAAGTATCTACATCGCAACCATATGTATACGGATTAATTGCGAACGATTCGATACATTGTGACAGAATTATCCAGCAAATAAAATTAATGACAAAATTGTGTATCATGACTATTGTTTAGATTATGCTCACCAGTTGATTCGCATATACTGTATTCAGCACATGCCATTTCAGTTCCTCTGGCTGCTTCGTGCGACATGTACACCACCTGTGCTCCGCCGGCGGTTTGTATGAGTGGTCAGTCACTGCATGTGTGTGTGCTTCGTTTTCATGCGTTTGTTTGTGCCATGTTTCCGAGCATATTTGTCTGGCCTTACACCTCGATGTTTACCAACCGTTTGTCACTTCCGTGCTCGCGGACAAGTTCCGCAAACTGTTCAGTGTGATCTTCCGGAGCGCACGTCAGCTTTCCAAACTGGTGAACAGAGGGATTCACTCACGTTTGTTTGTTGAGGGGAGATTGCAGCTTGAGGCACGAGGTATCTTCATCTTGTCGAGAGTGTTCCAGTAAATAAGTATCGTAACGATTCTGCTTTGTCAGCATAGTCCTCAAGTGAATTTTTGAACATCGGGAAGAGGTGGAGCGTCACCTTGAGTCTAGGGACCGGGGTTTTCATTACGTTTACCAGTCGCTTTTGAACGTGCTCGCCTCTTCCCAATGCTCTTCGGCCCTAATCGATACTGTAGTGCAGCCTATGTCAAGCGTCCAAAATGAAAAAATACAACTCCCCCCCCCCCCCCTCGTCGAGGAATCCTCGACAGGGGGTTGTATTTTTCGAAGTTTTAGTCGAGTGTTCTTCAACGTCCTTGCGCCTTGGGAAGAAATTCCACTCGAGGAGCGATTAGGTGGTTTCCAAAAAATGGTAGCCACGCCAGTCTATAATTATACTTTGCATTAGGTGGTAGGGCGGGAAGGTGGTAACGTTATAAATTGACGAACACGTCGATCGGCCAGAGGATCGTATTTTTCATGGAATTTTTGAGCGGTCATAGAAGATCCGTTTTCGGGATCTGGGAGGCGTGCTCCACAATTTTTCTCGACACGAGGCTTGATCCAGAGTGTAGCTCGCCGAGTAGCCTATCAACTGCGAACCCAATGTCTCTTGAGGCGATGCCCATCCGATACAGCTACACCTGCGCCATTCCCTGTATGTGGAAAATAAATGTCTGTTTCTCTTAACGGAAATCAAAAATAGGAGTTAAGTGTGGTCCTTCACAAGACCTCTCTTGACGTGCCCTTGCTTCACATGAGAGGTGTTTTATGTAGAGTATCGACCCATTAAAATGGAGAAAAATTCTATTTTATCTAGGTCACTGTCAATGCGCTCAGCCCTATTTGGCCCTTGCCTCGAGCTGTGTTGCCGCATATCCAAGGTGGAACCGTATGTAATCTTAACTGGTTACTGTTGTTCAAATACTGTTTATTTTGTCAGATTGATGTCGCCAGTCTTAACATCTGGGACAGCACTTCATTACCTCCAACCCCAGCAGGTATGTCCCACCTCTACATAATCGAGTTAATGAGCTAACACACATTTTCGAATGTTTGAAAGTCCGCTGTACTTATCCGTACTGGCTCGCACCAGACCTCCTCACACTCGTAGGCAAAAAAAGCAGATTCGGTCCTTTAGTGGAAATTGGATGTGCCAACCGAATGTACCACGTAAAAATTCGAGTAGTGGGAACCATGCGCAGCCCGAAGACCCTCGCAAATTGCAATGCACCGCATCGCCAGTTATCGACCGGATACATGCGGATTTGTGACATGTGATAGTGTTCGCGACAAATGACAAAAGCGAACATATTTTCATCCAACAATGCAAAATTTATCGCTCGTGCAGCCTCCAATTTTTTAAGCGGCCTAGAAACCCAGTTGCTTGCTACAAATCAGTTACTCCATTTTTCGTTTGGTACAAATGTGTCGTAGCAGTACTAGAAACTGGAACAACACCCAGTACCTTTGAGCCATCATGTGAGTCCCTTCTACACGATCCCTATCCGCTTGATGAGCTAACATCCTGAGTCATCTCTGCTAAAAAAACTCTAGAAGTCCACAATGATATGCGGAATTTAACCATACAAATGACTATTTTCAGGCTCCCGCAGCACATTCTGCCGCATACTTGCAAGGTTTGTTCTACCGACAGAGACTGATTTTCTGTAATAAGCTTTATTAATGTCTGATGATCCATTTTCCAGCAGCTCCGATGCAGTATCCCGCGCAGATGTATCACCCGTTACAGGTTCGTAGCCTAAACGTGCATCCTGCTCGGATATGTTGTCTGCCGTGGTGTTGAACTCAGAGTTCCATCGAGAAGTGTGCTCGACCTCCTAATTACGTCGCTGAACCATCTGCATTAATCACCGCTATCGACAACTTCTTTGTTGATGCTGTTGTGAATAGGCATGGTACCGCTTCAAGATGCGCCTATGTATTTACAACGGGACCAGCAAGGAACATATCGAGCGTGGTGACCCAATCGCGCAACATTCTTCCATCGATTTCTTATTACAGGGCAGAAAGTTTTGTGCTTAGGCAGTGGCTCAGAAATTGTAGGTGGTAAAGAGCGGGGAGCGCTACAAGCAGCAAACTGCAGAGGGTGGCAGCTTTTTTCAAACTAATGATTCCCGCTCAATGTAAAATTTTATTGCGTTCATCTACCCAACATACCGTTTAGCCAAACAATATAGATGAGCGATTAGTGATAAGTGCAGAGTGCGAATTCGAGGTCAACCTGCGTTGAGGATTGATGCCTTATGATTACCATGGTACAATAGTACTTCAACAATCAAAAGACAAAAAAAGAAAAGCTGAACATGCACACGTGAAAACTGCGCTGCAGCAGGTGCCTTGGCTACTCAAGCGGTAAAGGAATCGTGCGCGGAAAAATGAGTGTTTCTGTCTTCCACATACATATTTATGTTGTATTTGCTTAATAAGAGCCACGTGCAAAATTTCACGCGAAAAGTGAGAATCCGGCAAAGATACGGCTCCTCAAAGTGACGGCCGAGGGGCGGGGCATCCGAGAAAGTGCTCGCCCCATCGTCCGCCGCGGTCGGAGGCGCATAGTGGGAAGGGAAAACTACGTAAACAGTCCCACTCCGTCTCCAACCGCGACGGGCACGACTGGACAGGGCACTTACTCAGAGGGCCCGTCCCCTCGGCCGCCACTTTGTGGAGCTGTATCTTTGTCGGTTCTCACTTTTTCGCGTGAAATTTTGCATGCGGCCCACATTAAGCAAGTACAACATAAATATATGGGTAAGAGAGAAACTCATCTTCCCGCGCACGATTCCTTAAAATTCTGCCAACTTCTTGGCTGGTTGACTTGCAGCGACGGCGATAAAATAACTCCTCCGTGTCGCCGCACTGACTCTTTCTGTACTTGAACGATTAAGTGGAATTCCCTCTCCTGCGCGCAGTCATAAATGGTTAGTTTCATCGAGGATTCGTTCGTGGAAGTCGGTAGCCTAATAAGGCTAATAAGGAATCGCTGCAGTCTTATTTTCACTTTTCTCCATTGAATCTTACAACTATGATACTATCACTATTGCTATCACTATTTTCACCTTTTCTCTATTAAATCTCCTAATGACTGCTACTATTACTCATACTATGACATTGGGTTGTCCCAAAAGACTTGTAGGATTTTTTTCGATCATCACTTTTTATTATTATTTCTTCCAACAAACGACAAATAGGCAACAACGTATTCACCATTGTTATCGAAAACACTCTGCCACTACAAAGGTAGATCGTTGATTCCCTCCTCCCAGAACTCTGGGCTCTGACTAGGGAAGGTATTTTACTTCCCACGGAACTTTGAAATGAGACCCAGGGGGATCGATAGAGCTTCGAAGGCTGATTATAACTGTGAAAACCAAAATTGCTACCTGGCATTCTGAAGCAAGTTACGATGGGTCAAAGTTTGCCTGTGACACCTCATTGGCGAGGCACTTTGCCATCAGACGGTTTGTCGAAATGGCCATTTGCAATGAGACACATATCACTGTACGCGGTTATAAATGCTGATCTCAAATCTGTATTCAGAATCTGTCAAACAAATACCTGAATGAAGTTATGAAGGTTTTTCTGAAAAAAAGAGTAATACCATTTCATAGTATGTTTGGGAGCCCATAGAGCGCGAGCCATACGTTTTCACGCAAAACCAGTGTGATTTTCGTGTTTAGGGGATCAAATTACCCACGAGACAAGTTTTCAGCCAATTCGAGAATTTGACCAAATCTCGAAAAAAATTGGTGGGCTATTGGCTGGCAACCCATTTAACAAAGGAGAAGTCGTTGACCCTTGCCCAGCAAATGCTCTCATTTGGCGCTTGTTACGTGCGTTTAGTGTGATGGGCAAGTGTGACAGGTATGTTTAGGTTATCTTGTTCAGCTTGCAGAATTTTTTGTGGAGGGAAGTTCAAAAAACTCCTACTTAACCCCTGGCCACCCCAAATTTTCCGAAGTTTGGTCAAAAACTGGATCCGGCTGGAAATTTGCACAGAGGGGTAATTCGACCCCCTGCGCGCGAATATCATACAAGAAAACGTTTAGAAGTGAAAGAAAAGCACTTACTGTCAATCAAACACAAAATGCAAAGAAGCCGCACCGGCGGGAAGCAAACCCACAATCTCACGCCTGCAGAACCGGGGCACTACCATTGAGCCACGGAGGCCACCACTGGCTCTGCGCTAGTCATGCTGATGACGAAGTGCCTCGCCATTGAGATGTCACAGGCAGGTCACAGGCAAACTTTGAGCCATCGTAACTCGCTTCAGAATGCCAGGTAGCAATTTTGGTTTTCACAGTTATAATCAGCGTTCGAAGCTCTATCGATCCCCCCGAGTCTCATTTCAAAGTTCCATGGGAAGTAAAATACCTTCCCTAGTGAGAGTCGAAGAAGTCAGCGATCGCCTTTGCAAGCAAGTCATAATAAATGAATTTTCTCTTGGCCAGGAAGAATTCAAGAGGATGGGTAAGGTCAGAGTCAGTAAGGACAATGTCTGGAGAGTATGGCCGGTGGGGCGGGAATCCCAGCGGAGCTCCTGTAGCTTGACCCGGGTACTCTTCGCGACGCGGGAGCGGGCGTCGGCATGAAGAAGGGTGGCTGCGGACATTCTCCAGCGCTTTTCTCGAACAGCAATGGTGAGCTGCTGAAGCTGGTGGGTGCATACGGCAGCGGTGACTGTCCTCACCTTGTACCAGCACCTCTTGTGAAAGCATTCCTTGCGCGTCCCAGAGGCTCACAGTTCTGAGCGTGGTTTGTCTTCCATGTCAATCTCGCCGTTGCTGAAGCTGATGAACCAGCGGCGCCTGGTCTCGTAGCTCACACATCCCTTGCCCAATGCAGCGTTGATGGAGTCTCACGCTCTCGTCGCTTTGGTGCCGCGAGGCCACTCGTAGTAGATGACACCGCTTGTTCGGTGGGCATCGACTACGGGCACTGTAGCTTACTCCACAGTATCTGTGAGTGAATATATACTCCGCTAGAAAGCTTAGAGATTGTTCTACCACATTCCTGAAATCGCCTAGTTCTGTCTCGAAATGAACAAGAGTTATTGATGTTTTTGGTAAAATCCATCAAGACTTTTGGTACAACGTAATACTATTGGGCCATTCCATAATTTGTGTCACTTTTTTCAAACGAAGATTTTCCCTATAAAATTACACTTTTGTGCAGCAGTTATGGATTATTCGAAAGAGATTTATCTGCTCTACAAAGTGGCATGCATAGTTTCTCTGTCAGCCACTATGGGGCCGATTTTCAGGTTGGCGAAGTGGCTGGTGTGGCCGACAAAACTTGACCGAAGCGGCAATTAACCAAACATTACCTTTCACACCGGAGAAATCAACCAACAAAATGGGCTATCTCAAACTTGGCTTCTACCTCTTCTGCAATTTCCACCAATTGGCTGAATGGAGAAGTCGCCTCGTTCTTTTTCCAAAATTGGTTTCAGTGAGGTGATGGATCTAGTGCAGTTTGAATAGCATCGACTAATGGCAGGTTTATTAAACAGAGTGTCGATCATGAATAGGTGGCGTGAGTTCTCCGATCCCAGTCGCAACGGCCGTTCTGCAGTTGAGGTCAGCCGCCCGTCCTCCAGTCCTTGCTCACCGTTGGTTGCCTTTCTCCAGCTGCACGCCTACATATTGCGCGCTAAAAGCAAAACATCACTCTCGATCATCGAATGCTCTTTAAAGGGAGCATCAGGGGAAATTCGGACGAAAAGTAAAAGATGTAGTGGATCTGAAAGTCGAGATGCCTAGTAACAGGACAGTGGAAAAAACGGATGGAAATGACCGAAAATCCGAGAAATAGGACCCTCTTCTCTCGTTGATCCTCAACGCGACCGAGCTTTCCGTCAAGGGGCGGATACTCCGGACGAAATTCCCATTGGCATGCTGCCAAGTGAACACGAGGTAATGTTTAGAAATACGACAGCATCTTTTTCCTGGAGTGAGCTTCAGGCTAAAACTGCGAAAGCGCGCTGTAATCCCTTCGATCTCACCGCATATCCTTGGCCGCTCTCATCGTAACCGACCAGGTATCACGTCGATAGGAAGCCGAGAAGCGGCAGCTGTTTTCCGTTGCGCCGTTTCTACAGCTCGGAGGCGCACTTTTTCACCGGGATTTCGCCACAGATAGCCTTCTTAGGCTCAGTTTTCATGTAAGTAACTTCTTTCAGGGATTTCTCGAAAACCACATTACCCCTAATGCTGTCTTTAAAGTACCCCAAGAACCCAAGCTCAAGCCCCCTTGAGCTTACATTTCTTCCGCCACAACTCGGTGATTTCTGACAATTTCATCCATACAGGCATGGAATTTTTTTCAAATGGACGCTAAAAGAGTGGTGAAATGTTCAGAAGAGGTAATGAGACGGAACGGGGATTATCACTGACCCGATTACTTAACTTTCTGGTGAAAAAGTAAATTGTGACAAAATATCACCCCCATTACATGGCATCAAAACTCAATTTGAATCGCAGCTAAAACAAAATCGAAATATGTTCCCGACAGAGCAGAGAAAAGCGAAAAGCCTTTCAAATGGGTCACTAAACAACGCTGAGCAAGGAGTCTGAGGGAAAAGTTCCATTTTGTAAACGTAAGTGTTTTCGCAAAAAGAATTTTGGAAAAAAGAACGACGCAACTTCTCGATCAAGCAAGAACTTGCAGAATATGTCGGGACTATGTACGGAACACGTGATTGGTTGATTTTCCTGAATTGAACTATAGTGTTTCAGTGAATTGCCGGTTTGGCCTATTTTTGTCAGATAGACCACCCCTTCTCCAGTCTGGAAATTGACCCATTCCAACATAGATTTCTTTTGAATGATCTATGACTTGCTGCACAAACTTGTAACATTTTGGAAAATTTTCGCTTGAAAAAAGGGGCGTTACTCATGTTATGACTCATTACTTTTGTCAATTCAGCCTGGCTATCCAGCGGCCCAATCAGCGGTGCCACACCCACCACCACAGCAGATTCAAGGTCATTACCTACCTCATTCTCAGCAAGGTCTCCCACCAACGCAGCCACAACAACCACCAGGTATGGTTGCTGAACAAAAAGGAATGGTCAGGTCCTTCTTCTTGCACTTTGCGGATCCCGATATTTCTCTCTTTTAGTAACTTACCAAGTTACGGACGGCTACGTCACAGCCACTGAACACACCACTACAACTACCCAGCAAAGGTGAGTAAAGCGTTCCTTGGAGAGTGAGTGCCATTAAACAGAAGATTCGTGCGTTCGGAGTGTGGCGCAATACATGCGAGCTAGAAGCACTGTGTGGGTCCTAAAGCGACTTCCGTAATCTAGGTTGGGGTGCACGTCTACCTTCGGCTCCCCCAGCTCGCGCGTTTCGCGTCGCTCATCGAACGCCTTTTCTGAACTGATGGCACACAACCTTTCTTGAAATCTTGTATCGCAGTGAAATAATATTTCCAGGCTCTACGACCAGCAACCATACATTGCCTATCCGGGAGGCTTTTGTCGAATTCCTGAAATAGTTTGCGTGGGAGGCAGCTCCTGCGAAAACGTTGGCAATTATTCATTTATGTCCTTTGCAAGAGCACAAATGCGGCAAAAACTAGAAGTTGTTTTTAGAACGTGTGCGTATGTCGACGCGGTGAAGAGCCTGTTAACGGACAATGTCAGAGAATTGAGGTCAGGAGCATTTTAACTCCCTTTCGAGCTTGCTGAAAAAAGGCTATCTGACCGTTATGCATGAATCTGGCGGAGATGGAACATACAGTAGCGCTCAAAAGTCTTCGGCCAAAACTTCTTTGTCATAACTTTTTTTTCTACTTGACCAAATTTGACAAAATTTTAATATGTGGTGCCTGAACCTATTGCCAACATTTCCTTCTACTTGAGCGCTGCTTGCCGCTTTTCATGATTTTTTACAAGGATTTACTACAAGACCACCAAATCAGTAAAAGGCTTGGTCGAGAAGAACGGCTTTCTTTACAAAAACAAAACGAGCAAGCCTCAGAGAACATTAATATTCGGTAGAAAGACCACGACTTTTGATGACAGCGGCACAGCGGGACGACATAGGGATGGCACTCCAAAACAAAAAATTTTATATAACCACGTAACCTGCACTGTTGAGTGCCAAAATAGTATATTAAGTATGCAGTGTCTCCAAGTACAACATACTAAAATTTCACTCAGATCGGTGCAGTTGCAAAAAGTTACAAGTGAAAAACCCAAGTGAAAGACCATTTCGCCGAAGACTTTCGAGCGCTACTGTATATGCTCTTCCGACATTATATTTTTCAGAAATTTCAAGAGGTTTTCAAATGCAGGCTCAGACACCACACTGTGTCAGTGAAATTGGGGCAGGCTAGGGCTCTCGAATTTAGGTAGGCCCTGGAACCCGCGGCCACTTCATAACGGAAACAGCGAGGCTCTTGTCGTGCGCGATAACCCTGTTCGAATGCTGTGTCCTCCATTTGATGAAATTTGCCATTATACGACCGTTCAGCGAAAATCATCAGAATCTCCATCCCTACATACCCCCAGCCCATCACTGTTCCGCCCTACACGGACGAAATACGACTCAAAAATTTGCACCCTTAACAAGCAAATATAACAAATATGTGGGTAACAGAAGAACTTAAATTTTTGTGGTTGAAGTCTTTTTCTTCCTTCAGACCTTATGATGAGCCGGCCTGCTTCCGTGCTTTCAAACAATTAGCGGTTAGCGATACCTTTCGCTTTCGATAGAAGGCAAGGGAGATCTCGATCGTCAATAGTGAAAGGGGTGAAAAAATGGTGTCAAGAGATGTGGCCTAGCATTTCACCGATGAACACCAAAGTCCCGGCCGCCTCTTGGCGGACATGGGACGTGGCTGATTTCAAACATCTCTTCCATGGCTTTAACCCTTTCAGCCCTGATTTTTTCTGCGTACTCATGAGGATTTCTTCCATATTGCTTATCTAGTAAGCAAATGAGTAACTCAGGCAAAATTTGGAGCTTTTCGATCATGAAAAACTAGTAGAATGTAAAAAATACGCACAACCTCAAAAATCGATTAAGAACAATTTTTGGTGATATCTTATAACGCTATAAATTTTATAAAATCATATGAGATCATCTCAATTCTCACGACCTCCCAAGACCTTATGAAACATTAAGAATAAGTGACAATGGTTGACATCAACCTAGCACGCTGCTGTGATCAACGCGATTAATCATTGTACTTGTACACGGATGTGTGGTACAACCGACAACACGAAGGAAGTGGCGATTTAAAGGCACTTCCCGCGATAAACGCACCAGGTATTCATCCTGCCGCAGCCCATAGACCCCCGGTAACTGTCTAGGCTGTACCCTTCGAACGGCGCCACGAGGCCTCCTGACAGCGCTGAACCCGCGGGAAGCAACTGTGACCCCGCCTATCAACTGCGACCCCACCCGGCACTGGACGAAGCTTTTTCCAACGTGGCTTTTACGTGGGCCCGTGATTCTGCGATAAGATACGATAAAGAAGAAATTCCAGTAGTTAATGAATCGATCACTTGGGAAAACAAGTAATATCTCAAGGCTCCTCATGATACCATCCAACAGGAACTGATTCGAAGGTTCGTTTTCACGCGGAAACCTCGTACAAGGCCAGATGTCAGGAGGCCTCATTTTTGCCATTTCAGAAGCTTCTTTCGGACTTTTCTTTTTCGGCGTATTCCTTAGCACCTCCTATTTCATAATTCAACGCTTTCACCCGTTTAAGGTAATCGCGGAAAGTGCCTTTAAAGTAAAATTCTGAACAAAGGCATGGTGAGATACCTCTAGCCGGGGGTAAGAATATGCTGTGTGTTGTGGCGGTAATGCAAACCTCAAAATTTAGCAGTGGAGTTGCTACCGCTATGGTCGAAAGTTCCATGCAGTACATAATGAATTATCGAATTATTCTAGCGCTACAGTTTCTTATTCACTGATGTAACCTGAACAGCTCCTTTCACTTTATTTTCCATTATAGGTCCCGCTGGTTACGGAAAGCACCACAACTCTGACATCCTCTTCATCAAGTACTACAGCCGGTTCCACCAGTTCTACGAATAGTGACTCAACAACAACTACAACTAGGCCGGCAACTACTACTCAGCCGACAACAACGACAACAACAACTACGCCTACAACTACAACAATGACTACCACGACAACGACAGCTGTTCCGACGACTTCAACCACTGCGATGCCTACCACTACGACGACGGCTACGGTATCGACTTCATTCAGACTGTGCTGCGTTTTTTGCTCATTTTTACTGATAGGTGTTTTTCCAGGAAACCACTACCACCATGAGACCGACTGCCACGTCTCAGTACATTGGACGAGACGAGCACCCGTAAGTGCACTGACAATTTGCATCACTTATACGTCAGGATACTTTTTAGCGCAAGCAGCTGCTTTTCACAAGCCTACCAAGACCACGAATCAAATGTTTTCTTGCGAAGTGCGTAGGGAGGAGTTGGTTATAACTCTCCAGGGTATTGCGCGGTAATTTAACAAACCATTTAATATCAAGGTAGAGGAGAATAGTTCTGTGGTATAGAAAAAGGATATGACATGCCCGGAACTGGAGCTCAGCACCACGCGGTGATTGTGGCTGCAATCGTGCTATCCTTATTGTCGTATCGATCACCACCAAGCGGATCTGTGTTATGTGGCAGTCATACGCAACACTATCTGTTGCGTTCACTTCGAGGCTTGCTTTATCCAGGCTACCTCCGTAGGGTTTGACAAGTTGCTTCGAGTGTACCTGAAAGCGTAAATGCCGCCGTATACTGCTTTGACTGCCATCGTTTACCAGCAACTATTCAGTGAGCATATTCCCCCTCCTGAACACTCAAATTATGCCTTTGAGCGTATCTCTCGTTTTTTAAAATCAGTCATACACTGCACTTTCATAACTACTTCAGCCAAATGGCTCCATCTCGCTGTGTTAATTGTTGCCCTCCAGGAGCTCAAAATTGCCCTCCACAAGTGATTCGAATCAATCTTTCGGTAATTTTTTTTACTTGTCTTTAGCACATCATTACTCACACCTTCAACATTACTTTTAGTACGCTGCTACTCCTGGTAGCACAAAATGTCAGAACAGTGTCGATTGCCGACGAGGTACTTTCTGCCGACAAGGTATCTGTCGATAATCATCAAATGATGAAGAAAACGAGATCTTCAGTATTATCCGTATCTGTATATTCGAATCCTCTTATTGTATTGCATAAATCATACTGTCGTCTCGTTGTCACATGCTCTCTGCCATTGTGGCTGGAAGTTAGGCAGAAGCATTCACAACACCATGTACATTGATACATTTGTCAGACATTCTACATCACGAGAGAGCCGCATATGTACAAGTGAGTGGACCGTGCACCCTTATGTTAGGATTTCGCGCCACGACGAGCGACATGCGACGCGGTATGTGTGAGCTGTGCGCGGCGTTAAAGTTGGGTCTCAAAACGATTACACGGCGATCCTGGGGGCGATATACACAAATGAATTGTGATTGTTTTGGGACCTAACAACCCGGCGCCCCTAGCTCGTCCGCATTGCTTCGCTTGCGACACGCCGCGGTGCGAAATCCTGACACAAGGGTACACACCAAAGTGAGTGTTGCTCAGAGTCAGCGTGAGGGATAATTGTGGCCATTTGTGGAATATGAAAGTTGAGGTGCGAAGTAGTGCAACGACAGGAAAAAAACAGGAGGAAATAGTTAAAAGGGATTCCATTCCCCACGATAGAGCACATACGTTCGCCCTTCCTGCATCACTAGCGCTGGGAGAGTAATGCAGACGGCGAGGGGCTGACTCAGTCAGACGTGAACACGTTGCCCCGTCTCCAGAGAAGCTCGGCCCCGCTGCAACGACAAAGCCAGAAACCCACCACAGCGATATCGCGATGAAAACCTCAACCTTGCTTTTACGCGAGGTCCACCGCACACCATCTATTTGAATTCTGCCATTTCATTTACAGAGATCGATTTTTTCCACTTCTGGTTTCCTTCACTGATGGTGCCTCTGAGAATACACGGATGATGTCCAGTAGCCATCTGAAAGCCGTAAAAAGTAAAGAAAAAGAGTTGTCAAAGTTTGTACAATACCGCACACATTTATTGAAAATTCGACGCCTGCTGACAGATTAAACGACACAATCCGTCTCACCGTCATAACTTCGTTTGAAGTGAATAAAAGGGGAAGTGTCAAGAGCGTTGGGATCGTTTCGATGCGACGACTTCAACGACCTACAAAATATCGAATTTTGATAAGTATTATAAGTAATTTTGATAAGTATTATATTATAATAGGTCAGCAGCTTCTCGGTGAAAACTGCAAAGGTTCCTTTTTTAACCCTCCAGGCGAGACTCCGACTTTTTTGGCTCTACATTCACATGTTCAATTGTTGCTCGCACATGTTCCGCACAAACATCATTTCTTAGTGAGTAGTCTCTGAGTTTCAAGGTACTTTTCAGCGTGAATTTTCCTGACACTTCTCAGAGTTTTCGAGCTCATTTCGTCAGAATCGATAGACTAATTGAAAAAACAACTCACCTTTCACAGACTGGTGGCTGCGTACTGCAAGAATTACCTTGACGTCCGAATTACAGCCGAGCGCTCCTTCTATGATGAAGCCTCGAACACCAGTAAACGGCGTACCTTGTACGCTATTATTTGCTTTCACATCTTAAATAACATTCTGATCAATGAAAATCGCATGAAGTCTTCGAATATAACGTCCTACACTTGTAGAAAATGAAAGCGACATTCGAACAATGCCCAGAATTACGAATTTAAAAAGAGTGTGAATTGCACATGAAAGTACGAATATGGACGTATGTACACTGATTAATTCCAGACGAAACTTATCTATTTTCTTGTTTGGTGAGCCTTCCAGTCCCCTCCTTTTCAGGGATTTCGGAGGCCCTTTCCCTCTAACCGAGGGAACTGTTGATGAATTTATGATGAGGATAAATCGTTTTTGCTTGTACAATTTAGCTTAGATCGCTACTTTTTTATGACAAACTTCCTGTATGAATAAGTAATTTTTGTATTGTGTTCATTGACACCAAGAGCACGATGATGAAGAAAGCTTTGCGTGACAATTCTGAGACGCACTTGTTATGATGAGTCAGTCTTCGTATTGATTACTGAAATCAATTGAGAGAGTTTCTAGATTGCCACTCACGTAGTCCCTTATCACTAGGTTCGGAAACTGAGCTGCCTCATCAACGGTCGGATGCGCAGGCCGAGTGATCGGTGTTCGCGCGCACTCATAAAGTGATGATTCGTAGGGGTTCGATTCCTGTGCTGCATGCGGTGTTCGCAAACGTGTGTTCGTAATGAATCGTGTACTCCTGCGTCCCTCCGACCATTAATTGGAGCACCACCGCAGCAACACTCAAGTTCCCTAAAAAGGAGGGGACCGGAAGGCTCACTGAACAAGAACAGTGAGCGGTTTTGAAGATGAATAGTGTAAAGCGGTGTCGGAGCCGATAACGATCGAAGAGAATATGAGAACCGTGGTAAAAATTCGAAACTCTTACAGTGAGATGATCTTTACACCGATGAAGAGCTTTTTTGACACTGGACACAGCATTATAAGTTTTGTCTGGGATTAATCAGTGTACGTCCATATTCATACTTTCATGTGCACATCGGACGAGCCCAAAGCTTTCGATTCTCCCCCATTTTATTCTGACGGTATGACGGTTTGCGCCGTTTAATCCGTCGCCAGGCGTCGATTTTTTAAAGAAATGTGAGCAGTATTGTAGTTCTGTTATACTGAACTCCCTCTGAATGAAAGGTATTCAGTCTACTTCTTATGAAAAAAATTGAATTTGAATTTGAATTCGGCCTGGTACAGTTAAGAATAGAGTCCCAGCTGGCTTCCTCTCCAGAAACTCTGATCATCAGGACGCTAGGTAACAGATACCGTTGGACTAGCCAAGAGCATCGTGAATCTAGCTTTGGAAAATCGAAATCGAAAAAAAAGGTGACCATTTTCCGAATGCTTACCCCGTCGCTGCACCCCAGAGGACAAATCAGCGAGCCGTTCGCTATACCCGGTTGTAGCTCTCAAATAACAGCCCCACTGAAAGTAGCGGGCTGCCTGAGCTTCCGTTGTTTTTATTTCTTCATTTCCACATCGCATCTTTTGTCATCAGGCCAGCAACAATGTAACATTCGAAGGAGCCTTCCCTACCTCACAGGACACGTTGAGAATATTCGACAACTGCATTCCATGCCACATAGAGATCTTTGAAGTTGGAATGCAGACGCTACAGCTATGAGGACGATCGGTGTTCCGCTGATATCAAACAACTAGCAAAGCTACTCGAGCAATTGCTCAGTGTGGGGCTAGGGCGGTATAGATGCAAAAATAAGCGGAGGGCTAGATGCTCAGAGTAGAGCATCAGAAATCAGTGTTGCGTTCGTGGGATAAGTCAAGAGCACTAGGGATTGCCTCAAGAATTTGAATAAAACTCGGGAACTGAAGAAGATTGAGATTGGAAAACTATCAAGAGGCTGAAAAGTCCTTCTCAGTGCACAGTTTTACCGAGGATGAGGTGAGCCAGCATCCGCCAGCATAGAAAACTCTGAAAATAACACTAAGTTGAAGGCAGATACCAGGATTATAATCGTGCGATGTCTCGCTCAAAAATGAAGTCAAGGGTGCTGAAGAACACAAAAGTGAAGAAAAAAGATTGAAATCCCCAAAAGCTCCAAAAATAAGGCCTTACTGGTTTTGGAATTGTACGAGATTCGCTCCAGAAAAATGTGTCTGGATGAGTTTCCTCAAACTCGGTGTTCTGCCAAATTGTGTTGAGATCGATGCGACTGCTGCTCAGCCGATTTCGTCCTGGATATTCACTTGCATATTCAGCATCTTCCTTATTTCTATACTTGTATCTATGCTTTGCTGACTTCCTGAACAAAGTGTTGTTTTTCAGCCATTATTCAATGTTTTTATTGTTACCGTAGGTTTTGATTTAAAACTGTCATTATATTATTACGCTGTTATGTTGTCGGTACATTATTTAATGTCTTATGTTTAGTGTTGCAGCAACATGAAATTTTCGTAAACTGTACATAAACTTTATCGTCCTTGCGCATGATCATGTTTCATGATGAGCTTTCATATTTACTACTCCATTCCTTTTATTCATGGTTTCTTGCTCTACCAGCTACTTCACTTCTGTGTCTTTGATGTGTTCCTATTTTTGTCAGGGACCCTCTTTGACATTGTTGTGAAAACCAGGGTCAACTTTATTGTACTACCAATTCCTTCTTCAGCTTCACGTTTCGCCATCTATAAATTACCACCGAGTACCCTTTCCATCCTCCTTTCCTACTTTTTCTGTGTTTCATACCTCTAAAGTTGGATGACCAACATTCACGAGGCAAACAAATCTGCCGAAAGTGCAGACATTTGTCTGCCTCGTGCACTTCACCCGTAAAGACTTCCTGTTGCTGTACAGTTGGATTCCGTTGGAGCGGTTTCGGTCGCTCTGCATAGTTTTCATTTCCTTGTTGATTGAAGTTGAACTCCTATTGTCGTTGTAGTGATTTCATTTCTACGCGCTGGGATGACTCATCATCGCGCTCCGATATGTGCACAGCCTCCCTTCCCGCTTGGGGAACTATTACGTCATGTGAAGGGGCTGCAATGTTTCCATAATCCTGGAATGTGCCTTTAATCTGCCCGTAGACCACCTCGCAGCGCGAAAATCATCATGAAATCCTTTCCATAGACTCTTTTGGTAGATTCGATAGGGGTCACTGTACTCTCAAAACCTTACGCTGACAGATAGTGACTTCGCTGTATGTCTAAGTAAAGACATAATTTTCAGCAACTACGAACACGTTGAAAGCAGACCCAAGAAAGTCTTCGAGTCTGGCCGGACAGCATTAGGGCAAATGGCATCACACCGTGGTCTAGTGTCGATAGCAACGAACATATAGTTGGCTCCCAACATGATCGTTCTAAGAGAGTATATATTATGAAGGAGAAAATGGCAGAAAATCGGTCGCCAACCTCATATTACTTCACCAACCTAATACAAGTTATGTTACTAAAGTAGGAATGAGAAGGATGGAAACGATTTACTCGGGTTGTACATGCATTTTGTTACTAAGCACAATCTAAGCAGTGCAGGATTTCCATAATCATGTGTATTTCCTTCAAGGTCTCTTTACACACACTTTTTTGAAATATCGTCAAGTTGAAAAATATCGAGATGAAATATGTATTCGTTGTGACCGTTTTTCTTCCTGCCGTAGCAGGAAACGTGTGAGATTAGTAAGAAAATATTATACTTCGGTTGTCCCGTTACCAGACGGAGGTTTTAAGTGTTGGTACTTCGATGAGCGAAAAAATCCCAAATGAAAAATGAAAATCAAACCTTCATCAGGGTCAAGCATGGCGTCGAGGAAAATTTTAAAATATGCGACCCCCAAGAGAGGGCTTTCACGATGTTTTTTTTTCAAGATCCGCTGTTCCTGTGGTTTCTGCCCAGCCAATGCGTCAGCAAATTAAAAGCCTGTGGTCAGAAAAAGCACTAGGCCAAACTCCTGACAAAATGAGGGAATTAGGAACCTAACAAAACTCAGCACTCATATTCCCGAACAAAATCATTCAAGATAAGAACCTAATAAATTCGATATTCATATTCCGAAACGAAAGCGTTGCCGACCATCAGTACTGGCTGGTCCTCTGGTGACAAAGGAGACAATAGGAAACCTTCTCAACGAACTCATCATCGAATCTGAAAAATTAACCTGCCTTGGATCCTCCGTCACTAGCTGTCAGGGAGCTTTAGGCTAAGCAGAATTCTCACTTCCCACCGAAATAAATCCTCAAAAAGTACAGTTGTTTTGACCAACTTGAAAAGCTAATCATTCGTGAGAAATTCTGTTTAATCAGTTCACTTACATGATTTTGCAGAGCTAAAGCCATCTGCTCGACTTATCCATGTGTCATCTTATCTGTCCTGTCTGACTATACGATCTCCCCACTTAATCATCTAGACCAGGTGGCTGATGCAATATCTTGATCGGACTCTCTCACCGATATTTATATGTTTTATTGAGCATTTTTCTTTTGGAAAATACAATCCGAGAACGTGTTTTCTCAGGATTTTCCTTCTGAAAATCGCCTGGCTTTCGCTCTTTCTCACTTTTCATTGTTTGGCCCTTGTCTGTGCCATTTTTCGGGCATCCAAAATTCCTTACCATCATGGGCTTGCCATGTTTCCCCGTGATACATTGGCTACACTTTGTTCAAAATAAACGAACAATGATGTTCATCATTATCATTCAATAGAAAGGAAGTGTTTAACACTGAATTTGAGGTAAAGAACCATTTTATCGAAGTTTGTGCTCTGACCATCCAACCAAGTTCCATTAACTATTAAACTTCTTATTAACTGCATCTCCCATCATCAACGATTCCAACCAGTCTCCCGCCAGTAATTACCACGCGACTTTTTTTCACCCTGACAGTAGCTTAACTACAGAAAGAACAGAGATCACGCATAGTTTATGATCCTTTCGGATGCCGCTGTTTTCACACTGATGAATAGTGAATTTTATTGGAATTTCAAGGATTCGTGGCAGGATTATCGAAGGAGCCCAAGAATGTTGTCCCCGAAAGAAAAGTATTATAAGACAAATCAGAGTGACAATTATTGATCGTCGCATCCCAAGGGGTGAGGAAGAAATGAGGATTGAGCAGCCATGCACTTCTGTGAATGGACATCCCAGTCCGTTGGCTTCCTGTGAACACAGCACTGATATAAGGTCAGGGGGGGGGGGGGGGGGTAATTTTTGCGATGTATTAGTTGGATGAAGTGATCTTGAATCTGGAAAATTATCGTCCAATATCACATAAGTATCGAGTTGACCTTCCTTTAAACACCCGAACAGACATTATTATGTCGCAAAATTACTATAACGAAATTCGTCTATCAATACCAGATCTGCCTCAGGTCCGATGGCTGCCTCGTATGAGTTGGCGCCGTCAGTAACATTTCCCAATCCACCGGTCAATGAGTTTCCCGCGAGAAACAGTGCAGGCATGACTTCGTCTTCAAGGTTGCATTCGTCTCCACCCTTGAAGCACTGACAACAGGCAAGCTGTCTTCCGTTAGTCTTACACACCTCTTTCAGTTTAGCTTCGATGGTTTAAGTAATGGTACGAAGTTTGAAGTGACGTTGGTGTTTGGCTGTTGGGAACAAAACCAATTTCCTTTTGCGAAACTGGGAATGAATGAGTGAGCATAGATAAAACAAGAGAAATTGCTTCAGATTCTAGTGGTAATTTTCTTAAGGAGGAGCTGACTAAAAGATATTTAGAATTAGCTCACGATGTCCTTTCCCGCCGGCTCAATGCGTAATCGTCACAGTGTAGTCCTGCTGTTTTCCTTTATCGCACTATGCATTTATAAGCATTCGCTGAAGTGCCTTAATGCCAGAGCGAAATGTGATGTACACAAAAAGCACCATCAGAGGATTGTAGGAAAGCGTGACGCAAGATGAAGCTAGTCGAAAGTCTTTTCCCTAGCTAAAGATGAAACATTTTTGCGGCATGAATGGTGAAAAATGCAAAAATGGTAACTGATTAGTTTGTTTTTTGGCGCTACATCGAGCATTACCACTATCGCACCCTTGTTTCAGATTGTACTGCTCACTTTTACCAGATGAGCTGCAGAAAAACTTTGTCGTGCACGTCCTAAGATATGGAGTCGAATAATGCAAAACCAGAAAGATTTCTTGAATTGAAAGATTTCTTAAAGTCCTCTGTAAAAGCTGCATTACTATCTAACAGGAAAAATTATGTTTGCATGAGAATGTTTCGTATGTTACCCCTTCACCCATTAGTAGGAGGAACAAAAACAGGTCCGAATGTCAGCTTGCCTTGCCCTGGAAATGGAGACAATCGTGGTGTCGGGATAATATTTTTCTGCCTTTCTTCATATTTTTTGGCCATAATCGTGATGCGCATCCTGCTCAACTGACTGTGTCTGATGCTACGGCGCCCTGTTGAAGACCCTTCGGTTTACTAAATTCTGGTTGAAAGGGTACACGTTGAATCGAGATGGTAACCGTGAGTGTAGGCGTGTGTTCAGGACAAAAGACCCATGTGTGCGCTTGTGGCGCGCGATGTGAAGCATGCGAGATAGAGGGGCTGGGTTCTGATGCGATGCCGCGTAACGCATCTTTCTAACTTGATAAAACATACACATGCCCTTGCAAGTATAAATCGCGAACATGGCAAATTCAGAAGGAATTGGTTTGATCTGTCTGAAAGTAGCGCTCTTAGTCATATACAGCACAGCTGCAATAAGGATATGTCCAACGGTAAGAGGTTTCTTTGAATTTGGGACTTCATTCGGGTGATGTGGTATGCTTTACACTGGACTCATAATAAGGCTAATTTATGCAACAGAAGAACCGCTCAGTAATGTTTCCAAGACGAGCCATTATCTAGATCATTAATCTCCCAAATAGAACCGAGTGAAGTTGCCGATCACAAGTCGCGTGCCTCCACTGATCTCATATTTCCGCCGTTCTTTGTTGTACAGGTATAGGTATCCCGTGGATCTGCGAACCCCCTCAATTCGCACCTCTTGTTGGGCGATAATGATCGCCGACTCGGCTACAACTATTGCCACCTCAACCCCTATCACACACCATAATCTTTTGACCCTGAATAAAAGCACCAGGCACGTTCTCAGCAAACCCATTTGGGAATCCTTCGTGCTGCTCTATTTGTGGGAATCTACCCTTTTCACCATATTCCCATATAATTTGTTTGTCACATTTATCAAGTGCAATTATTATTTTCATTCGATTGTCATGAAATGGATAACTAAACGATGAACGTCACTCAACGGAGTGATCGATGGGGCCGGAGCCTTCTGAATAGGAGTTCTTTTAATGTAGTAAAAATGCTTGGTAATTATGCACTAAAGTGATGCGATCTGCGAGAAATATGCGATCTCCCTTAGATCTAACTAATTTTCTAAGGTTTTTACGTGAAGAAATGATGCCTTGATCAATGCTTTCGAAGGGTTTACATCAGGTGCACGTGGGATACCGCTTTGCTCAACGTTATTAATACTATCACTCGGCTTTTAACCGATCATTGTGAAAGCGTGCTAATACCAAATAAACGATCTCAATGTTTTTCCGCTTGATCTTTGAGAAGTTTTACGGTTCTCGTAAGAAAATAATGATAACTGAAACAGTCAGCACCAATCCATAGGGAAAATTTTACTCAGTTTTCCCTGATTTCGACCACTCATGTCTATTTCGTTGAAGTTCAACTGAATGGTTTCATCCTTTACCATTGAGAATCTTGGTTTCGAAGACCCTGTTCCCGATACCTCTAGAACAACCCTGACCGGCGAGTTTGCGTTCTACGGTGCCTAAAAATCATCTTGAGTATCAGCATCGGGTTATGCAAGGAAGCAAGTAGCAACGTTCTCTGGGCCCGAAACCCGAAACTGTCAAATACAGACACGAGCCTGGGCTTCTGAAATTCCCTAGCATGCAAGGGTTGGGTCTTGATTGGTGTTGTTTCTTTATTTCGTTGCGCATCATGTATTTATTAGTACTTTAAACCTACAGGTCCCCAAAGTTGAAGTTTTCTTCCTCCATTACCACCATTATGCCAGATTTCTCCTCATAAATGTCCATTGAATGCTTTTTATGCTAACTTGCTTCTCTTATAAGCAGCTCCAAGCGACATATGAAAAAAATACATGTCAGTATTTTCACACTATTTATGGAACAGTTGCCGTAAAACTCATCAATAGGTGTTCGACCGGAATTTTCAGAAGTTTTAACTTTTTTGTTTTTTTTAATGTTCTTTTGAATTCATGGTTTTTTGCTGCACGGTTTGCTCCAATTATCGCCATTAACTAATTTTTACTTTCATTTGTTCAGTGGAATTTCCACCTCGTTGTTGCCAGGAATCTTTCAAAGAAATTCTCTAATCATGCCTCGCGGGATGTCTATCGTTAGGGCAGGATTTCACATCTCGCGGTGTGGCACGATGCATGCCAATGGCGGACGCCATAAGTATCTGGGTCCTAGGGCGATTTCGCAGTAGGGCTCAAGACAGCTGAATCGCTTCAGGATCCGAATACATACGGCGCCCCAGCCCGAACGCATCCCGCCGCACATGGCACGCACACTTATCGTAACAATGACTGAGCATAGGATTTAATTTACAAATCAAGCTTTTAGGACCGAAGTAATCAGCCCTACATTTTGCGAACTTTGATTACACCCTTGGGACGAATCGATGGTTACACCGTTCTGGCAATGTGCAGCGATCGTAGAAGGCCAAATGTATCGGTGACGTAACCCACTACCTCGCTGGCTGTGGCTGTAGATTGCGATTTTGCGAACCCATACTTGTGGGATCTCAGGTACCGAGACGGCCGGCACGCTCTACCAGCTTCTGTACTCTTCTGCACTCTTACATGGGCGTTATTTTTTTTGACCCTCCCCTCTGTACTGATTGTGCTGAGTTGCTCGCCGCGTTCGCAGAATCGCGAGGTCGTTGTCTAAGTAAGCACCCAATTTTCATCCGAATCATAAACTGGCAAGAAGCTGTTTACCAGGTATAGCTGTGGTCCAAAATCAAAGAGGAAAGTGAGGTGATAGGTTTGCACACGAAGTGGACGTAAGCTGAGTCTACGGCAATGTAGCTCTCGAGGTTAAGATTGAAGGCATGCGCACCTTCCTGTGTAAATGAGAAATTAATATAGATCAATGGAAATCTACCATGATTTCCTCGTTTTAAAAGCTTTTCATTCCACACACTGAAAAGCTAACTATAAAACCCCCATATGGAAACGAACGTGGGGATTTCCAATTTCACCCACAATACTCTTACTCATCCTTTCACTTCATCTTCCACTCTATGTTCCCGAAAATGATGCTCTGACGTACTTTTCCCACAAGACGGAACAACAGGGGAAGAATCCGTGCAGCCTCAGAGATCACCCTTCCTTAGTGACCCTATCTGTTACATAACAAGAACTTACTTAGAGAAGGAGTTAAGCCTGAAAGACTGTTGCAACAACCAAAGGATCTGTCGAGCTTTATTTCCATTTGATTCTGCGAATTCTAAGAAAGTTATGAAGTAAAGAAACGTAGAGCATGAAGATTGCAGAGCTGAAATGATAAAACCGTCTTGGGATTCTTATTTTCATAGATCCATTTTCACGCTTTCCCAACTATGAAACTGCTTTTGAGCTCGTTCCTGGATTCTCACCTTACTTCTGCTCTCGCTACTGAAAAATGCTTTTTCATAGCAATCTCGTTTATTTCACTGTTCCACAATAGAATGCATCACACATGTTTCAGATAATGACAGCTGATTCAGCAGATTCCTCATTCACGTGGTCTGATTATTCGATAAGCGAGGACGATGCCTATGTTTACTGTCGAGTGGGAGCCAGCCCGAACAAAGGCCACCTCGCTGAAAAAGCCGATTCATCGAAACCCACCCGTGAATCCTGGAGATCATGTAGAGATTCGGGATTCGTTGATAACATGCACCCGATGAATCGCAGTCAATCGGCAGTTTTGGAAGATCAGTTCGAAGATCATGTCTACTACAACCTACTACCGTACCAAGCACAGAAAGAAGATCACGATTATACATATCCAGCTTTTGCTACAGAAAGCAATCAGGATGTCCGAATCCGGAAAATTTCCGGGCTTAATTTGAGACGTGCCAGAAAAATATTTCGTCGATCTGACAGACAGCTGAGTACACTTTCTGTGAGAACCGTCGTTAATGGAGGTACGTCCACTGTCATCGATTTTCCTAGAGATCCGTGAATTACAGTCGATCTTGCTTTAGCTCGTCCTTATCGCGGATGCCAAGAGCGTCACACGACCTCCCATCAGCCAGCCACTTACAAGAAAGAAATTACCCCAAGGCGATGTGTGGAATGTCGGGAGGAAGAGCTGAGAGATCTTGGGAAATCGGAAGGAATCAGTACTGAATGCGAGAGCATCCGTAAGGTCAAAGAAAACGAGGCAATAGAACTATATGGTGAGTTTATTGAAGAAATCGGCTGCTATCCTGGTGAAGGGAGGGGGAGGGGGGGATGGGGCAGGGGGGGGGGGGGGGAGGGCAAATTGGCGAATGTGAAACAAGGACAGGGCTACACATGACTTGTCTTACGTACGCCTCTGTGAAGCTAATGCAGCTGTACAACTTTCATGTGAAAGCCTATTACTGCTCATCATCTGACCACTTGCCCCCCCCCCCTGATTAAGACAGCACCACTAACCAGCAAAATTCAATAAATTCAGGTCGTCTCATTGTGGTAGCAATAGAGGAATTAGGAGCAGAACCTGACGGAACAGAGCGAATCGCAGCATTTCAACGAAAAATTGAGAAGATCTTACGTTTGCGGACGGGATTAGATTTGTCCACAACTAGTGAAGACTTCAAGAAGACTGCTCAGTTGTTTGGTGAGTTCCATGTGACGTTGTTGAGGTTGCAAAGGCTACGCCCCAAAGGTGTAATTCGCTAGTGTCAGCAGAGGTCTGGGAAAAAGTAGGAGAGGGCATTTTACTGGGGTAGGACACCAATTATCTGTGCGAACAAGGTAATTTTAACCGAGAATCATGCGGGCGAGGCTGAAAACGCACTCATGTACCAGAAGTGGGCGAACAAAAAAATGCAGAAAAACATTTCTTCTTGCAGAGATCAGCTGAGAATTTCAATCCGACATTTTGATTAATAATGGTTAGAAGTCATTCGCGCAATCTTTCTACAGACAGGAAGTCAACACTATCCCCTTTCTCCCCCTCCCAAACCTCAAGGCCACTAATAGGCTTGACTTCAGCATCTATTCTTCACCATGCTGGTGAGAATTTTCGAAACCGTGGCCAAATTTTCCGAAAAATGGGGAAAACCCTTGTGAGCAGCTGTGTTCTCCTGCTTTCTTTGTGCACACTACTGGTTTCACGCTCGTACAGTATGATTTAAAAGGGCATTTACATGCAAATTATGATTTATTAATCTAATTTAACCAATTCCATATTTCTGCGCTGGCATAGCATGCAACACAATGAATAACGAATTTAGCGTAGTGTTAGTTAATACGAAGCTGAGCTTACAGTTTGCCATTCCGCGATCCGCAGGGTCGCCCGGAATCGCAGAATTACAACTGCCGTGCGCGCTTCTACAGACGTTCTTTTTCTCAGCTGACTCACCCCTTCTTATGGAGCCCCCACCCCCTCCCCACCTAACCCTGGAATTAACGGTGGGAAGAATGCACTATTTCTCAAGTTTTTGACCGCTCCGATCCGTTTTTTTCCACTTCTCTATTACTTAACACTTCGACTTTCTTTTCATATTTGGCCCCAACAGTCCCTACTGCTGCCTTTAAACCTGTCTTCAGTGGGCGGAGTTATTTAAGTAGGTTCGGAACGCTAAAATCGGCCAAAGGCCGCCCCTTATAGACCGGTGAATCCGCCCCCTCCGGGCCGCCGCAGGCGGTCTCAAGGAGAATCCGACTGGTTGGATTATAACATCGTGTGATCCTGATGATCGCAAATCCGCAGATCAATACCCATGCAATGTTCAGTTGAACTGCAAGGGACTGCAACCGATGGCGAGGTATAACCTCAGTTTGAGAAGCGTGCACAGGTGTTGCCGCCTTTGCTTTGAAGTCACTCCCCGTGCCAATGCAACCACACTTTTCATTAGCTTACCGTTACTCATAACACCTACTGCGAAGATTGAAAGTGGCGAACACACGTCCCCTTCAGACTTGACATTTTTTGTATCGATTTGTCCTTCACACCTCCGCTAATGGTCAACAGACTTGTTCAGGAGGGTCAAATGGTTGAAACTGTTTACAGTGCTTGGCTGATATGTCATTTGTAGACATGGGGCACTTGCAAATTTTCCTTCCTTCTCATTAACATACGGAACTCAGCAAATTCATCAGGCTATATCACACAATAATCTGCCCCACCATATGACTTTTTCAAGCGCTCTTCCGCATTACACCTTACTGGAGCTATACCAAATAATCTGGTGCATCTTGCTAGTAACCGATCACGTAGGCAAAGGGCGAAAATTCCTCGATAAGAAAAAAACTTTATTGGCACACTTTTCTTGCAATCAAAGTACAGCTTACAGAGATGTTAGTGGAGCGACGTCTTCGTGCAATCAACGACATCTCACCGTCCAGTTGCCAAAAGATCGCTGACAAACTCTGCCTCACACAGAGCGCTGCTCGTCGACAGCGGACCCCGTTCGTTCATCTGGGATCCATCAAAAGAGGAATTCGAAGATTCCTTGGATTCCTTTAGACGACTGTCATTGGCATAAATAATCCCGGTGTATCGACTAGGCATTTATAATTTATTGACTATCGTTAGCATCACAGCTAGTTAGTAGCTCACCTATCACCTTCACTCGCACTTTTATATGAGTTCTACGAACTTAATGCTGTAATGTCTACAATTTTAACGCTATTATTTTTCCATAAATTATTTTTGATAGCCCCTGTTCATTACACAACAAAGATCAGTTGGGACGGTTTCCAATTGAGAACGGTCCTCCGCAAAAAAACCGAACTTCTCTCATTTTAGCCCCCGATAGAAGAGTTCTCCAGTTCTTCCTTGAAGCACATAACCGTGGTATTAGTGAAGGGTTTCTCTAGGAAAAATTCCAAAAGTAGTAATAAGCCTTTGAGCTCGAAGACTTTTCCGCCGGCGGTGGTATAACCTAGAGTTTCAAGCCGCACTCATTGTCAGTCATCCGTTACCATATCAGCGCCACGAACGCGTGGTTTGATTGAAGGCGATAGGATTCGATTGAGCCGATGAAACGACGGGTAGTAATCAATAGCAGTAAGGAAATGTAAGGCATGTAAACTACATGTAGCAAGTTTTGAGAAAATCACGTTCAGTGAAACAAGGGACGCTGAACGTGAGGACGACCTCAAACGCTAGTCTTCATCGCGATAATACCGTGTTCGCAGCAGTGGAATCAGTGGAACGTGTGGAATAGAATCACTGTTCGGGAAAATGGTGCAATGTTGGCAGATCGATACATATCGTATCCATTCTCAGAAATTTCACGATCCTATCAATTGAACACTTCTCCTAATCGCGTGATCAAGGGTACGAAAGCGGTTTCATGAACGGAATTTTTCATAATTATCCACGGGAGCCCCCTTCCCCTATGGGAGATTTGGCTGGGAACCTTCAGGTTGCTCAGAAGATAAGCCACAGTGTATTAGAGGCCAATACAGACTTAGCCAACGGTTCATTGAATGATTAGAATCTAACCGAAAAGCAGACAAAAACAATCAAAAATGAGAAAGAGTAAGCAATTCTTCTAAGAAGAAACTCATTGAGAAATCTAAAAAACTATCTATGAACTATCGGCAACCTTGATAACAAGTTCTCGAGCTTGACTATATCAAATACTATCTCTAACAACTGACTGAATACTAGACAACAAACAAGTCATTGAGCCAAGTGGTCCATAAAACAATTCGAGGATAGTGAGAAAGTTCAGGAAAATTAAAGCGCATCATAGATTTTTGATGGGGAGATTTCAGACCGGGTTTTGCACTAGACTCGAGCGAAGGACAAATTTAACGAAAACCCCTTTTTCGAAAAATTCTTCGTTCTTTCATATGGCATAAAGAAGAGGCTAATATGTGTGTAAACGAACGCGTACCCAGACGTCGCTCGCAACACATGAAGCACCAGTCGGCTGTGATGCTCACTCGTCAAGTACGGGGCCGCAGGGGACTACCTGAACTACAAAACACGAGTATCTTGACCTCCACCTCCTCCACGTGGAATGGGTCAGCTAGGTGTCTACGTAATGTGCCTCTGGGTGAAACCGTAGTAGACCTGATTTCTGGGAGGGATCAAGCCTCAATCCACAATTATGGATCAAATATAACTTGTAAAAAAATGAACCACATGGTGGGAGCTGAGATGAGCAAATTCAGTGACAAGATGGTTCTATTATGCAAATACACAAGGCAATCTCTCCGACGATACATCCATCGACTTCAGCATAGCAAGAAATTGCTGAGGTAGACACTTCTGCCATTTTCTCGCTTCGATAAAGAAGGGCGTTCAACTCTGAAAGCTGCTTGGCTGATTGATCGAGTACCACTGCAACAAAAACAAAAACCTTTACAAAGCAAGGTCAATGCTAGCTATCGCGTAAGAAAAAATATTAACCCTCGTATCATCATATAGCTTTTTAATTGCGTGTACGAACAATTATGCATGAGTGTAAAGTATGTATCGGTGCTATCCCAATGAGGGGAGACCATGCCTATGGACGCTATTTAACCTAGGCCTAGAAAGGGATAGAACCCCTACCGTTTTGCACTGGGATTTAGACAGCTATCCAGCGCAGCTTTTGACAGATTTGCTGAGATTCATGTGATTGTTGCTTGGAATTCTTTGCCAACGTCTTCTTGCTGCTTCAGACGTTAGCGCCTCTATGTAAGCACGAGGGTTTTACCAAACTCTACGCTCTCTTTGAACAATTATTAGGTTGGAACATAATTTCTGTCACACTATGACGAAAAATTTCAAATTTATTTTTCCTAATTTGTGTCTAACTTCAGTCAACAAAATATGTACCATTATAATCAACAATATAGTGCCAGCGAATAGGGAGATGACAGATGCCTTGCTTATAGAAGTCTGCGGATTTCTGGTCGAAGAAAGTCTGGAGGTCGGTTTTGAGATCATCGTCATCTTTGAGCTGCTGTCCGTCGAGGAAGTGGATCAGAGATGAGAATAGGTGGTAATCAGTTGGGGCCATGTTCGAAGATTACGGTGGGTGGGGGAGCTTCGTCCAACCAAGGTCATGGAACTTTTGACACGCCAACTTTGCCACATGTGGGCGAGCGTGGTCGTGGAGGAAGAAGACTCGGTCCATTTTTCCGGTAAGTTCCGCGGCTACGGTGTCCAATTGCCTGCGGAAGAGATCAGGAGTGACTGTCGTGTTGGATGGTAACAGTTTCCTTTGATTTTGAAAATTTTTAAAAATTTTTATTTTTTTCTCTGTGCAATTTTTTAAAAAAATTTTCTGTTTCAATTTGAGTCGATCGAGCCATCTGGTTGCCGCCATATGAGAGACAGCACCTGGGCCCACCGACTGGTTGATTCCGTTGGTGGCCTCGCGTGCTGAGGAACCAGGGCGGTGCTCGTGGATTTCGTACCTTTCGCGAAATTGTCGTAGATTCACGGCTAGTTGAAGCCATAGAAAATATGAATGGGTTAATCAGTAGTCCTTTTCACTCGCTTTACATATCCCCCACTACCAACTATTCCAGGAGCTTCCACAGTTTTCCACAAGAAAAACAAAAAGTGTGACAGAAATTATGTTCCAACCTAATACATAGCCCTTGACCTGCACAGTGCCAACTGCAACATTTTTTGAAGTTCAGCTGCCTTTCCGACGTGGGAATTTCGATAGCTATAATTAACTGAAATTTATCAATTCTCCCATACCAAAACTGCTCATCAAGGGACGTCAATTCGAAAGCATGATTTTTCCACACACGCAATGGGTAACTCACATTTGATACCACCACCTTAGTTAAATATAAGTGAAAGTGCAATTACAGTGACAAATAAAATATGCGGTAGTAGGTGTACCTTGTCATCGACGAAGGAAGGCAGCTGTCGATAACGGTGAAGGTGTTGAAAAGCAACGGTGTAGCAGATGGCGTCAAAGCAGGAGACGTGATGGTGAGCAGATGAAGATTGAACTCCCATTTTCGATAATGTGAGAGTTCAGATTAGAAATTAGCAAGCATGTTTAAAGGAAGGTGAGGCTGTGGTGCGAAGTGCGAGCACGGATATATTTGCATAATTCAGACGATTGTACCAATGTCGTGTGTTGGAGCAGAGCATGATATGAAATATAGCAAAGTGATCACATAGGCAAACAAAATTCAAATAGAGAATGGCTTGGAAATCAATAAAGGAGAAATGGAAGCTTAAATGGGAAAGTACGACGAAAATGGGGGAGCAAAGGAAAGTGACAGAGACGCAAGAAAACAAATATCTTGTGCAACGCTTGTGCAGTGTTACTCAACATCAAGAATTTTCAGTTCACTACAAGGAAAGATCAGCCACAACTGCCCAAATGGTGAGGTTTCGAGGTTAGGAATGCACTTGCAACAACAAACGATAAGAATTAAGAAGTAAACAGACTTCCGAGGAAAAATTATTCTCAAAACCTAATGCCATGTTAATGAATTGTATAAAGCGGTAACTAATCGTCCAGACATTCAGATGCGCCTACGAATTCATCCGTCTCACGGTCGGTGTTTGGTATCTTAGCCATCGAGTACATACTGTAAGCCGCTTGTCCGGTAATTTCCTTCTCGATCTCGAGAAAATCTGGTAGCAGTACTGGTTCTCCTTTGGGAACGGTAGTGTACGTTTCCAAGAATATCAGGTGACCATCCAACTGTAGCGAATTCGCAGATGGTGGAATAACAGTGTATAAATCGAGGTTGAAGTACTGATTGCCAACCATAAAACACCGTCTCTGCTTATGAAGAGGTGCACGACTTCTGTCCTTCATTGTACGATACCGGGTGTATTCACGGAACGTGATCTGCGTTCTCGTTTCCACGAACTCCTTGCCACGATGGAGTTCGCGCCTGGTGACAGTGAACGTAGAGCGACCATTTTGCTCACGAGAGCGAATGCGAACCTGCGTTTCAGGATTGTCCGAAAGAAGATATTCGTGCAAGATGTTGAACTGCTCGTATTTCACAAAACGGGACTCATCTATGCTTCTCACCAGCCACTTGCGCTTTCTGCTGTTCTTGCTGAGTCGATCCTGAGGATCTATACCCGTTCGATCACAAACAACTTGGATGAGCTTAAGGACTTTGTCTTCAAACTTTCTACATTCACTGTTGTCGATAATATCCAAGTAAGGGTGACCCAGCCAAGCCTTTCTAGTTTTCACATCCATCTCCTTCGCTGCTGAAAGGGTCTCCTTCCTCGTTGCGTTATTAGCTAGTGTATAGTACTCTTCAGCTCCATCTGCAGCAGTAACCAGGTGTACGACTTGGTCATAGCGCTTGTTGAGTAGGTCGAATTCTTCAACACCGATTTCGTGAAGCATCTGAAACCATTCGTCGCGGCCCATATAAGCAGAAGGATCCATTCCTCCACGATCGCAGATTACAAGAATATTACGGTCCAGAGTAGCTTCAGCTTGGTTGAAGAAAACATCCTCGATTTGTAGCATCGTTTTCAGCAAATCCTTTTGAAAAAGGTACGCTTGTTCCGGGTTCAATTCCTCGAACTTCACACGTCCTCCAAATAAAATAGTTGCCGTCTCTGGTACTGTGAACACCTTCCAGCCCATATTCTCAAAGAATGTGGCAAGGCGATCCTGACCTGTTGACTTTCCTCCACAGGGACCTCCAGTAAGTACTAACTTGTACAGTTGACGACTTTTCGGCGGCAAGGGAGCACTAACCTTGGACTCCATGTTAGATCTCCTACGAACTTGCTAATAATCGAGAACACGGTTCTTAATGGGCTTGATCCGACTCTGCTGCTGTTTTCTATCCCTGAAAAGAACGCGTGGAATTTCTGCGAAATTGGCACGTAAGAAACAAATTCCCAGCGTAGATATGTTAATCATGAACATAGACGTACCGAACAACACCCTTCCCTAAGAATAAGGTTTCACCCCAATCAATAGACCAAGATAAAATCCCAACCTCGTTTCCTATGTTTTCAACAATATTGCCGCGAATCACATTGACAAATCCACCGAGTGTTATTCTTCCTCTCAAGGTGGTCGTCGTCAACGAAAGACTGCACTGAAATTGCTAGAAGTATCTCACAGTGACAGCATCTCGTATGAAGTAGACAGCAAAGACTAAGCAAGAATATGGAGTGCACTGGATAACAAGTTCTCTCAACAAGCGACAGGTTCTACACTACTTGACGGCAATTGAGAAACTCATAACACTTGAATTTTATTGACGTTATCGCAAGGCAGAAGGCGGGGCTAGGTAGGTTCAAGAGAAATGTTGCCATACCCCATCTCTGCACAAGCAAACAAGCAAATAAAGTTGGTACGACAGAATGATTTGGCTCCAAGGGATGTAGATTTTTGAGCCCACGCTCAGAAGGCAAGGAACCTCCAAATGGCTAAACTCTTTTGTTTTATCACTGTTGAAACTAGGAATTCTAATTGGTGCAGTGGTGTTTCTTTCAATCCAAGACAAGAACAATTGAACCAAGCTACAAGCTTTTGATAGACGTATTTAGGATTCCCACGCAGTTCCCTGCGAGTGTTTCGCTCCACTGCCACCCACTCGAGAATCAATGATGTAGCATGAATTCAAATTTAGTTGAGAGGGGAATTTCAGCCAGATGGCATACCGACCAATAGTATCTGAAACTTTTTTTTAGCTAGAAGATTGTAGTCTGTGTCAAACTTGTGCGCAAATCGTGCAATAATTTTACGGTACAGTAAAGTAGTGAGATGAATTTGCGAGCGACTTGCATGCATCACGGTACAAAGTGGAAATAGAGAGCTGCGGAGAATAACCAATCAAGGTGAAAAACAGAGAGCTCTATGAATATGTGGTAAGGAAGGAGTAGTACAGCCACACCGACCGAACTTGTTCGCTCCCCTAGCAGAGCGCAAAAATCAATCTCACGACCCCCAATCAGCTCTCCAAATCGTCTCCCATTACCGGCATGTTTTGATTGTGGTAGGATGAAGACGTGAATACATCTTCCCCATGTCCGCATAGCGGGCCGAAAAAATCAGAGTTCATAAAACGAAGCCACTCGAAAAGGTGCACGTATGCCATGACAACCAGAAGCTCACTGCGGCGCTCGATGCGCGAGCAGGTCTCACCATTTATCTATCAATCGAATCATCTTCCTACCACATCAATGAGAAAAAGAATTCAAACATCCAGCGTGTTTTTGAATGTAATAACAGAACAACGTATAAGAAACACGCTGGTAGCGAGTGAAGCCATACAAGAAATGCAAAGAAGCCTTACTAACCGTGAAAATTAACGCACCGGCTTCCTCTATTTACATCCACAAAAAGAACGAAACGCAGCTAAGATAACCCCGTTTTCGAAACAAAGTGTCATTCGCATCAATAAAAACCATGTGGGGATACAAGGAGGAAGAGGGTGGGCAGAAACAGTTTAACAACTCGAAGTCGGAGCTTCTTTTCTTCCTACGCTCAGGTAAAATTAATCTGCACCGAGCCGCAGACAGTTATTCGCACCTCGCCTATATGATTGGCTTGTCCCGATTCTGCAGGGAGGATGTGGAACAGATGCATGATTCTAAAATGACACCCCCTCCCTGCACATAATGTTTGATGAAGCCGCTCGATAGCGGTGTAGTCGGTGTTTTCTGCGATAATTCCCTCTACACAAGTTATTCAGAATAGTTAAACGTTTACATTACACTTGGAAATTCCCTACTTGAAGTTACTAAAACCCCTCCAGTACTGATTGGATTGAGATAACTTGCCAGACCTCATACAAATAAGGGCAACGCGTTGAAAACGTCCATGAACCCGATCTCTACGAGTAACGGTGCAGAATGGTTATATTCCTACTGCTGAGCTTGTATAACGTAATTACTATTTGCAAAAGAAACTGAAGCGGTCCGACTGAAGGTCAGCAATATGGCAAAGAATCGAACTTTAATAGCCGATGTGAGCACAAATGACAACAACTTCATGAATTCAAGGCTATTACCACAATTCCCGAACTAGACGACACTGACCAATATTAAAAATGAAAACGGAAGAAGTTTAAAATTGAAGAACCCATGCGAAGTTGAGCTTCAAGAAGCAGCTGCAGCTTCCATCTATGGACGAGTTGTCACGTACGCCTCTCAATCTGCAGATTAAGCACTCTAAAATCCGCCTGGTTTCTTATAAATCCACGGATCGACTTACGCAGGGGAACAGCTTGTGGGCTCTTTGTCCTGTATTATTTTGATTTGAATATACTGCGCTAAGTATTGTGTAGTGTCTCATACTATAATTTTATAGTATAGCTGTACAAGTGCATCGAACATTGTAATGGTTGTTTTTCTGCACGTGTTCCATATGGAGCTTCTGGATCCTGATGTGCTCTCACTACATTTTCCAATTCTCTTACTCTCTTACGGTACACTCAGAAAATCTTTTTACTTTGTTTAAAACCAAGGGTGCTTTCCTAACGAGAGGGACACTTTGTAGAAAAGGCTGTTCCAGGAATTCACATGATGAACCTGGGGACACATTAGTGAACAATTAAGAGGCTTGTCAATGTTTAAGTTGAACAAGTTTAACAGTCATTGGTGCATATGTATTCAACATTCGGTGCTATTGTAGTTAGGAAAGAGCCACTCCATCATGCTCGGCGTCCGGCGCATTTTTTGCCTCAGCTTTTAGCTTAGGGCTTAGTTTAGAGTGAAGTCTCGTTTCTTCTGAAGTCTTTGGTAAAAATAAACACTTGCTTTACAAACTGATGAACGTTATCGGGTAAGGGACGACAGTGCAACCATAAATGCTCCCCCCCCCCTCCCATCCACATTAGCAGTGGACATTCTATGAAAAGTTCTCGGTTCAGGATTGCACACTAAAATTAGTCCGGGATCTTAGCGAATTGTAGTGCTTTGAGGAGGGCGTGCACTTCGTAGCAAATTGCATGTTTACGTGCTCTAGTTGCTTGCTAATCCTACGTTGTTTGTCATGATGAATAGGGCACTACTTCAAACTTTGTGGTAGTCGTGCATCGTTTTCGTTTTAACTTATATTCTTACAAGGCATACAAAGATAAATGCATTCTCTCTCTTATTTGTAGATCAGCTTAGCTTTGCAGTTGAGCTTTTGTTTTTGATGTTCTGGTTTTCTCTTGGGATCTTTTTTGCACGTCTTATTTGTACACGCCGCTTTAAAACTATTTTTCAGCAGTACTTGTTCTACCGTCAATATCGGCGCTGTGAACGAGATTTAGCTTGGAAATCATTCGTCGGCATGGTAATAATGCTTGTTTCTGATACTATTTAACATTTCTCGAAATAGAGCGTAGCACTGAGCATGGAAGAAACGCTTGGTTCTAAGTATTGATTTCGTTTCAGGCACTCTTCGGATTTGGACAGTCGGCTGATATCACAATAAAATTGGATGATGAGGAAACGCGAAAGGTCTCTTTTCATTTATTGTTTTACTTATAGGAAATACTGCGTCAATTATCGGAGGTATTTCGAAAATCGCCTACTTTCTTTGAAGTTTCGCGCATTGTTCATGGCTGCCCTTTTGAGCTGTAAGGTGTGTGCTTGGTTAGGTTTCCTGAGTTTGTGATCTAACCAGTCTGGATGGGTTTTTAGTAGGCACCTGCGTAGTCCATTATTGACTGTTCCCATTTTTTCCCCAGGTGGGCCATCCTTTTGCTTCCTACAAAACATCGTTGTGTGTTAATTTGTGAGTCCACCAATCCACATAATATCCTATCTCCTATGGTGTGAACAGAGAGTTGAGGAAAAATCAATCGCTCCCAGAACTAGCCATTGGCCATTCTTACGGCTGGAATCTAGTGGTCACACTTCACTGTAAGGCACTCATTTAGGCTTGAAGTAATAGCTAGGCAAGTGGACATGGGTTTAGGTAGTAGAGGGGAGGGGAAGGGGCGTAATGTTTAGAAGAGAATGCGACTTGTTATGGATCGGGGTTGCTCACGAATGCAGGAGGAAGATCGCATTTCGGGGCTACTGGGTTTCGTTGATCTCTTGCAGTGCTCTCGCTTAGCTTACTTCTGAACTTTTCGATTGTTCGATTTGCTTACGTGTTGTTGCTTATTCACTGCCTTGTCATCGAGCTCGGCGAACTACATTGCTTTATCAGACTGCAAAAATACGAGGAGAGGATGGTCAACAAGAAACACATTACTTGTTTTACGATGGCGAAACTATCGCTGGAACGGTGAACGTTGCCTTGAAGAAAGCCAATCAGAAGCTCGAGCACCAAGGCATTCGCATTGAATTCATCGGACAAATTGGTGAGCGAGTGCGAGTTTATAAGCATCACTGAGTAGTCACTTTACCTACTCCATTATTTCCCACATGCCAATATTTTCATGTTTCAGAGGTATATTATGATCGCGGAAACCAACAAGATTTCATTTCTTTAACGAAGGACCTCGCTAGGCCTGGAGAGCTTACACAGAACTCGTCGTTTCACTTTGAATTTCACAATGTGGAGAAACCTTATGAGTCATACATGGGAATTAATGTTAAGCTAAGGTACATTAACCGACAACCTTTTTCCCATATATTTTTTTTTAAAACTCTTTTGCTTTCCAGGTACTTTCTTCGGGTTACTATCGTTCGACGGATAACAGATATTACAAGAGAGATGGATCTGATCGTTCACACATTGAGCAGTTATCCTGATGCTGATGTCAATCTCAAAATGGATGTATGTGGTTTTCTGTTTCTCCTTCCATTAGTTGTTTTTCATGTGTGGCTGCAGTTGAGCTTAATCCATTTTTCTGTGACTCCTTTTGGTACTTATGAGTCTGCATTTATTAATGCTAGTGCACTGGGTTTTGTTAAAAAAAAAAAAAACTCGTGAAGATATTGATGGTTCCCCAAACTTGAAAAGCTCATCTCAGCGTAATTCCCTCCATCCATTCTAATTTCTGCTTTGAAACGCGCTCGTGATTTCTCTTGGGGGGGGGGGGGGGGGGACTGCTTCCGAGAAATATCATTCTCACTACTTCACACTTGCTGCTAGTTTTTTTACGCATCCACATTCCCTCATTTTCCATGCTCACTCGGACTTTCACCATCCATCACCTCGGAAATAGCACTTTCTGTTAACTTTTGAGTCATCTTTCCTTACTGCATGAGCATCTGTGGTATTTTTTCCTGTTGTGGAGAGTTAGAGTACGGAAGGCTGTGTAGGTAAGACCCGGTTACAACGTTTTGTTTGAGTTGGCATGCGCTCACATCGCTTTTCTACCTAGAAAGATACGTAACCTGATGTAGTGCTTTGAACGAACTTCTTGAAACTTCGAAGCAACCTTAACTCGTTCTCAAGGAGGAACGCTCGAACTCGGCCCACAAACTTTCTAATGTCTTTGACCCTTTTCTTTTTCTGATCACTCCCTTCGTTTTTTAATGATAGATCTGTTATTGACCTCCACCTACCCTAGGGGTCCATGCTGCTTATGTTTGTTTACTTTGTTTCGTTTTTAACACGATCCGTAGCACAGCTCTTTCGGTCTCTCTATTTGTAGGACCACTCCTAGTAGTAATTCTCTATAGGTACTGACACCTTTCTATGCTGTGTAGTTTTATGAAGGAAAATTTTTGTCCCCGCTGAGGGATAGAATCAAGGAATATACTTAGAATATCTACACCACAGACTACTTTGAGTTGAGGTGGTATCTTGGTCCCATGGTGTTACAAAAGTTTGGAAGCAGGTGTCGAATTATTACCAAAATCTGTTTAAAGCATCTACAAAGTAGTCTTGCTTAGTGCGACAGTTGTGTGCCTTGCATCTTAGGTTTTGAAATGAATGATCTTCCTAGTGCAACGCTCTTCATGGAAGACTAGTTGCGTGGGGTTTTGCCCAGCGGAATGAGTTCCGGGGTAGGTGAACCTTCTCTATTATTGCAAAACCTCTTCTTGATCAGAGAATTTGTGTGCTCTTTTCTCCTAGGTCGAGCTGTAGTATCGTTACTTGCGCGCTGCGCCTTGTTCTTTTTCTTGTCCTCTTTCCGTACAGAAATATTTCCGAAATAAAAGACTTAGGACGAAAAATGTGGAAGGAAATCACGCGGTCGATACTCTCAAAAGAAATTGCAAGTGGAGAGATACAGTACGTAACATATCAGTTGACTGCGATAAGTTTTTGTTGGGCAGTGCAACGGTAGGAATCGCCCACACATTTCTAAACAATTCTCAAACGATAGCTTTGTATTGCTTGAGAAGATTAGGTGATTTAGTAAATCACTATAAATGTGTTCTGATTATTCCTGAATCTACACTGTTTCTACATCACTTTATTGATACTGTGCCCTTCCTTTTTGCTTCATTCGCAGAAAATTCAAAAAATTTCCAGGTAGGAATTGAAGACTGCCTTCATATCGAATTCGAGTACAACAAGAGCAGGTAATGGTCCTTCATCTTTTTTCCAAATAAATTTTCATCGTTAGTTTTGACGGATTAGATCTTTGCATTCTATTATGGTATTCTCAATAATCTGCCTCCATTTCGCTAAATAGGACCCATTATTCGGGACATGCTTGGATTGTCGTGTTATTTGCTATTCGAGCTTCATCTGATAAAAACAAACTATAAGCTCACAAAATGTTCCCTGTGTTTAGCGCTATAATTGTGTATAGCTGTTTTTCCTACCCCTCATAGTCGCATTGTTTGCAAGCATCAGGGTGACAAGTAGTGGTTATCGAAATGGTAGAAAATCTCGTGTATGAATGGTGAAAACTGACCATTAAAATCGCTGTGCTAACCTGAGCTATCGAATCTCTTGTTCTTTCTACTCAGGTACCACCTTCAAGACGTGATAGTGGGAAAAATCTACTTCGTCCTGGTTCGTATCAAAATCAAGCACATGGAGATTACAATCATTAAATCTGAAACAGTTGGCTCTGGTCCCAATGCTGCCAAAGAAACCGACCCTGTGGCCAAGTTTGAAATAATGGATGGAGCACCTGTCAGAGGTGCGAGTATTTTTGTAGTTTTCCCACTTTTAGCTCATTTCTGCTATATTTTTTCATATTTTTATATAATTTATTTTATCTTTCCAGGGGAATCTATTCCCATTCGCCTCTTTCTCGCAGGGCACGATCTTGCTCCTACAATGCGGGATGTTAGTAAAAAGTTTTCCGTTAGGTATCTCTTGAACCTTGTCTTGGTCGATGAAGAGGATCGGCGGTACTTCAAACAACAGGTATTAGTTTCTTTGAATTTTCCTCACGGCTTTTCTTAAATAGCGGTAACATTTTTGTTCACGATTGGAAACAGTAGAGAAAGAGCCAAGTGAAACGGCGAAGAACTTAAGAAATGGGAACCTGAAAACGCCTTTCGCACGTTTCTCGATCTCTCCCTCCGGGATCCTCTGCATCGGTAGCCGGTGAGGTAGATGCAGACTGGCGAGGGGCCAAGTCAGCTGTTGATCCGCCCTCGCAGCAAAATCCTCCACATGGCGTGACAGCGTGCCTGCAGTGTCGCGAAAGCGTTGTGAGAACCCAAGCCCCACTTTTTCAATGGTTTCGCCGCGCAATAATTTATCTGAGTTGGGTTATTTCTGAGGTCAGAGGACATTCCCCCAGTTCTTGCTTTCTCTTTACCCTAGTCGATGCATCTAAGTATTTATGGAAACGCGTCATATCTAAAGGCATCGCTAGGGACAACCTTAGCCGATTGTGGTATATGATTAGAGGTGCAAAGCTGCGCAACCATATACAAAGAGTTGAATTAAACGGGAGAATTACCTTTCTTTTACACTATAGAGGACGTGCTTCACGCTCTCCGCATCTCCGGGGTGGGGGGAGGGATGTAGACTACGAGGAAGCCGTGAACGTTGCAGCACTTTCCATAGCTCTCTACCATTAGCAATGGAACGACCGAAGCGCATTAGATAAGACCGTGCTTTGGTAGCGCAAGGTGCGCTTTTAACGCGATGATTTTTTCAGAGCTCGCCATGAGCGGTTCAAGGAGAGCATGTTACCAGTTCCGATTTCCATCAGTCTTGTCGTGTCTTTGAATGGAATAGGCAGTGAATAAGAATAATCAGTGAAGTGACCAAACCGTGGCCCAAATCCTCAGTCAGCAGTTTTGATTTTCCAACTGCATAACGGGTGTGTCATTGAGATGGATTTTGCGTGACCCCGAGTGCCGCGCGGCTCCATGGGTGCCAGCTGTGGCGGCCGTAATAATTGTGTTTTAAAGTGCGAACCCTTACATAAAACGTGGGAGACCGTCATTGCTTTAGAACAGACTAATATAGTGCCCCCAGCTCGCACCCATCGCGTTGCCGACTTTTCTAGTTGCACACATCCTCTCGACAGATTTCTATGATCTCGAGATCACATTATATCTTGTCTCATGCATTAGCGGCTTTGTAGGCTAAATATGTGTGATTGCTAATGTTTCCCACCCAGGTTAGTTGCGTCAACCTGCGCTCACCGATAGGTCGATCTTTTGGGTTCCTCACGGTCTACTTTCAATGAATATAACTTCAGGAAGTGACGCTGTGGCGTAAGGCTGACAAACCAGTGAGGCCTATACTGGAACCGACGACTGCTGAACAGAGCACAAATGGAATAGAAGATACTGTCAGGGTGCAAATCGGCGGCGACCAAGAAGGCGATCGTGCAATTGAAGACGAGCAGTAGGGCCTATGTTTGATTTCATACTCGATGGATTGTAATAATAGTTTGGAATCTGTTATATTTCGATCCATATCATACATTAGGGAGTCTTGTTTCTTGCTGTCTGAAGTGAGGTATATGCTCTATATTCATGACAATTTACTATTTTGGAAGCGTTTACAGTGAGCGCATCAGTGAATTGCGCATCAGTGAAGTTGTTGTGGAGCGAAGTCACAAATTCATTATTTTTCATACAGCATAACTTGAAATATCATAAACTTGCATGTTGTCCCGATGTTTGCGCCCGATGATTACGAGTGCGTTGTTGTACAGTGCTGCATAGAGTTACTTCCATTTTATACATGTTTTACAGTTTTCCTATGTTTGTCTTAACATTTTGTACTGATTAGTAATATTTAATTCAACTTGAATGTAGCATTATTAACGTTCTGTGATACATTTTGTCTGAGTGATAAAGCCTACTCAAATTTTTATTGATGACTAACCAATGTTTATCCAGGAGAATACCGATGATGCTAGAAACTATTTCGGCTTTTGAACTTTACTGCACTGTTGGGACATCACGTGAATGCGAGTGATTCATTGGTATAAGAACTAGGCATAATCTGGTATGACACCGGTTTGGTTTGCATATAGCATTATAATCATCGTTTAAACCTTTTGTCATGGCTTTCAAACCAACCGTGTTGAATGCGTGGAAGTCTTTACCAGCATATCTTGTAGTTTATGGAAAACAATTTTAGATTAGGTTTGTCAATATGTTACTTAAGGTTCGAGTGTTATTCGGTGTCGATCGGCCGTTTTAAGTTTGCTCATTCTCCATAAGTTTTATCGTCGTGCAGTAGCGAAATCTTCCTTGTTGGTCCGTCACTTGGCATCCGTTAAAGATGGTAAGTTTTTTTCACAGCACTTCTCGTTACGAAGTGAGTTCACGTATTTCTGCGACAGTGTAATTCGTTTATTCTCTAAGCTGTATTGGTTTCGGAATTGTCTCAAACTCAGGGAATTTATTTCTGCTTTGTGTCTCTGCAACTCTCCGCATGTTTCATCCAAGATTTGCATGTCGAAAGTAGGTCGGTACCGCCAAAGAAATAATATTGGTAGGTCGGGACGACCTCAAAAACGAATCATTGTGTGACTCAAATAATACCCGCTAATATATGTACGTAGATAAGAGTCAAGCGAAAGCCATCTTCAGCTAACGGTGATTGCTTCCTAGATATGCTCCTGCCCGAAATCTGGAGTGCTCCTGATTTCGTGTTTCGATTAATTGCCATCTATCCTTCTGGTGTTTCATTATGAGTTTGGGTCAACTTGCTCGCGCTACCATCATTCCTTTTTTGAACTTCTCCCTCGAACATTGCCTTGTGGAACTATTTGGAATATGAACAGAGTACTCCCAAATTTGCTCATCTGCATGCCTTTCCTTTATTTGTTTGAAAGTATTGCCTGATCGAGCTGCGAATAACACTTTCCGCAGTACTCGGCATCTTATACCCGACGTTGTTGACACAAGTGATCTACATGTCGCTTATCATAGTTGTGCATTCATCAAGAATTGTCTCTATATCGGAGACAGGTGATTTACAGAGGCTCCTTTTGACGAAAGGACGTGAAAGTAGGCACCAATGTGTAAACTTTTTCGGCAATTAATTGGCTACAAAATCGATCTTATTTTTCGTTCATACTAATTCAACCCACTTGGTATTACTCGTAAAGGATGCAGAGCATAGAGATAAATACTACTTTGTAGACTTAATCTGTTCTCCATTGAATTTCCGTCTGTTGCAAGCCACATAACTTCCGCTCGTTGAATTTTTCATCACCGGAAATTCCCATACGTTCTTCATGGTGTATGCACGACATTCGACCGGAACTGTGTCTTAATCGCAAGTGTTGTGTTTGAGAAATGACGTTTCGCGAACAGTAGGGTCGGCGTCAGTACAAAGCATCCTTTCACGTTGCGAGCAGGTAATTTTATCCAATCGCCGTACATATGCAGATCAATCAGAAGATCGGCAGAGTTCGGCTGTCACTGATAATGTTTTGTTTGAAAACGCTAGTCTATAAGTTGATTGTGTTGCAGTGTATCCCGTGCCTCCTTGAATTCAGCAGCCGTCAATCCTAATGTCTTTAATCAGCAATGGATTTTATATCAGCATACGTGTTCTTTCGTTTAACCCGTGCTCCTGGACGGATGGTGGCTCACGGCGCGTTCGCAGGGCATAAGAAAGATTCGTGGAGCGGGCGAGGAATTCCTGATGGATCTCCCGAAGAAGTCTCCAACAAGTGGATGTACTTCCTGATGAATCAACTCTTTCACACTCATAAGGGAAAATTAAGGCACTGCATTGGACAGCACCTATGTGGGAAATGTAGGACATCTGAGGTGTCGTGGTTTGGTCAGTACTGTTACTCGTGAAAACAGATTCCGATATATTCCAGAGATGCAGCCCATTCGCCGTCAGTTTCTTTTATCTAATTTATGCTTTTTGCATGTCGTAGAGGTCTTCGTTATCAGTATCATACCGAAAAAGACGTTATTCACTCCTAATCAGTTCGACGTTCTCTTTCTGCTTTTGTGGGAGTTTTGGTAAGGGCCGTACATCATTATGGGTTTAAGTTAATTTCGTCTTACATCTCGTAACTTTGTCATCGGTGTGCTCAAAAGTCTTGTGCTGGGAGGTGCAAGGCAGCATATTTAACCTCTGATCCACATCTCCCACTATATCACCATCAGTTTTCATTACCAAGTTGTTTATTTGTCTGCAGTCTTGGGCGGTATCGCACAACTATTGACATTTTCTGTTTTTTTCTATGCATCGGTAGAGATCTGTAATTGTGGTAGTTTAGTATACTAATTTATATCGGATCTCCGATCAATGCAGATTTTCCAAATGTTTCCCTCATACTTGCAATTGGAATGGTGGAATGCATAGGCGCTAAATACCTCTTTGTGTCGGTTCGTATTGACAGTGGGAGTGCGAGCTGTTCTTTGGGGTTATGCAAACAAACAACCATTGGCTGCGTCGTCCACTAATTCTCCAGCTAGCGGCCCTTTGTCTGGTCACCGAATAAGTACGCTCTTTCCAAATTTGTCAACCTTTTTGGACTTATTTCTTGCAAGTACGATTACCGCGGCTCCGATTGGGGACAGAACGGTCCAAACGAGTTGCAGCAGTTCTTTTCATAAAGCACTAGTCGATCGGACGCCTCACATTCTCTTTGTTCTCTCGCCGCCGCTGCGTTTGCACTTCGCTGGTCTTCCTCAATTTTTCAGGTTCCTTTAATAACCAGGATTTTTTCCTTGGGCCACCAAGAGGTTTTCTGATCACTCGTGCACTTATTTATCGCCGTTAGCTTTTGAAGTGCGAGACGTTTGTAGCCAATAATAGTAGCATATTGCTATTATTTTGCTTAGTGAAGGTTTTGCTATCGACGAGATGTATAATACGATATGTGGATGCTGGTAGTCTGTGCTTGGTCGTTCTTATTATAGTTCATCGATGTCGGTCCAGCGACCTGGTTTGCGTGTGGCTAATTCAAGCGGTGCGACCTCGAGTAGGTAGATTGCGCTGTGTTGTTGCGGATTTAACGATCAATTACTTTGCTGTTATTGGTATTTATTTCATCTGTTGACTGAACCGCACAGAATGCCTTTCGTACTTCGTAAATATGATAATTTCAAAAAATGTGTGCAGATAGAGAAAAGATTGGGTTGATGCATAATTAGTGCGGCTTTTTTCAAAAATTTCATTTACAAAACAATGGTAAAATTTTGCGAAAGCGTGCTTGAATGATTAATCGAGAGCGTTTTCACCAAAGCAATCGGGAACTGCTTCCCATTTGGTAGTACTCGAAGCGTTAAATATCACTGCAAAAAAAAATACAGCATCAAAAAGCCTCATTAATTATACTCCAACGTGAGAGAAAATGTATTCTTGAAAATTTGATCTTGATTGAAATTTCGATGCATGGAATGCGGGTTTGAGTTCCATTCGAGCAGAAGTTTTTGCTCACTTCTCAGCATCCTTGTAGCAAATTGGAGGAATTCTTCATTTTGAGAGTAAGGTTTGGAATACGGGGTCCTTGAGCTGCTCACGTTTCCTGTTCTGGTGCATTTACTCTTCCCATCTGTGTTGCCCTTTGCTGAAAGCACTCTTTCTGATCTTCGTGCCGCACAGTTACTTTCTTGTTATTTCGTTCATTGCAGATGTTTTTTCGAAAAAAAGACAAAGAAGAGGCATCTGCGGTAGATGCTCACAAGCCTAAGCCACCGGTACCTCCAAAACGAAATATTCTTCCCAGTTTTCTACACAAATCGGACAAAAATCTGCCCGATGGGAACGGCTCCACTGTGTCCGACAACAACTCAATTTATGATGTACCGAAAGCAAAATTCAGTATGGCAGCTGGTGATACGGAGGATGACGTGGTAGTGAAAGGTATGTAATTTAATATCCCTCATGCTACTTGGCGAAACATTTTGATCTACTTATTTATCCTGTTTTTTATTATTATAAATTTTGCTTGTTGTTTCTTATGTATCACAATACCCCCGACGCTGTTTGTTTACTTTGTGTTCTCACGACTGGGCAAGTTCGATCAATTTCGCACGCGGGCATGTTCTTTCAACTGACATTGAATTTAAAATTTGGTGGCACGAGGTATACCAATGGGCCGATTGCGTAAATCGATATTAATAGCATGCATTAATATTCAGCAGAAGGATACTTTGGTGTAAAGGAATGCGCAAAGTGGCCGAGTCACATACGCAATGTAATTCCGTGCCTTGCACGGTTTTCATGAGAATTTCTTCCAATACACCAGGGAAATGCGTACATCTGTTTGGTTTCACGTTCGTAGGACGTCGCTCTTTCCGGCCAGCCATCACTATGTAATCATTATGATTCGTTGTTGCAAAAAGGTATTCGATACACATGACAAGTAGAATATCGTTCATAGGCATTGTGGGACAGATGGCTGATCTTCTTTTGACTTCAGATGAAGAGAGCAGGATGCCATACGCCTATTTACCAGCGCATGTCCATGTGGTTGCCATAGCACGGCGAGGAAGTGGTTGCGGGGGATGAAATGGTCCCTTTCTACCCTCCGTGAGGTTGCGTGCCTTCTAAGGCCAGTACTTTTTCTCTCAAACCTGACCTATGACCTAGGCAAAATATAGGTAACTCACTACAATGTATGTTTCTCTTTTTTATCTCGCGATGAAGGTGTGGTATCAGCAAGTAGTGCTGTTGGCGCACCTGGAGTAAAAATTACACTTGAGAGAGATTCTGCTTCGTCCTATCGAACAAGCCTCGCAACTGCAGAGGTTTGAATACTACCGAGCTCGCTGGGTATGAGCGCTGACCGCTGACCTGCTCCACAAACCATTATACAGCCCAGTAAGCACTCAGAAACCTGAGCGACTCCAGCAGAAATCGATCATGTGACGGGTTTAGAAGGAGTTTAATCGATGCGTATGATTAATCTTTTTACCCTTCGTTTTGTCCACTGACTTTATTGACGAGTGCGTGATGAAGTCGAAATCACCGGTGACTCATCAGCACTCGAAAGTTTCGCCAGGGATTGGTTCGCAGAGTTTTTGTTCGCGAACTAGCCAGTCTCTTCGTCCGTTTGTGTATAAGATCGCCTTCTCTTGCCGGTCCAGGTGCACAGTATTGCGACAAGAAGGGGTCTTGTGTAAAATTGTAGTTTTGTCCTAATCTTCCCTGAGTTGGCTCATATAAGAGTAGAGTGCCACTTTTGAAAAAAACCGCCATCTTTAAACGACAATAAGACACTAAATGTCCAGTATTCTTCTTTCAAGGCTTTTCAATTTCTCTCGCTCCTTTGCAGTGGGTATCGAAGCACTTGATATTGAGTCTTATCCTACGCCAATTAGCTCACAAGGAAAGAACACTAGGTCGAAGTATTCATTTGCCGTTAGGCACATGTCACCTAACCCATTTTGGACTCGAATTTCAGGAATTTGTCCAAAATACGCCAAACGATTTTTGAATGAAGTTATCGAGGTTTTTCTTGAAAAGTAATGCTACTGCATGGTGTGTCCGGGAGCCCATAGCGTGTGAACCGGGCGCTTTCGCAGAACACAGTGTGATTTCCTTGTTCAGGGGATCAAATTACCTCACAGGACAACCTTTTATCCAATTCGAGAATTTGACCAAATTTCGGAAGAATTCATTTGCCATATTATTGGGTGGCAACACATTGAACAGAGAAGAAGTCGCTGACTTCGCTGAAGAAATGCGCAATCGTATCTCTGTTATGGTTAACGGCTTCATTATAGAGAATTTTTGAAAAACTATTTCCGAAGTTAGGCTAAAAAGTGATTTGGTTGAAAATTTGCTCGAGGGGTACTTCGACCATTGCAGCCTGAATATCATAATTTTTTACGTATGAGCACCTGTATCGTGCGCTACAGAAGCCTGTTCATCTAAAGGAGCTCGATCATAGTGCTCCATTTGATCTTGTTGTCAGGGATAGGAGATACGCAGAAAACGCATATGGTAATAGTAATTGCACATGGCAGCATTTTGGGGGATGTTTCCCAGACATAAAAAAGAAAGTCTTACGAAAAGCAAAAACGAGGTGCGCTCATTAGTATCGCATCCATGGTCCCTCCACACGCAAATCGCCACGATTACCTCTGTGTCATGCGCGTTGAACTCTCATATACTTATCTTGAACGTGGGCAGGAACACGCTTACACATGTGGAACCGGTGCATTTGGAAGAAACTCCATAACTCCGTTTAGAGCAGTTTGGCAGATTTGATATGCAGATTTGAAATCAGCGTCCAAAAGCGCGTCGAGTTATATGCGTCTTATTGCAAAAGGGTAACTTCGACCTGGTACTCTTCCCTTGTCAGACATTAATGGCTAATGTACTGTATATGTTTTAGATGAGTCGTTTGCACCAGTACAGGGATACAACTCACCTAAAGACTTCAACATTCAGGTCAGTTTGTTGGCGTGCGTGTTTGGATTACTTTGGAATTTTTGCCTTTCCAATTTTTTGACTCGGTTTGGATCCTTCCATGTTGTTAAGGAAAGGTTTTTTTGAAGCCTTGTCGATGTTAGAAAGTTTTGCCAGGGAATCTTTGGGTGTATTTTCTCGAGGCGGTGTCTCGTTCACGTTATCCCTAATAGATTCAGTTTTCCTGCGGGATTATGTATCAGCGTTATTTTGCTAACCTATATAGGCATTTCGAAGTAATATTGACACCGCTTGTAATGTGATACTGAAACTACGGCTGCATTTACGCCCACTCTATTACTGAGAAAAATCGTACGCGGAAAGATGAGTTTTTCTATTACCCATATATTTATGCGGTATTTGCCTAATGTGGGCTGCATACAGCGTTTCACTCAAAAAATGTGAGTCTGGCTAAGATACAGCACCACAAAGTCTCGGCCGAGTGGGCGGGGTCTTTGAGCATATGCCCACCCCGTCGTTCGCCGCGGTCGAAGACGCTTTGCAGGAACAAGAAGTAAGGTTAACAGTTTCACTCTCCGTTCTCAACCACGACAGACGATGGACGGTGCTTCTACTCGAAGGCCCCGCCCTCCTGACCGAGAAATTCGAGAGCTGTACCTTAGCCGGATTCTCACTTTTTCGCGTGAAACTCTGCATGCGGCCCTTATTAGGTAAATACAACATAAAAATATGTGTAATAAAGAAACTCATTTCCGTGGACGATTTCTTTGAAGTGTGCAAGACAATTGAAGGGTGACCCTCTCCGTGCTCTTTGCGAGGCTTGTCCAGCGACAGTGGAGACCTAGTCTGCACCTCTCTCTCGCAATAGCTAACGGCGCGATCGATTGATCAATACGTGTTTGATCTTTGAACGGGCAGCAAAGGACTGTAATTCAAAAGCCATACAGCGATATCTAGATCTCGCCCTAGGTTGACTTAGCCCGAAGTAATATGCTTTTCCTCATTTCCGAGTTGAAGGCGATGTTATTTCGTTTAGGGTCTTGTCCTGCCAGCGCTAGCTCCAGTGCAAGTCAAGGTTCGTACTCTCACACTAAACAAGAGTATCACAGGTAACTTTGGTTGGGATTTTCTAAAATAAAGTTCAGATCATGTTCATTGAATCCATATTGTTCCAGGAGACTACGGATTTTCTATTCGTCGTGTGCAGTTTCCTTCTAATAGGCACGGTGGACTGCGAACAGTAGTGTTCGCAGAACCATCGAATTTGCGAACAGGACCGCCACGGCCAGATGACGTGAAGTGGGTCGATACGCGTTTTTACTTTGCTTTCCTTTCTACCTCCGGTTACTTGTTCTATATCCATGCAACTTTCTTCTCATATTTGACTCTCCTTTTCTTATTGCGACAATTCGTGATAAGAAGATTGTAGGCTTAGAGATTTCTCGCCTCAAATTTTAGGGTCAAGGCGGTGGGGAATGTCCATGCATTATTTTACAGCATTGGTTGTATGAATGAAGAAACTGAACTTTGAAAAACTGAAATTTGTCCAACATGTGGGCTCGCTTTACAAATCTGCTTTTCCAGAAACGGGCTTCTACCTGGAGATCAACTTATCAAGGTGGACGGTAAAAGTGTGGATGCGATGTCTCGTGATGAGCTGCATAACGCGGTTCGAAGTGCTGGAGATCAAATAGGTATCTCCCCCTCAGAATCATTTATCTTCATTGCTATTGCTTTACTCAATTCCTATCGTGAATAACGTAGAAGGCTTACACTATCCGACACTAGTTTTTGTATGTTTTTATTATTGTTTATTGGATTTTGTATGTATATTTTCGGGTTTTGAAGAAGGTCCTGACTTTTCTTCCCCATCATAAATCAAACTGAAAGAATTCTTGGAAGGTACGATGGCCAGTGTTGAAGTTGCTTGTTATTTAGTTTTGGAGGTGAAGTCCGTTCCGGAATTAGCGGAATTTTGTGATCGAAAACACCGCCAGAGTGGTGGAAGAGTTGACGATGATCAGCTTATGCTTGGACATATCAATACGAACCAGTACGAGGTAAAAACCAGATCAAGTATTCCTACCCGTCGAAGTATTTCCGGACTTTCACTAAATTTTACTTGTCTATCATCACCATTGTAGGACATTCCTGAAGAGCAACGGTATTGGCTCGTCCACAAAGGTGGTTACACAATCGTGCGACTCCTCGAGCTCCTTCCTGATGGACGAGCACTTGTCCGTGTGGCTGGTCGTGAGATGACAGTGGATTCGACAGATATTGACAGGATGAATCCAACACATTTGGATCGAGTCGGCGATGTAGCGGCGCTCTGTTATCTCAACGAGACCAGTACTGTACATCTGCTGCGGCAGCGGTGAGCACCAGTTTATGCATTCTTTCTGATTGCGGGTATATTTGGTGTTTACAGATTTGGATGCAACCTTTTGTACACCAATGCCGGTCTCATCAGCCTTGTTTGTCTCACTTCCGTTGAAGAAGGTGCAGTAGGCCAAGATCGTCTTGTCTCGCTGTTCAAAGGATGTCGACGTGGACAAATGCCCGCACACATTTATGCCACTGCGCAACAGGTGTATAGGTGAGTCTGGTTCGGTGATGAATCTCAAAATTTGTGATTTACTTCGTCTACCTTGGTCCACTTTTTTGTTTAATCCGATGTTTTTCTAGAAATCTCCAGATGACGGGTCAAAATCAGTGCATTGTACTGACGGGCAACAGCGGTAGCGGAAAGACCACTCAGCTTCGCAACTTCGTACATTATCTTGCCGAAGTGGCTGGTTGGACGCGCAGTTTACCATGTGAGAGTTTTGCAATCTTTTTTGTGAGAATCAGCACTACTTTTACTTCATTTTATGTGTATATTGTATTCCGGCCTGTGATGCGAACTAAACTCTATTCAATGTTTTACTGTGGTGCTTAGGTACTAATGGACCACCTGGGTAACTGATAGAGTAAGAGATTTGCAGTTTCCATCAGAAGAAAGGTATGGAGAAAGGATCAAAAAATAAACTTTATGAGACTTATGAGGACCTACAGGCGAGCCAGAACTCTCTCGCTATCGACGAAAGGGTAAACCATTCAGTATACGATTTGGCCTATCCGTATAGTGACTTGAGAGGGCTGGCCGATATAAAAACCGGTGTGTCCATCCTTCCAGGAAAGTCAAATACCGAATAATCTTTCCCGCAGTAGTGGATGGTTTGATTGCTTTGGGCGGCCATTGATTCAGTATCCCTTAACCACGCAAGTGGAAAAGCCCCTTATCACTATCACCTACGCCTTTGTTAGTACCGAGCTTTTGACATGGATATCATGAGGAATTATAACGAGAAAAATTTTTTGCGCTGCGGATGGAACTGAAATTTTTGTGATTGCTTAAGTTTGATCGCTCTTTCCTTATATAAAAGCCGGCTGGATAAAATCGAAAGATGGGTGTTGTAAAAATTGAACAGAAATTCCATCGTATCCAGATCTTATTCTTTTATTTCTCGATTCCTGGAGAGGAAAGGAATCGAGGTGAATCAGCGGCAAAACACGCTATAGAAAACCTGTGACTCGCTCTGGTTTGCTTCACTTGTTTCGTTTCCTGATTAATCAATAAAGTTGAGCTCTCTTATCCTTCCGCTTTGAACTCTTTGAAGTTTTCAGTCTCTCTCTTTCATCCTTTGACTCTCTATAAAACAACTTCAGCGGTCGCAGCCTACATAAGGCCAGTTTTCGCACAATTTTCATTATCAGTTCAGATGAGAAGTTGGCATTGGCATTGGGCGTAGTAGAAGCTTTTGGGCACGCAGCATCGACTCTTCATCGCGATTCCACTCGCTTTCTTCATTTATTTTCACTCGGTTTTGACAAAGCTGCGGCGCTGAGGTAGATGTTGTCCTACGTTTTTCCCCAAATATCGCTCTATCACAACCTTTGTCTCTTTATAGATCGGCCCGGCTTCAAGTGTCATTGCTTGAGGCCGATCGCGTAGTGAGAAGACATAAAGGTGAAGCATCATTCCATGTGTTCTACTACTTGTGGGAAGGTGCTGAAGGAGCGCTTCGAGAACGACTCCAACTGGACTCCATTGAGCAGCCTTCGATTGTTCCACATTGCAAGGAAGAAGATCGACAAAGTGCCAAGGAGGTTTGCATTTTGCTTTGTGATTTAGAGCTTATTATAAAGACAACCCTTTTCAGGCATGGACCCGTCTTCAACATGCGCTGAAGGAATTGGGTCTTTCTGAGAATCAACTCTCGGCTGTTGCTTCTGTACTTGCCGCGATTTTGCATATCCAAGCAGCTGGTTGTACACCTGGAAGTGCTCAGCGTGCTCATTTTCTCCGAGTGGCCCATGCTCAGCAAGCCGCCGCTCTTCTGGGCATAACGACAGAAGACCTTGGAAATGCACTGTTTCGGGGCAAGACTTCTAGCAGTACTGTAACCTCTAAGGTCACAGCTACGAGGTGAGCCTTTTCTGGACGGCTCATCGGTCCCCAACGAACAGTGTGGTACCATGCTAACTGTGCACTCATTGGGGCTAACCCCGGGCCCAGCAGTAGGACCTTTCGTATGTGTTAATACTGCACTGGTTTCAGTCGTATCTCTCTCACTTCTCGTGGACCAGACGCTCCTGAGGCCTTGGTGTCGTTCTGCGCTGGTCTTTATCAAGAGCTTTTCTATTCTATCATTGAGTTCATCAACAAGGCTCTTTTATCCAATGCAGCCTGTACGTGGATTTCGGTAAGTCGTATCTGTCATATTAGGTGCTGAACTAAATTTTGGTCATTTTTACGAAAAGGAAAACATCTCTACTGAAAACTTGGGACAAACTATCTTAGCAAATCATCTTCCTGAAACTTTGGTGATACGGTTGCGATAAAATTGTGCCGTTGTTGGGGCGTTAATATCGCAACATATTTTCGAATTTCTCCAACTTTTCAAAATCAGTGTAGCGAATAAGCCGATTTAAGCATATGGTTCCGAGAAAACACTGTGCCTGTTGTTTACGTTGGTGGAATGGGGACTCCTATTTGAGCTGCCGGCATGACTCTCGACAATTTTTGCAACATACTGCTGAAAGCCACTGTGGGAGTGGGTGGATTTGCGCTCGTCATACTTTGTTGTTGGCCTTTTTCGCACAAATTCCCTCTTCAATTTGTTCACTAGTATCTGTAGACATTAAAATCCTTTTCTTTCTGATCCCATAATTGCAATGTAGTGAAATGGAGCCACTACCTCCATTCTGACTTCGCTTTGAGTGCTTGTCGTGGATCTATCCACGACTTCTTGCGTGTGGAAGTGTACAATAGATCCACATCTTCTTGGCAGTCGCGATATGTACACCACACAACGTTCTTAACTGCGCCTTGCAAACAAACTGTGAATGGATTCGAGAACATTCAGTGGCAACTAATTTTCTTTGAGCTAGATCCTTTCAAAGACATAAAAACGACTTCCAACCTGTCTCCAAGCCTACTGCCAGCAATGCTTGCTGTCTAGTGGCCTAAAAACTTTTCGACGGGTGTGGTATTAATCATCCTTAAAATCGATACGATTACCCTTGTATCGCTAAAACCAGTAGTGATACGATGGCGCCTAAAATCCAGAAGCTCCCGCTGTAGTTTGATGAGCCTCGAAGAATTTTATCTCCACGCCAAGCAGTCACAGTGACAGAAGAATTGAACGTCGAAAATGCAATTACGACTGCCTCATAGGAAAATGGGAGGTTTCGTGGCAAATGTCAAAACAGTCGAAACTGTCGAGAATGACAGCTTTCAGCGTGACTTCCACTTGTTACCCCAATTTTTAATGAGTAAATGTCATCGACGCAAATAAAAATTACCACCTTATAGTCTATAAACTTTATTGTTTTATTATCACCTCCTACACAATATTGATAAACGTGGTCAAGTGCAAAGTTCTTGCAAAGAAATAAAATTTCATAGAATTAGCTCCGAAAGCCACCCCCATTTGTAGCCGGATGTGGACAGGTGGGACCCACATGGTTCCTTGGAGAAGCATGTTTCGTTGGACAAATCCACTCAACCAATTTTTCGCAGTGTTTCCTATAGTTTGTTCTTTTTCAGGTTCTTGACTACACCGGTTCTTCATTTCATACCAGTTGGGCTGAAGCCAACGGACAGCGACCGCTAGCCCTGAACGATCTCGTTCATAATTATATTAACGAACGTGTGGCTGAGCTTTTCTATAATGTCTGCTTCGTGGAGGCTCAAGAGGTATGACCCCACTTTCTTTTGTCAACTTTGAAAGAACTGACAGGGATCGGTAGAAAGAGCCAGACAGGAAAAATGATTGTTTTTGAACGAACATTGAGGTTGAAAGCGATCATCGGTTGAGAGAAACCCGGTTTTTTGAAAAAGCGCGACGTACAGGGCTGTGAAAGATGTCATTTGTTGTCTCGTAGGGTATATTTCATTTATTCATGATGATGTGAAATATGTCTGATAATGAACAGCAACGATCAAGTGAAACAATATATGGGAGTATAAGCGAAGGGAAAGTAGGTGTTCGTGGTAAAGAAAAAATTCATTAAAAATCGACGTCTTAGCAATTTGTCGTGTGAGCAATGTCTGCATCTAATGAACTGCAAGAGTTAGGTAGGGTTCACCGTAGTACGAAATTGTCACCTCCCTGTGTCTTTAGTCTCTTTTCCGATCCCTGTGGAATCCACAAAATTCCATCTTATTTTAATTCAGAGAAAATTTTCGGGCACGTTTTTTATGTGCGTTGTGGCATGTTGCAGCCTCTAAGACCTGATATCTGTTAAAGACACCGGGAGTGGTAAATTTGGGCGATTATGTTGATGGAAGCAGGAGTGTTTCGCAGCGTAACAGTCGACAAAGGACAAAATAGTAGCGAAAAAAAGTTGAAAATAAGAACCAGAAATCCCCTCTCTCTTGCAACCCTTCGCGTCTTCAACCGGGGGTAGACTGTAGGCGGGCGAGACACTAAATCAGCCAGCCGCGAACGTTGCTCCGCCCTCACCGGCATTTCGCCCTGCTGAAGCAAAGTGCAGGATGACACGCCGTGGTCGAAATCGTGATAAGACCCCATGCCGCGTTCTTTCAGTGCGAGTCTTCACACACTACCTATTCTGAAGGAAAGGTTTGTTTTCAAAGAACATGCATTCCCAGCTCTCAGCTTCTACCTACCCCTCCCGGTGCCTTTGAGCGAAGTTTTACTCGATGTACATCCTCATACTTTTTGCTTTAGGTTTACTCTCGCGAACAAATCGATGTGGAGATGGAAATGCCACTTGTCTCCCCCTGCCCTTTAACTAGGCTGCTGGATCAACGACAACAATTAGTTAGTGTTTAAGGCTTACATTTTCTAGAACCGTTAGGCTGTTGGAATTGACAAGGAGTAATTTCATATTTTGATATTTATCGTTACAGTTGTCATGTACTGATATTGACCGACGTTCTGAGGAGAAACGTGGACTATTCGCCATTCTGGAAGAGGAATCAATGTTCCCTGGTGCCACTGATGAGAGTCTTTTGGAACGAATATTTGTTCACCTTGGTGATGAGTCCAGGTCTGGAGTGTATACACTTGTAGCAGTTTTTATAAGAATTGGAAAGTCGTATTTTGGGATGCGCCATCCATTTCTGTAACATTCGAAAGCGTATTAGCAGTTGGTCAAGATTTACCTCGTATCGTGGATTGGGTAGTTACTGCAACAGTTCCTTTAACTTCCACGTATGTGATGCCAGCCAAACTGCTCATGAGGTGTGAATCGGTGGGACACCCGTGAGAAGACTGCCGCGATTCAATCCCGGATTCATTCATGTGGTAGCGACGTCACTTGCTGATTGAAGCTTCCGTGTTTATCATTTTCTTTAGTTTGTGATTGAATTATTCTCGTAATGCGACAAGAAAATGTTATGTATATGGAGCTCGTTTTCAGGCTTATACATCGTGGAAGCCGTCCCATGCAGTTTGTACTTGAGCATGCCATGTCTTGCTATCCGACGACGTACGACGTTACAGGTTGGGTAAAACAAGCGCAACCATGCGAAAGTGCTGCTGCTGCTCGGCCCCTACTGGTTCAGAGCAAGAGGTTAGCGAAGTTTCGTGATATTCTAACCTCATTTTTCATTTTCCCGAATCAATGTGCAATTTTGTCCAGCCCACAATTGGCCAGCCTTTTTGGTGCCTCACTGCCTACCGATGCGAGTAAATTACGTCGTGCCACCCAAGCTGCTCAATTTGAGCTGAATGCTCGCAGGTCTATCAGTGGTTTCTTTGCGAACATCAGTGGACAAATAGTGAGTTGTGATGTGGTCTTCGATATTTACTTTGTTGATTTCGAGGGTTTTGCAACATTGCTCTGCTTTTTGCGACGAATTCCTCTTTATTTTCTTAGTGAACTCCTCACTAACGATCACAGATTGCCGCTTCCAAAAGTAATGTTTATTTCCAGTCAGTTTCAAAATGATTGCTTCCAATTTTATTCTCGTATTCAAGAAGGAATGGTCTGAACGAAACCATGAACCTTTAAAGTTATGTGGACGTGATATATGTAACCTGTGTTTTATATTGTTTTTTGTGTATTTTCCCTTCTTTCCTAACTTAACTAACCAACTAAAATTTTTTCATTCTTTACTCAAGGAAGAAGGGGTGAAGAAGGCGTGCCGCGCTACTACAGTCATGACCCGGGGATATGATCTCGTAGATGTATCCGCCCTTATAGGCGAGGCGAATGCCCCACTTGGTATCCACCATCTGCTTACCGTCTCGCCTAAATGGATGGAAATAGTGGCTTTATCGGCGGGGTAGTGAAATTGGATGCATGGCGCATCCAAAGGGGCATTGATCTAACCGAATGCCCAATTGCTCCATGCGTCTCCTTCATCTTGGACCTTCGAATTTGCCGCCAACTTTGAGGCAGTTAGATTATTACCCTTTTCCACCCCCAATGAGAAAAAAATGAAGTGGCTATCCTTCGTGGTATTGCCATGCCAGTTGGTGTGTGGAACCCCGACCGGCCTACTGCAGTGTTGCGACGAATTTAAATTGAGAGTAAAGCGGGTGGACAGAAGGTGAATATGTGGGGATCTTTTATTGACATTAAGGCTTTTTTCTATCTTCGGTGGTGAAGAGTATCAGGTGCGGTAAGCGGATTTCGCCGAGCTAAGCGTTAGTGGTAGAAAGTTAGAAGATAGCTAGCGATTGCATTCTATTCTTCGCCTGTGTATCGACTTCGGTGGTGTCTCGTCGGAAATTTTCCGTAGTGTCCAACAGGAACGGTTACATTGCTCGCGTTATACCATTTCAGCCATCTTCTGTTTCTCGAGAAATAAGTATTGAATCTGCGTAGTAGGAATTCAAGACGGTTTTTCGATTTCCTGGCAACTTGTAGGTGTTCTCGATGTCAGTGAATTCAATATGGAGACTCACAAAATTTCGTACTGTATCGAGTGAAAGAAGCCAACTGGCGTTTTGAGTGCGGGAATTCGATGAAGGAGATCGAGAGGAACATTCACACGATGATTCACAAAGTCTTGCTTCGTCAGTCTCTACTGAGTGTTTCATTTCTGTTTTGGATTGTTGCTGAGCAATCCTCTTATTGGAATTCTCATGCTCGATGCAGTCATTGGAATTGTATTGTTCTGGACCTTTTCTCTGGGAACCTCGAAAGGGCGCCCTTGTGTCTCTGGGCTGCTTTAGAAGGCGCTTCATAATCGCGTTTCTCCTCCACAGTTCCTTCCCTTTCGTCGAGCATCGACCAATCACAGACACACTCCGAGCCTGTTGAGAAGTGGAATGAAGTAGGTAAAACACTCACTTATCACAAAAATTATCGCCAGAACAACATTCCATCGTTCATACTGGTTTCAGTTGACTATACGAGGGCATCACTTTCATGCGAAATAGTTACGATTTATCTTACAGTAACTCTGGCTCTTCGATCGTTTATTCGCAAGACAGATCAGTGTCTGGGAACAGTAATGTTGTTATTTTGTAACGCGCAGAATTTCGTAGCCCAGAGGGAAAGTGGATTGACGTTGGTCAGTCGCCTTGGTATGTGTCGCGCTCTCTTTCGTCATTCAGAATCATGGAACTGTTGACTGCGTGTGAAACCTATGCAATGACTGGCCGCGACTATCCAGTGTTTATTTTCTTTAATATAATTCCTTTCTTACACTTCCGTTTCCCATATACCAGACAACATGAAAATGGTGCTGCACTATGCGCGTTTCGGTTCCTCAATGAGGCATTCCCCTGGTCGACAGCCTCCCATGTGCTGCTTTTCCTAGGAGTGAGCGAGTAATATGCTGCGTATGGCTGGCCCACATAACAAATCCGCGAGTCTCCGATCGATACTTAGTGTTCGGGGTGCGATATAACATGGTATAACATGAGAATTAATGCTAACAATAAGAGCAAGAGCCCCTTTTCTCGAGTTTTTGGGCACTTCATTTTCTTTTCTTTCTCCTGCGGCACTTCTTCACGCGCCTTTCCCTTTCATCGTCACTTTCAAGTGCCGACCAAATTATCTGATCTCTTTCCTTCAAGGGGTACTTGCCATGTATTGGGTGGTATACTTATTGTAATGTGCTTGAACACGCGTAGTACATTCTGGAAGTTGGGAATCAAATTCAAAGTTCCTTACCAGTATGCTAGCAGATGGGTATGCATGCTTTCTATGAAACGATGACAGTTTTCAAGTTTTGTAGTGAAGAGGGAACTGTAATACTTTTTTTGTACCTGAGAGTTGGCTGAGTTATTCAGGATCGACTTTTTTTTTGTGAAAATTATTACATTAATCTCCGCTGAGACATATTCGCAATGAATCCGGTGAATCTTACTTTTGTCGATGACCTTTTCTGTCGATGAATTCGTCGTTCTTAGAGAACCCACAGGTTCCACTGATGTGGTTCCACTATTCCTTTTTCTTCAGGAACATCAAATGTACTTGTCTAGTGTTGTGGAGACGATTACCTGTTGAAACTTCCCATAGAACTCTTGCTTTTCCTTTTTTCATTTGGAATACAAGCAAATGTCGGTTGTCCAACTAAGCACAAATGAATGGTCTTGAGAAGTGTCGAGTTCTTCTCAGCAAAAATCATTGGTTTATTCAAAGCTTTCCGGTTGCTGAGAAAGACCGACTATTTGCTGCTGCTGCCGCGAAACTAATCGTATTATGTCTACCATTTACTTACTTAACGGCAGTGTTCCGACGAAGTCGCACTACTGGAGCAGTCTGTTTGTCAAAGACTCAGACGATCTTTCGTTATCATCATTGAGAGTTTCTCGTTGAAGCGTTCTTATGCTTCAAGTACAATACAATATCATGAAGTCAAATTTTGGGTACTTTGTGCCCTACTTTTCCTTTTTGTAGCACACTTTCACTTTTCCTTCTTGCAGATAAGCAGATGATTATCAGTATTCTGAGGAGTGTTCATTAGAGAAGCCGATCCGATCCGACGTGGTCATCATCTACCAATGTCGTGATTTCATTGCAATCACGTCTATACCTCTTATGATATTTGGTCGTGATTTCATTGCAATCACGTCTATACCTCTTATGATATTTGGTTCTGCTGGACGTCTTTCGTTTTCTCTTTCATTTTTTTCGACATCCCTTTCTCTTCTTTCGAGGTTTCTTAGTGATTAATGATCTTCTCCTTTCGAATAGTTTTTTCTCCTCTCACTTATGGTGTTGAAACTCTGTGAACGTTCCATGCAGTACTTACCCGCATACATTGTTGACCAAAAATTTGACGAATTGCATTTTACCTCACGTCATCCCTTATTCGCCTCATTTGGTGATGGCCGTAGATTGTTCTGAACATGGGTTGGGCTGTATTCTCCCCCGCTCTGACTAACTTTGTTGCTATGGGCAGCCTTAGACGATTTATTAGGCCGGTTGGCGTCAGCGCCTTTCCACATAATGATACGAAACCGCCCTTAATGGATGGTTAGTGCTTTCCGTGATATAGGCGCAGTTTCTATACTCCTATCCTTCGTCGCACTCACGTCTACAGTCTCAGTCATTCTCATCACCACTTTTCTACGGCCACAAAACACTCTGTCTTTAATGGCGATTGTCACGCATCCGGTCATCATAACTCTTACCGGTTTAGAAGTTCCTAGCTATTAGACGTGTTGTGTCGGAAAACTGCATACTTTCATGTGATCCGAAATGAAGTCGAACGGCACAATTGTGGAAGAGGTTTGTTCAGGTCCTTTGTCAATGATATATTCAGTGGCCAGTTGACTCTTGGCTTTTCTTTAACTTTTGGAATCAAAACAAAATCGGTTTCGAAATAGACCTCCCCTCATCCTCCATCATAGTATTTTGCAATTAATGCGTCGGTTATCATTCTCACTCATTGCGATGCATTCATGTACGATGTGATCGCGTCGCTGAGTGCTAATGCAGCCATATACCAATACGGTAGATACGCTGAGCGCTCATTTTCTGGGCTAGAAAAATGGAACGATGTTCATCGGTGCAGTCAGGTACTGCCAATATTTGTGAAGTTTTACTGTTTTCCGACAAGTTGGCAGGGAAGGTTTCATATCAGCATGGGTAGTGCACAATATGCGATTGTTGGGACCCATACCTCATTTCGCACTTTATTCCCCCTTCTCTGCGCTTTACTAGCCTCAGATAATAAGTTAGCTGTTCGTGCTGTAGATCAGCCACATTTCCCAGAGCTATACTTCTTTATGAAGCCCGTGCCGAAATGTGGTTGCTGGGTTCCTTCAACGAATCGGAACGCCAGTGTGAGGATCTTATGAGGCGAGGGCCAAATATCATCATTGAAGATGCTAGCCTAGCTGGCATAATTGATTTGTGCCCAGAGAAGATAGGTAGAGCTGGTAGCACGACCCTGAAGATGGAATATTTCCAAAAAAAAAACCGGCTGTCTTAGTAACACCTGCCAGATTTCCTTGGATCTGAAGATTTCAGAGCGAACGCAAGCACAAGCTCCATAATAATTTTTGACGGCTGTTAAAACTGGCTTCTTCCTACAGGAGCCAATAGTTCAACACAGAACTGCACGAAGGAATTAGCAAACACCCGTGATGCTAAACGTACACATTGAGCTTCACGGCCGCCATGGCATGCATCATATTGCACATGTTTTCTATGTTACATCACTAGTGTTTCATACTGTACATTCCTTAGTGTGCTATATACTGTTGATGCCCACGTCACTTTTAAATCATTTTGAATGTTGAATACATGCCGCGAACTGATATATTCATCGTTAGCGTATGATGCATAACTGCACTCTTCATTCATTTTTCTCGTTCCGATCTAAACTGCGGCCACTCGAACGGTGTCTTTATAATTTCACTAGTTTCCTCTCGAGAGGCTTCTTAACAGGAAGAATACTGGGTATCCTTCCTCAAGAACGAGTTCTGTGTTATTGTTCCTATGAAGGTTGAAGTCTTGCTCATGAAGCGGTTGTCCTTCCACGTGACGGACTCTCCTGCGTTAGAAAAGAGGGTGTCGGATGGTTCCGCGAGCGTTATTTCACATTGAAAGTCCCAATGGAAGATTAAAAAGGGAGTAGTGGTTATCTTGAGTGACATGATCTATCAGTGAACAACGTTATTGCGAGGAGATTTGCCTCGGGAGGACTCCGATTCTTATTCGGCACTGGTGGTCGGTACTGTTGCTTACAATTAGTGTTGTCCCAACTCCGGATACAACCTCGTCCCTTCTCCCAGGATTCCTCAATCTATACTGTACTAATTTGGCATGGTTTGGCTCGCATATACCCTAGTAAAACAGTGGGCTCTTGTATGTACTGAGGAGGAATGAGAATTTGTCCATCCAGGAAAAGCTAAATGTGAAGTGTTGATGAAATATGATATGGATCAATTGGAAGTTGGCATGAAACTATATAGTATCGGAACTGTTTCTCGCGTTACGTCTAGTAGGGTGTGTACCCTTATGTCAGGACTTCGCACGGCGGCGTGTCGCAAGCGAAGCAATGCGGACGAGCTAAAGGGGCCATGTTATTGGGTCGCGAAGCAATTATAGGTCAGCTGCGTATCGCGCCCCTAATAATACCGTGTATTCGTTCTAAGACCCAACTACCGCGACGCGCATAGCTTGCACACACTGCGTCGTACGCCGCTCATCGTCGTGCGAAATCCTATCATAAGGGTACACACCCCGTCAAGTATTCCTCTCTTTGCGTCTTCCTTTTTATGCAGGGAAGTCATATCACCTTTCGCAATGCTGTCTTCAAAAGATTGAGTATACGAAACACTATAATTCTGAGATTTAATTCACTGTCCCAAATATCAACAACCGTTAACAGTAGGGAAGTTTTGTAGTACAATGATGCCAAGGCTATAATATGTTCTTTACAACAAGCAGATAAAGTACCGTCTTTATCGCAGTTCTTACACAAGTGAAAGTCACCAAGAATTCAAGGCGCGCAATATTTTGGAAGCTCTCAAGCTTTCGTACGAGACTCAGGGTGTTTATATAACTCACTCCTGCGTTTTTTTTTTCAAAATGATCGCAAATCATAGGGGCCGAGAAGGCAATGTACTAGGGACTGTGTTCGTACTCTGATTCATAAAAATATCGGCAGAAATCACTTGGTGACACCGGCACGAATGGAAACTGTTCACGTTGTAACGTTTAATTTGTAGCGACGGCTACTGACGGACTTCATAGCCTCAGTCGTCTTGACAAAGTTTTTTGTAGAACCGTTTTTTGAGTTGCTTCGTTCACGTGCTATCTGAGAATTAGATGCAGGGGAATGCGTTCTGCTCATTAGCCACGTAATCCACGCTCGTCCAGTCACTTCGTTCCAGTCCGATGGTGCATGGCTGTCGTCGGCGTTTTCGAGACATTTAAATGCTAATCATAATATCATCGTTATTCTTATTCATGACTTTTTGCCGACATACCGATCACTTTTTGCCTACGCGTGTCGTGTGTTGTGCATGTGAAGTTTCTTCTCGTGCTTTGCCGTCGGTGGGGCTTGTCTGGCTTTGTATTAGTGCTAGCTACGGATTGGAGAAAGGAACTAAAACATTAATAGATAACTATTCTCTTTTCACTCTCCTCTGAAAGCTAATTTAATGCATAATTGTTTATTCAGTATTCGATTTTTCGGTTTCGGAAAATCTGATTCTCCTTGATTGGTTTTGATTCTGCTTTTTCATAGGTTCTTAATTTATGAAAACTTTGAGTTTTCAAGTACTGTAATCAAAACAATGTGCAAGCAAATGGTCCATGACCGAAATTTTTGAAATCAACGCGGAAAGTTGAGTAAGAATCGCCGCCCTGTTCAACCCCTCCCTACACGCTGGCGGTGCGTCTTATTATGAAGGATGCCCATCTGGAGGGAAAGTGGGTGTAGGGCTTGTGATAGAGGTGGTGCACGGCTCACGGGGTTTCTTCGTATCCGGGCTAAGAACGATTGCCCTGCCGTTCGAAAGATTGCATGGTAATATTACACTTAATAAAATGATGTTCTTCACCACGTCGACCGCCGATCCTGCTGAATCCTTCCCAGGGTTTCACTTCATATGCATGACTGCATGCCATGCTGAAGATCTGCTAATTTCACTGAGCATGAATGAATGATAAGTCTACATGAAGATATGTTGGTTCTAGGTGGTATGCAACCGACATATGTAAACTGTTCGAGCTCTTTCATTTGATACAACAGCTTAGCCGTGATAGCTCCCATTGGAATTTTGTGCACCTTGGCAAGAGCTAACAGGAAACTTCGACGACAATTGATGGAAAATTCTTCTTGTGTGTGAGTCTACCCTATTGGGACCGGAGTGTAGAAATCTCCGAGTTAGACTATCGAACTTCGGAACAAAGGAAATAAATAAAGGGACGCATCGATACTGCTTCAAATGTGGCACGCACAAACATGTGGACTCTGCTATCGAAGGACAAACCGTTAATGACCTTATCCCTTCGTGATGATGAGTCTGTCGTCCTGACGTTACAGGTCACCACGATCGTGAAGCTTCTCACGAGCACTGTAACGTCCTTTGACGTCGTGAGCTGCATCTGGCATAGCTGCTTTTCTACTTCTGAAGGCGCATTTCGCGACACTCGAATGTGCTGTCTTAACTTGAGTAGTGGTCACTGGTTCGCCATCCAGATTGCATTTTTTGCTCCACATGGTGCGCCATCATAGCGCGGGTGTGCGGCAAGTGTTTCGGTTATTAGTGAGGGGTCAGGTCACCCATTGGTGGATTCACTTCACAAGACGATCGATACACTACTGCTTTCAAGATCTTGGCATCGTAGCTGGTCTACCCACATATGTCACAGATAAAGACCCAAGGATAAAGACAAATGTTTGTGAAGTTAATTATGTAATAAAGTTGAATATTTGTTGCTCAAAAAGTTAATTTAGCACATTTTCCTTTAATTACAATTTCTCACTGAGACAGATACGACTTATGATAAAGGGCTAGTAAGTGTAACAGTCTATAATACAATATTTTGGTCTCATGAGAATGTTAATTTCGTCGTTTCTATTGTGAGTTACACTCCACGCAACGATGGTAACCTGACCTCCTGGAACACTGGTCGGAACACGGGCACTCCACCCTCAGCGCTATTTCCACTCAAACCCACTCCAACCACGCCCACATAGGCTACTTATTATTCAGCTGGGTTGCAACGACGTGGTTAGTTCGAGTTCAAGCGGGCGGAGGAAGGGCAAAAATGGTGCAAACTGAATAGCTACGCGAGCATCAGCATGAGGGATCCAGGTAAATTGACTACCTGATTATCGCGAGGTGTGCCTATAGTCTCCGCAATCGGATCCCCGCAGGCATCTCTATCCCGACGACGGTCGACCGTCGCCGTTGTAATGGTAGCTAAAGGATTTCATAGGTTTCTTTTACCCACATATAGGGCCACCAGAATTCTGCTCGGCTTCGCTTTTTTGCGGGTAGTTTGCTGCTTGGACCTCTCTGTCGTAGCGCATAAATACATGTTGTAGCAAAGTGCTGTAAATAACTACTTGTGGCCGGTCATCATCTTCGCGGCAAGGCAGATAGTTGAACCAATACTTTCTTGCAAACACCAAATTCATGTAACGATACGTTTACTGATTTTTATCAAAGCAGTTTACATTTTTATCAAAGAAAAAATTGTACAAGTACGTGAGAGGTATTTAGACTTTCAACCAAAACAAAACAATGTGTCGTTGAAAAGAAAGGAAAAAGATAATCCAATGAATCATTTATGGACCCCTGTGGTCCTAACCGCAATTGTCAGTACCGAGACAGCAACGAAATCCTTTTAGGACTACGTTTTTTCATCACTTCGCCGTGGGCACCGTTCCCATTTCGTGCATTGTATCCAGCCATCTCCTAATATGCGCTCAACTTCCGGATCTTACGAGACCATTGACGTGCCATTTGTTCGTGGTCAACTGCGCTCGATACTTTTGATCGACTCGATCAGAGCTAACAACAGAGGTTGGTGTTTTTTGGTGATGCAGCGAAACGTGAATGACGCGAACGAAGTGAGTTCAGGATATCCCGAGCGAGTCTCATTTCGCGATTTTCGTCGTCGTTTCGGATGTTTGGTCGAAGACGAACTGAACTCATCTATCGATAATGCGCTAGATGATCGAGCTGCTGTTTCAAAGATCTTGGAAGGGATGGACATACATCAGCATAGATATCGTTTGGGGATCAGTCAGGTAAAGCACTACTCCGTGAGGTTAAACCAACCTCCTCTTCTATCAGTACTATTAGTTTTAGCAAAAGTATGAGTTGAGGCGCAACCTCAGCTGGGACCGAGTTTTGACTAATTTTCGAGGTTTTTGCTATCGGTTACATTGCAGAGTTTCTAAACTGTTTTCGGTCACTTTCCTGGGCTTCACTTCGGGATCGCTTTCAGTTTTCTGGTTCTCTAACTAATGCAGCTATTGAGTTAGCTGCTGTTTTATTCAGGTTCTGTTATCTGCCGATGTGCTGTGCGAATTGGAGGATCGCAGAGAGCTGTCGCTGTCAGGCTTGGTAACCGCATTCCAGCGAGAATGTCGAAGACACCTCGCATCAAAGTGGTTGCAGCGTAGAAGAGTCTTGGAGACAGCCATCAGATGCATTCAGGTACAGCAGAAGTATATCCTATCTGGACGTCACTTCGTTGGTACAAAGGTTTCCATTTGAGACTCACTGTTATCGTCATTACTTGAACTAATAGCTATTTCCTCGGTCGTCGGAAAGAGGAGGCGAGCCGAACTGTCATCGGTGGGATAGTGCGAGGGTCTCTGTTAGGCCCCTAGCCTTTCAACGGGGGGGGGGGGGGGGGGGAGGGGCGACACGACTCTGAGCGCGGTCCTACTAATGACGATCCGGCTCGATCGACCCCACTTTCCGGCAAACGCCCTTATGGGAGTGGTGAATAGTTTCTGTTTCCAGCTGTTTACTACCCATACACTTGCTATGGCTTAAGAATGGCATTTTAGTTTGTCGAAAAAGCGGCCAAGTGTTATCAACTGAGCTCTGCAATTTTGCTTGGCTAGACTTCGTTTCGCACCTATTTCAAGTGAGGTGCAGGCGTCCTGAAGGAATCGTGCACGGAGAAATGAGTTCCTTTTTGAAACCGGCTAAGGTGCAGCTCCGCAAAGTGGTTGGCGAGGCGGCCAGGCCTCAGAGTAAATGTTCCTCGTCGTCCGCCGGGGTCGTGGAGGTGAAACTGTTTACGTAACCTTCTGTTCCCTTAATGCTTTTCTGATCGCGGCGGACGACGGGGCGGGCATTCACTGTGTGGCTTCGTCCCCTTCAGCACCACTTTGAGGAGCTGTAGCTTAGCCGGATTCGCAGGTTTTCGAGTGAATCTTCGCATGCCACCCTTATTAAGCAAAAGCAAGATAAATATAGGGGTAACAGAAAAACTCATTTTTCCTGTGCACGATTCCTTTAACAAAAACAGGCTTTTCGAAGCTGTTTTGACAAGGGATCAAATGAAATAACGCACAAAGTAGTGTTCTCAACGAACTCGTCTCAATCGCTGGCGCAGGCATTATCTTCCTTTTGACGTCCCTCTTCTGAACAGAATCTCGCCGAGTGGACGTAATTCCCACTTTATTGTTCAGAAAAACGGCAAAGCCTACATGAAGGTGCGAGAGTGGCCATGGTGGCGATTGTATACGAAAGTGGTTCCGCTTCTCGCTGCTACGAGGTTCGTTTCGGGAGATTTGGTCACTAGATTTTGTCTTTTGCGATTTCAGCCACAAATCTGAGGCTGCTAAAAATGTTATGTATCAAGAAGGTGAGGTGGATAAAATCTCCATCAATACTGTTACCTTGGTTCCGCGTTTTAAACACAAACGGAAAGATCAGCTTTGAGCTTCTCGATTTTACTAGAAGTGTTAGTATTTCGCTACTCGTTCTGTAGCTGCGTTCACAAATTGTGCGCAGTACACCTACACTGCACTGTGACTACAGCTTCCTTTGCCATTGATTCTCAGTGAATTTTTCGTGCTCTCTGCGAGGAAACATACGCGAGAGCCATCCGCTAACGATTTATGGCCCTAAAAACGATGCTGACGTATAGCGTTAGGGTCACCGTCGGTAGATGGCAGGGGTCCGTCCCCTTTTTCTCCTGCGATTAGGTGAATTAAGAAAAGGGGTTTGGATGGATCTGGCTACCTGTTGCAGGTGTAGGAGCTTTGACTTATGGTATGTAGAACGTCAACTATATATTAGGTTGATTCATAATAAATCGGACAAATGGTAGTGATGATTTCTAGAGATCATAACTCAGTAACGAATTAACGAAAATGGACGCGCGAGGTACCGTTGGAATGAGTATGAAAAGCTCTTCAAAGTACCGCAAAATAATCACTCCAAAGTAAATTCATTCCGCCACAATGCCGCACGATTTCAAGCGGTCCAGAGACCACATCCGCAACGTCATACTATTTATATCGTTATCTGGCCAGGAACCCGCGGATATCGGCAGACGTCTGATAGAAGTTCACAAGGAGCATGCCCCCGGCAGAATACACTGTAGTTGTAGCATTCGAAGTTTGCGTCAGGCGACTATTCCATCGAAGACGAAAACCGCGGTTGGTGGAGCGTACACGGCGTAGAGTACTGGGAGCTGCTCGATGAAGGTACCACAGTATCCGCCGACGTCTACGTTCGTCAATTACGACAATTGAAGGCCAATGTCCAAAGTTCGCTACGGCGGCGGTCACATGTCTACTTCCAGCACGACAACGTGTCTACTTCCACAGACCGCACTTCGCAAGATCGACCAAGGCCGAGCTGCTGTCGTACAGTTGGACCGTACTTCTATACCCACCGTACTCCCCAGACCTGGCCCCTTCAGATTTCCACCTTTTCTCCCACAGCCAACGCCACCTGGACGGCCAAGACTACAAAACTCGCGACGAGGTCAAGGCGGCACACGGCAACTTCTTCGAGCTCCAACTTCCGGCCTTCTGGAGCAAGGGCATCCATGATCTGCCTATACCGTGGCAGAAGGTCATCGATAAAGATGGAGTATATTTCAAGTGAATCCCTGTTGTCGTAAAAAAGTTGTACGACAATGATTAAAATTGGTCAATTTGTCCGATTTATTATGAATCAACCTAATAGTTCGAACACTATTTCAGAAGTGACCCATCTCATCACGAATGCGAGGTTCGTATACGCGCCCTGGAGCAACAGCTGCATCAACTTCGTGTGGAAAAGACGCAGCAACAAGGACGGGTAGAAGAGCTGGAGCAGCGATTGGCCGACGAAGTACAGGCATCCCATGATCTAAGTCAAGCGTTGGATCGAGAAAGTCAAACCAGAGTGCAACTGGAGAGGAGACTTCAGCAATGGAGGGATGGAGGTGAGTTAATCTAAACAGCTTCGTCAACGGAATCGTTCACGGAATTTGTCGGAGTTCTTCTGTCACCCATACATTTATTTTGTATTTGTTTACTAAGAGCCCGTACACGGTTCCATGCGAAAAAAAAACAAGAGTACAATGGAAATGGAGCTCCTCAAAGACATAGCTTACGGAGGGGGAACAGGCAGGAGGGCGCTACGTGCGAAACGGCGATGGACACGTGGTCAGACGTGCTCTGCGAGTTGTTCTTGCTCCAGTTTTTCGATTTCAGCTATGAAACAATGGGAATTTTTCGGTTTTTTCGTTTTTCTGTGTCTAGCGGAGCTATTTCAAGAGGAATTAGAATCTGGAGTTTCCGTGGACGATTCCTTTGATTTTTGAGAACTCTGGGTACTGACATGCAATCTATGGAAACTGAGCGCGCATCTGACCTACCTACCATGCAAGGAGTAGTGGCACCACTTTTCACTGCACTATTTCCTCCACACAGCTGTTACTCTTTTGAAGGAGGGAATTGCCGATAATGGTGTAATGTTGCTGGTATTTTCAGTCACCAATAACCCTCAGTGTAATGTTGTTATTTGTAAGGTCATGTACGTTGAGCTAACGGTGTTTGGATGAAACCAGGAGCAACATAGCAAAAAGCCCCTATGTTTTTATTTACACTAAAATCTGGTAGATAAATCCGCCCTCAGGCGGTGTCGCACGCGGCACATGCGCAGTCTTCGAAGAACTCGGGATTGCGATGCACCCTTCAGTCTTAAAAGTGACAGAATCGTAGAAAATATTTATTCTACCTCATTCCTAATATCTAAGGACTCCGCGTATCAAATTCTTCGTTCAATTCGTGTAACAATGACCATTCAAACCCCTGTAACAATAATCACCATAAAAAATTTTCAACGCAGTCTCCATTTCATCGTTACAGACATTCATAGCATACCCTCACTCATCTCAATTCTCATTTAAAATTTTTTGTGGTCATACATTTATCCACATGATCATCTTGCAAAGGTTTTCCTACACCGATCCTTCTTCTGAGAGTCGTTTTTTTTTTTGTTCATAAAGGCCGTACACCAAAATGCAAAGCAAAAATTTGACGCGGCAAGCAGTGAAAAATAAGGTGAAAGACGCATGTCCGCGAGGCTTTGTACACCATCATAACAGAAATGAGAAAGTGTTTTTTCAACCGCTATTCCATCGCTAAAACAATCGTAGCACTGAAACCCCCTTTGGAAACGGTTCTCATCTTTCTCGATCGCTTTCCTCTGCCAACTATGAAGTTTTTGTGTTCATCTCTGGGTACGACCTCAACTCTACTTGCTACTGGCTTTTATACAATCCACAAATCACAGCTTCCTTGATTTCCACCATCTTTGGTTCTCTGACGACTGAGTCTGCGTTTGCCGCGCGCGACACCGCGTGAGGGAGAACTTATCTACCAGACTCTAGGGTAATTGAGTTTCAGAAAGTCCGAAGGCAACTGATGGAATCAACAGCTATATTCAAAAAAAGCTTGAGTGGGATTTCTTTGGTCATGTAGAATCTCATTACAGTTCTGGATGATGAACGAATAAGCCGGGTGTCATCATCGGTGAAATTGGAGTCGGAAGGGAAGGTGAGTAAAAATTATATCTGCTCCTCGGTTCTTGGAGTTACCCCTCTTGATGCCGTGATATATGTGGTGGCATTCGAAGAATGTGATTGCCGGGAGTCGTATGAGGCGAAAAAGAAACATTTAATCGAAGTAGCAGTAAGCGAGGTAGGAAGGCAGGGCTTAGGTTAATGTAGTTAATCATGGTTTTAAATTCCGTAATCGGAAGTCAAATAAGGATTTTTCTGAGTATTACTGAATACTGAATAGATTGCAATGCCTGTCATACATTACACTCGGAGGGATCCTCCACGGGAATCGGAGTTCTTCTGTTACCCTTATACTTTGTTATATTTGCTTATCAAGTGCCACATGTGAAGTTTCATGCGCAAACACAGAATCCAACTAGGAGGGGCCCCTCAAAGTTATGGCCCAGGGGTGGAGCATCCGAGTAGATGCGGCTGCGAGAGAACTAGGGAGCAAAGAGGCGACAGGCTCTCACCCATTGCGTAGCACAGCGAATGCTTCGAAGCGATTTTTGTGTTCGAATGGTCCAATCCCGGTTACCGATACCGAATCGTGTTTTCGAGATGCCCTTTCTGAGGTCGCCAAGCATCATTAGTTCAAGAGTTAATCTTGGTATTTCTTGCGTTCTTTTTGGAATGCTATTGATGGACCTTGCTATCGCTTGAAGTGGACCTTAAATGAGCAGAGACCGAGTTTCTTTCAGAATCAGAACAGTTGTTTGTAAAAGGTCACTGCCCAGATTGGAGTTTCCTTTCTAGTTTCCATCACTACTTCCTTTGCCTTGTTGGAAGCAGTGAAAAGCTGCTGAAGAATCTTACTACGTTCCTTTCTTTACTTTGCACTGCAAAACTGTGACCCATATATGTAAGTATGTGTCAGGCGGCCGAACTTAAGACCGAGCTGGTCCGTGTGCAGCAGACTGAAGAACACTTGCGAGCAAAGACTCAACGAGCTGTGGCTCAGCTTCAGGTATTGTATTTCTAGGGAATTCCGTGAAAACATTCAGTAGCGGGCCATTTAGGATGTTGAAGCCGAACTGAACAAAGTTCGTTCTCGGAATGAAACATTGGAGAAAAAGCAGCAAAGGTCAGTTCCTGATGAAATCAGAGTGTAAGGATAGTATAAGAAACGTCGTACAGGTTTGATGCTGATATTCGTGCGGTTGAAGAACAGCTGAAGGAAGTCAAAGAGAACAAAGAAAAGGCTGAGAAAGAAAGAGATGAGTATCAGCTTGCGGCGTCAAGGAAAGGTAGCGAACTGCAGGTGAGAGCCGATTTGACAGATGAGCGCCGATTGGTCGAATTTTCGCTTCGCGGCGTCGCACTCTTGGCGCCGTCAGTACGAGTCGTTTGGAATTCCGTTCAATACATAACGGGCTGATACCGTGGAGTATCTTCAAAGATTGAAGTTTGGAAGCTTCGGAAGTTTGCCTATGCTGTTGTTGTTGTTGTTGTTTCATTAGATAAAGCTGCAAACAATTCACATTCGCCGCGCACGGCCGCGCGAAAATTCGATCAATCGACCCCCACCCCGATTTGACAAGGAAATGTAGAAGTGACGAAGACGCTGTATATAACTGTGCAATTCTGAGTAGACTTCTTCTAGGAACTGAAAACCGAGAACTCTGAACTCCGAACAACAGTGGCTCGACTGAAACGTGAAGCTGAAGAACGAACAGAAGTCAATGCGAGTGATCAACTTACCACCCTCCAGAAGGCCAAAAGAGAGCTAGAGAACAAACTCCGCGAGCAGGTATGGTCGGAGTCTCTAGTTTGTTAACGGAGAATTTTCACATCTGCTATGTTTAATTATTTTGCTGGTATGTACATTTTGAGTCATTTTTTGAGCTACTTTCTTAGAATCTTTTTTGCGAGAGATGAACTTCTTTTTCATAGGAAGAGGAATTAGACGATCTTGCCGGCACCAACCAGCAGCTTCAACAGCAAATCACCCGCTTAGAGATGAGTGCTGAACGGCTCAAGGCGGATTTGTCTCGAGAATCATCGACGAAAGAAACGGAAATTGATGAAATCCGTGGCCAATACCAGAGAAGGGTTGGTTGATGTACCGTCTGGCTTAGCTAATTTCATGTGTGAGAATTATGTATATCTCAAAGTCCTTCTTTACAGCTGAGGACGTTGGAGGATCAGTTGGCAGACCTGCAAGACACGAATTCCTCATTGGCTAAGGAGAATCGTGTGCTGGAGGCGAGAGCTCGACAGTATGACTTGAATACGCAAAGGTCTCCTGCAACCTGCAACCTAATTTCGACATAAATGCTGTACCTCTACTGTTTAGCTTTGAGTTTTCCGGAGATCATTACCGCCGTGAACTGAGGAAGGCGCTTGCATTACTGGCTGACACTCAAACCCTCTTGGCTCACGAGAGGGAATCGGCTCCGTCGCAGTCTTTACTTCGGCAGTTGAGGTGAGATGGTGTTATGATTAGTTTGAACAGCTGTTTTTTGCGCATGAGATTTGATAAACGGTCTGACTTTGAAACAGACAAAAAGTCGTCTTTGATCAGAGCCGTAATTACGGTTGTAGGAACATTCCATCTTAGTGGAGATAAAATTATAAGTAATGACTACTAATTTCTCAATTACGTCTTTCACGATAGTTTCATCGCTGGTCTTTCCGATAAGGAAACTAGCGCTCTCACGAAGTAGCGCTCTTACGAAGTTTGATGAAATGAGCCGCTTTTATCGCTAGGACAGAATTCCCCAACACGATGTGGTGCGCATTACACGTTGTGCGCGAGGTGGGAGTGCCGCACGTAGTTGGGTCTGATGCGATTTAGTGTCCTGTACCGTATTTTAGGTATTTTCCTTTGGGACTCAACCACATATGGGGTCCCAGGGTCCGACGCACACCGCATGTTGCTCTGCGGGATCCTTCCCTAGAAATACCTACCCTAGACGGGGTAACTCGCTTCACTCAGATGTTACAACAGCCAATCTTTCATAATGATGTGGGTTTCGATGACGGTGCGCTGCCATTCTGAAAGGAACCTGAGAATCGAAGGAGGAAAATTCTGATTATGATAGGTCCTCTAAAATGCTTATGTTCAATGTATTCAGAGACCAGTTGGAAGATGCGGAGGCCGCAAAGATGAGCGCATTGAAAGGCCGCCATGGATTAGAGAGCGAATTGAATGAAGTCCGAGTTCAGGTACGATCCACACATTTATAGGAAGATTTCGATCATATCGATTATTTAGCTAGAACAAACGTTGGTGGCCAAGAGTGCTGCTGAAGACAAAGCATTGATCCTTCTGAAAGAGAAAAACAGTTGTATGGCACTCATCGAGGAAAAAGACGAGCAGTATCAGCAGTTAATGAGGAAGTATAAAGCAGCTATCCAGCAGACCCATCTCGATCACATAGCGATAGCAGATCATATAGAGCAGGTAGGTGGCTTGTATACTTTTCCTCCGTTAGTAATCCAGCTCAGTAAACAGAAAATCCAGAGTTCCAGATTGCCGAGTTAGAAAAGGCCAAACAAAAACTCACTGAGCAATTGAACGAGGAGTCCTCAAATGCGGCATTCCAAGCTCAGCATACAGTAGAAAAGCATAAACTATTACTTTCCGAGCAGAAGGCCCGAGATTTGGAGGCGAAGCTTGATTTGGAAATCGCGCAGAAGCAGCGCTTAGAGGTATTGTGCAAGATGAATTCCTTCTTATCCTACGATCTTTCCACGTTTGTGTGGAAAGACTGTTGGGGAAAGCTATTCTTCTATTTCCAGTCCATCGTCATCAAACTAAGAGATGAGGTCGACTCCCTCCAAGAGCAGATAACAGAAGCTGGCACCAGTCGAGATAAGGAGAATGAAGCTCTGAGGAAGGCTAGGTGAGAAAGAGCGAACGACGATGCTTCTTCATGGTGGATCGTTATGCTTACAGGAAAGAGAATCAGCAATTGCAAGAAACAATTGAAGAATTGCAAAAGCGAGATCTTGATTCTGCGCATAAGAAGAAGGCCTCAGTAAGTTCTCCATCGTTTTCGCAAATTTTTGTCGGGTCGTATTCAGTAGCACTTTTGACAATAGAACGGGCTTGATGCGCACCTATATCTTTCGGGCTCTCGGTTACAGTACTGTTCCCTCTTGTGTCATTCTAACTTCCTAATGGTGCTTTTATAAAACATTTCTGATGTATCTCAGGAATATCTACCTTCATTAATTTTCCTTTATCTTCAACATAAATGGAGCAGCTACGTCAATAAAACCTTGAAATAAGCAGTAATTCATTGAGGCACACCCACTCGTGGGCGACCTGACCTCACACCAGTCATCGGTACACTCGCCACCAGCAAGAGCCGAGTGGGAGGCAACGGGCGCGGCTTGGGTTGGCCGTTGTCCCACTCTTTAAGCGATACAGCGGGCTAGAAAACACTTCTGCAAGGCTTAAATTCGTCCGCGATGAGATTACTGGTGAAATGCAAGGTCCACTTTCTCGGGTTTTGGCCGTTCGGACCACTTACCTTTCTCGTACCTTTAGTCTGCCGAAGTGCTGCGGAACTCTGTTTAGGTTTCGCATATTCAGTGCGCCATGCTCCATAAAAAATCCACTCGTTGTGGTTTTTGCAACCAGTCTTTTCACCGGTGGGAGAGATTCATTAAATTTATTTGTTAACAGCGTGATGAGATTGATCGCTTGGAAGAATCGAATAAGACGCTCAGCGCTGAACTCAAGCTGGCCCATCGACGGATCGAAAGCCTGCAGGCGGCCTTGAGTGAAGGCTTAGGTGACGAGTCGGATGCTGAGAGCGATAATGAACGATTTCTGGACGATGGAAGAAGCACTGGGTGAGTGTGATATGTCCATACAATGGAAATGCGATTAAACGTTGTTCGTTGCGAGCTCCTCAGTCGACAGCATTGTTCTTTTTCAGTATGAACATCCTGTAGCTGGATGGAACCTCATCTCAATAATCGCCTGTTCATTCCTGGTGGTAGACCGCAGCTCATATCCGGCATTCGCTGAAACTGCTATCTGTATAATTGAGATATTGATACAACACATTGTCGAATACGAAGTATTGCCAACCCAGTTTAACGTACATGTTTGTGATGTGTGATAGGCATTATTCCTGCACTTCAATGCATGTGCTTCTTGCAGATGATCAAATGTTATACTAGTGTGTTCCAGTTTTATTGCCACATTCCAAGTAGTGGATTAAAACCAGTACAGTTTAGTTGTTTAAACTCTCGTATGTTGATAACAACTTTTACTGGCTTACTGTGAGTTCGCCCGCTTTGGAGCCTGAAAAGATGGAAGAGGTCAATTTATGGTCTATCCCACCCGATATCTAGGACACACATACTAGAACTTTAATGTCATTTTAAAACATCCACCAACACTTGAAAAAACGCCGTACCTTCACCAGATCCATGAGATCGGTCGCCATCGACAGAGGTTTTCCGAGTGAATGAGTTTAGAGCCCCGCTCGAAAAGCTAATCTTATATAGGACGCAAGTTCACGCGCAGTTGACGGTATTCTTGATTTCTGGATCCTTAACCTGGACTTGCAACGCCTCGAGGGCTTCGTGCGCCATTATCTCGACCGTTATCCCAAATTCATCCCTATTGGTCTTGAAGCGCACATTAAGGGGTCTACCCGTCTCTCCTATGTAATCAACGCGCTTACGGCCGATGATTCTGTAAAGCACTCCCGCGGTAGTGCAATCTCCGTAACGAATATGAAATTATTTGCTCGTTAGTTAAGTAAATGATGAGCAAAAATATAATACCTTTAGAAAACGGAAAATTGTTAGCGGGCTTGTGGTTGGTGGCTCTTAGGATTAGCGACACTGGCACCGATAGTCCTGTGATGATGAAATGGAAAAGGGGGTTCAGGGGTACGATCCATTTGATGGCGAGAACATAAGTACACCGATGCCGGTCGAACTGACTGAGATTTCAGGTTTGTCTGAGATGCACTCTTCTTGCCTATTTGGCTATTTCGTCATACGATCCGTAGTGTCTGGAGATCACCAGTTCTTTGACAACTGGCGCGAGATCCCTTTTTGACAAAGTCTTAGACCGATGAAGCGATCTCTGAAAAAGGGTTTCAGTTAGTAATCATACTTAGTACTAGGTAGTATGCCATAAAATAACCCATTGACTACCAGGTAGTGATACCGTAAAATAACCCATTGATGACCGCGGCATTCACTTTTGTCTGGTGCGTGGGATCGCGTGAGATTTTCCCACGCTCCGCGTGTGACACGAGGTCATGTCACACGGTCTCACAGAGACACCTTTTTTGAGAAGGTATCATTTTTCACCTTTTAAGGTAAAATTAGGATCCCACCTGTACTTATGATAATGTATGGGCCACATTTGTATTAGGCTTGCACATTGATGCATACTAAAATGGGCGCCTTTGGTTGAAAGTGAACTAAATCAAAATATCGATAGACTGCTACTAGAAAGTGATGAATGCGGTAACACTTCTATATTCCCTACTGTAAAACTAAGATGACTAAAATAAAACTGAGTCATTTTTGCATTGCGATGAAACCTTTATGAATACTCCCACTCACAGACTCGAAAGGTTATGCGAGGGTAATGCGAATGATCGCTTCAAGGAGGCATATATGTACGCTGCATCTCATGCCATGACAGTCTGTAACCGTTGCAGCAGATGCAGACGCTATTGATGTATTAATTGTTTTCAAAATCACCGCAAAAAAATGTGCTCAATGATCACTATTTACCTCTTTGTATAGAAGCTCGATAATTCAAGAACCAAAAGTTATCTTCTTGGATTATGCTTTGTGTAAAAACCGTTATCCTTGAATTATACATGATGAAAAAGATCAAACAAAAGGGTGAAAAGAAGCTCAATCTAAAGTTACAAGACTGTGATACGACATCGTGTTACAGGGTCGTCAATGGGTTAAATACATTTTTTGAGACACCATGGGTTCATGAACAGGAACCTCGAGAGCACAAGATGGAGAAGGAGTCGTGTATTTTCCTCGACACTAGGCTTGTCCTTGGGTGGAAGATGGGCATCGTTGGAACAGGACTTACGGCTTGTGAGCGTACTAGCTACGTCGCGTGTGCTTGGATCCTAGGGGAGCTAACGCACCTTTACGCATGTCGCACTTCGCCTTCAAAAGTACTGGGTTTCAGCGATGCACACCCGTTGTAGGAGGGGGTGGCTGGCGTTTTCCTACCTTTCCGGTGTGCAAACGGGTGAACCAAGCAGCCAACAATTCCTACAAGTGATGCCAGAAGAAAAACTCTTTTTTTTGTGTGTGTGGTAAATTTCCTCAAAGGTTTACAGCAATGTTTTCGGTCCAGGGATTCACTCGGTGGTGGATCAACATCTTCTGGAATATAGTTTGAGCATTCTTTGAAGCTAGTGGGCACCTTAAGCAAAGTAGGCCATAATGAGCGGAATTGTTTTAAACTCGTCGACAGAAATGAGGTGGCACGAGTTCCCTGTGAAATGCAACATCGTTAGCAGGAACTGGAGAGCAAACGTGGCTCTCCATTGATGAAAAAACGTAAGCGGAAGGTAATAGAACACTTTATTGTACCGTTCACGGTGAACACTAGAGAAATCGTTCTGGATTGTAATCACCACAATCAATCTATCAGTATAATCAAGCTTTAATCATATACTCCATGAGACTATCTTCGCGATTCCGCCACGTGTGCCTGCCGTTTCCTGATGCCTCAACCCACTCGAAAAACGGTCATCAATTGAAAGAATCACAGCTCCCACCATCACCGCTTCGATGTCTATTCCCCGCCCAAATTTCCGAATGAACTCGAAATTCCATTACCGTGAGTTATCTGAAGCTCACAGTAGTGTGACAAAGCGGATCTTGTAGAAACAGTAGCCTGACCTTACGACAGCTGTTCCTCGCCATTCGTCTCACCTCATAATCATAGCCACTGATCGACCCTGTCCAATTCTTCGGATATTTTCGCACCAATCATTGTAATAGAGCGTGAGCGTGCCATTTCAGCAACTTTCAGAAAAGTGACTATTTCAGCACCGTCCAGAGCCAAGCCAAGTGTCGAGCGAAATTCTTGAGAAATACGACCCCTCAGTCAGCGCTCCCGAAATCACCTGTCTTTCTAAAAAAATCATCGCATAAACGCAATCGGCAATCACATCATTGCTACCCTAGTACTAATCGTAAGTATGATTATGATTGACCAATTTTCAAAGATCGCCTCGCCTCATCAATCCGAAATTTTATGGAAAAGAGTTGATGTTGAGGAATCCACGAGAGAATCTGAAAAAGCTCCCTCCCATTTCCCAACCCAAAATATGACCCTCCTCCTAGAATCCTTCCCCATGTCTGACTACAGGGCCCCCTTAGTCTCAGCACAGAACACTGGCTTTCAGCCGTGATTATATTGACGATACCATGGCATCAGTTGTCAGAAAAACAAGCAATCGTTGAGCTGCGTGGTGGGGCGGAGTAGCAGTGTACAACATTTCGCATTGCCTCGGTGTTCCCATGGATGACATCGTATGGATTCGAGACGATGCTCCAGACGACGACTCTACGCCCGTTCCTGATCAACCTCCATCTGAAAACGTTCCTTCTACGATTGCTGCCCAAAATGCTAATGAAGAACCTGAGACATTCATAGAAATTCCTGTGACTTTTCAACCGAAATCTACTGAAGTTCGATTCTATAATAATTTCAACGATGATTCGTCGAAAAATGGGGAACGCGAAGGCGCAGTACCGGTCGAGGTTTACCAGCCTTTCTCCACGTCTAATGAACATCCAACAACGAACGGCTCACAGTTAGGTCAAAGAAATGGTCAAGGAAATGCCATAGTGATCAGTTTGCTGTTTAGGGGTCAAGACAATGGAACATCCCGGAAGGAAACGGCAGAGCCGCCATCGAAGCTGGAGGAGGTAGTTCCACATGAAGCTAAACAGTCTGAAGGAGAAGAGTCCAAGACAGTCGAGATTGACCACCTTGATCAAACCACTGCCGGAGGCTTCCAATCACAAAAGGATGAAACTAAGCCATCTGAGACCATCCAAGCTTCAACGACAATGAGCGGAGTACCAATTCCACCTGCTTCCACTCCCGAGAGAAACCAAGAAACTTTTCAGCTAAATGCCGATGCTCAACAGGAACGAAAGCCGCTCGACACTATTCAGCCAGCAGCAGAGCAGGCTGTGATCAATCTGACATTCAAGGAACCTCCGCCAGCGCGTGAGGAGCCCCAGAAGCCACCCGAGACAAAAGAACCCGCTGTGGTTAGCACTGCACCAGCAACCACTGCAGCAGAACCAGCCGTGATTAATTTAGTGTATAAAGATCCTTCCGAAAAACGTGAGGAAACTCAGAAAGCTGATCGAGAGGCTGGTGAGGTGAGCACTGTGGTGTACAAGGATTTTTCCGAAAAACCTGAGGAAGCTCCGAAAGCTGATCGAGAAGGTGATGTGAGTACTGTGGTGTATAGGGATCCTTTAGAAAAACCAGAGGAAACCCAAAAAGCCGATGGAAAAGATGCTGAAGCGAGCACTAAGAAGTATGAGGATGCTTCTGAAAAACGTGAGGAAGCCCAGAAAGCTGAGGATGCTACTGAAAAACGTGTGGAAGGCCAGAAAGCCGATCGAGAAGCTGGTGAAGTGAGCACTGTGGTGTATAAGGATCCTTTGGAAAAACGAGAGGAAACCCAAAAAGCCGATGGAGGAGTTGCTGAAGTGAGCACTGTGCTTTATAAAGATAATCTCGACAAGCCCGATGAAGCTCACAAATCCGATAGAGAATCTGCTAAAGAACCCATCATCATCAACCACAACACTCCAGAGATTCTGGACGAAACCGCTCAGAAGCTTACACATCTTCAGAAGGAAAATTTCATGTCTACAGCAGCATCACACGAGAATGATTTGAAGGCAAACGGTGAGAATGAAATCGTTTTTCCAGAATTTTTTATTATTTGCACGGTATCTATACATACTTGACATTGTTTGGTGTCTATTCAAGACGAGCTCTAGTCTTTCATAAAACATAACCATCTTCTTATACACCATATGGTTGACAATTGACGTGCTTGAAGTCCCTCTCTCCTTTTGATCGAATCTTGTCGGGACCTTGTTGGTTTGTTTTTTTCGGCTGGGTACGGACAAGCAGTCACGCTTCTGTTAAGTGCTTCTCCCTCAACTGAATCCCACATTCGTGTAGTAAAGATGTTCCCACGAATGAAAGCTAAAAATAAATTGACTGCACAAAAAGGAGCGAATTTCACATCTCTGAAAATCTCGCTTGGCTTGATTTCGATGAATTATCTCCCAGCGTAACTCCTTTTGATCCGCGAGGATCAGCTCACCATAGTCAGCTCCGGTCAGGTTTGTCGTGGAATCTACTGGATTGTATCAAATTCGGCCTTTTCTGGGAAGGGAAGCTTCTGCTCTGGCGGAGAAGGTCATGCGGCTGGTACACCTATTCTATGGGGTCGTGTTGCCAACATTCAGATAGTGGCTTGTGTGAACGCTGACAATTTTTTGGTTGCTGAAGCGTGTCGCTTCCGCTTTGGTCACCTGAGGATCTGCGTTCCTCGTGCAGAGGTTTCGCGGATCAGGTTTCAGTAGTCATGATGTTCATTGAACGGGTCAACGGATTCAGAGAGAGGAGCGGCTCATATCGAATTGCGTGGCAATCTGTTCGTTTTACTTCGATTAGATCTTTATTTAGCCCCTTATTTTTTGTATACTTTTTTGAATTCTCTATACATTCCCCCATACGCCTTAGTGGCTAATGCTCCCGCTTCCTAGGTGAGGCAAACATTTATACAGTTTACTACGTGATTGTATCCTCGGTCAAGGGTCAAGAGTAGGTGCGGAAATTTTAGTGGCATGCGAGTCGTAATTTTAAGCGGTGGAAGAGGTGGATTCTCTTAAATTTCAGCGGAACCCATGAGACCCAAGAATTTCCGTGGACGCGATGCCTGTCCTTAATCCCGAGCTTCGTCGTGTATCTAGAAGCGTTGGTCATAAGCCTTCTAAACCGCACTGAACCCATCGCGAAGGAACATTTCAGCCTTCACGAGCCGTCAGATGGTAGAAAGCACTAGCTGGCCTTGCAGCATGGCATAATACATTATCAAAGCCCACATGCCGACATGTGCTGTCTTTTTTTGAGCAGGCAAACACGTACCAAAGCTGAACAACGTTGTGCCTCCAAAGAACGTTCCTGACATGATCACATAGCATGGTCGTATTGCAGCACGCACGGCGGTCGACGTGAGGAAGAGAGCTTTTCACGAGTACTGCTCGTGAAAGTCACGTGTCAGGGTCGTTTGCTTTCTTTGCTTTGGCATACCAAGTGAGGACAGCGGCACTGTAGTGGCGATTAAAGTGGCCAAGCTCGAAGCAGATCGGTCGAACAGCAGAATGAAGAACATTTTCCTGTGACCAGCTAAAGAGTGGGCAGGCGTGGCTATTGCCTCCGAGTTCTCGATGGATTCCTAGGTTTAAGAGGGGTCTTCAGCCACTGCATACAAAATGTTCACGTTGGCCCCGATTGGAAGGCGCCGTGCTCTTGACTTTAACCCTATCCTCCGAATGGATTCCGAGTGAGTATGTGACCACCACATTTGTGGACTAGCATACATGTCGGTATTTTCATCGTGCCAGATCAGTCAAGAATCAGTCATACTCACCCATTCGAAGCCAGAGGTTCAGCTGACGTAGGCGAGATCCGACCAGGTATTCTCTGAACCATGAGATATTGCTGTCAGTAAACATACTTCATCTTCACCATAGCGATGCTCCTAGTTTAACGGAACCCCCTTCTTGTTTTTCTCATCAGTTAAAGAAACTGGAACGGATCAAAAATCTGGTAGAAAGCTAGTAGATAAGGAATCTTCCTGAAGCCTAGTCATTCCCGTGTGTGGGTTCTGAACATGATAACGATATGAAAACTATTCCACGATTTTATATTTGAATCTTATGCATGCGCTTTTCAAATTATCGTCAAATATCTCAGTTTTCAATTATCCCGAAAAGCATAGGAAGGATTAGACGTCGATTAATTTTTCTAGGATGGGCCGCAGATTCTGGTTCAGTGCTATCATACTCATGGTGACATGCAAGTTGCCAGCGCAGTGACTCTAAAAGTTAGCGATGCACAAGTCGCTGTGTTTACCCTCACGGGCGACCCTGATTTCAATCACGGGCCCCGGACGATGAAAGTTTCCTGGGTGCTATCGCAATGAGGGGGCATCTTATAAAAAGCTGCTTATCAAAGCATCTTGGAGGGATCTTTGAGGGGTCATTCTGCATATTCTGACGTATTTTTTTGCCTAAGCCTTAGTGAAGGAAAGAAGGGGTTTCTTTCTCCCTCTAGGCTTATGTAAAAATGATGGGCATTGTGGAAAGCCCCCCCCCCTTCTCCTCATTGCGATAGAACCGTTTCCTGTATGTGCTAGGCGAAATATGTAATGCGTAATTCGATAAAAGGAGAATCGCAATGGGAACTTCTATACCATATAGACAGAACGTGTTTTCCGAAAATAGGTGCTGCTTACTTGAGCACCCAGTCGTCTTCCTGTTTATCTACTCTCTGTGAACTTATAGCGGCTTCTCTCAATTTTTGGAGCCGAGGAAATGGGGAAATTATAAGCCCACTTTTGAGTTCTCTCGTGTGCTACTATAGGGCTTCCTATATCGGTCTCTTTCGATTTTTGTGACTAGTTGAGCTCTTCTCACGGCATATTCCCACATTCTATGACCTAAACTTTGAGATTACCCTACTGTACAGCATAAAGTGAATTGCTCATGAATTTCGTTGCACTATGAGCTTGTTCAGGGCCATGTGGGTTGGTGAAGTTGGATCCTATTGCAGAGGAACTGGAGCTGAAACCGCACGAGGTCACTGAGAAGACTCCTGAACGAAAGGACATCCCAACTAAGACATACGATAGGTCTGTGGAATCCGCGCCACAAAACGCGGTGACGAATGGGTACGACAAATGTTATTCAGCTATTCCAGTTAAATTTTACAGCAAACTAATAAGATGAACTCCAAATCCTTCTCTTTTAATTGGAATATTGACTTTTAGGTCTTCCGTTCCTGCTGCAAAACCCCCATATATCATTGAAGACATTCACAAAACAATCGAGGACATTAATCAGCTTCCTCCACCACCAGAATTACCCACTGGAGGGTACGTCTCGTGTTTCCAATTGTAATCAGTGAATTGAAGAATGCACTATAGCGTTTCCAAGAGCTGTCTGCTAGGTTCAGCAGCTGGAGTTATTCGTAGTTGTAAAGTTTGGCTGTTCACCAGCTGACACCGCGGCCCACATGATAATATCCACCCACCCGTATCATTCCGGCTGCCGCATCAAAATACTGGGATCAAAATACAGAGGGAATGTGATCTCCTTCTCTTTTTCTTCACCACGATAAAAATCTGAGAGGAATGGTCTCACGCTGACTCCTCATTTCATGAATTGGAGCTATGTTGAAGAAACGAGGAAAGTCGCGGACGCTGTAAAATTATAAGCGGCGCTATCACTCACGTCACTCGCATAGCTTTGGGATCAAGTCAGAACAAAGCATATGTGAAATATCACATTTCTTCAGGCTCGTTAAGTAGTCCCAATTTGTCTGGGATGATTACTGTCTATAAAGTAGGGAAAAAATTTGACTTTGTCGCCATTTCGCCCTGTGACTGTAGGCAACCGTGGATTTTTCCTGCATCTTATCTGATAGTCTTCCTATTACTAGTCTGATCGTTTTAGCTGGTAAGCATTGTTGTCTGACATTTATTTTCGTCATGGAGCAGATGAAAGTTGATCAACGTATCCAAGTCATAAGAAGTTATTACTAACAGACGAGATCCCGCGGGAATGGCTCGTGCGTGCGATAACCAAACGCAAAATTATTCCAAATTCACAGCTCGTAAGGTAATTCAGTAGTCCGAGACCATGAGCGCTAATTGACGAAGCTGCCGTCACTGTGGATGGCGACCGTTATGGGAACATGCACTGAAACTGGTTTTTCTCACTTTTAAGCGAAACGACGGCTTGTAAGATGCTGCGACATATCACAAATCCCGTGAACGTTTGGTCTGCTGAGTGAAAAGCTTCTTCAAAAATATCTTTAGCGTGGCACCAATATAGATTCTCAGGCCATGTGATCTTACGCATTGCAACATTTTTTATGGGGATTTCCGAAATAACAAACGCTACAACAATAGAAAGAAGAAATTCAATGGGTTGCCAACGGCATTCACATTTTTAATTTGTAAAAAATTTACATTTGTTTGTATAGATGCATCTTAATATTCGTCGCTCCTTCCCTAACACCCTGCACGTCGGTTCACAGCCTAGTCATTAAACAGACGGAATCGCATTCGATAAAGGTTTGGGAAAGGAGTAGTAGGAGTAAAGCGCGAATGAGAATACACGGCGCATTCCGAAATAAGAAAGGGTCATTGCCAATAATCAACTAATAGGACGCTGTTCATCTCAGTACCTACTCCTTGAGATTGATCTCTTCGGCCGAAAGTAGCGGGCTACAATGCAGATGCACATAGCCACGCAGCACCATGTTGCGACATATCATGGTCGGGTCGCAGCTTTGAGTGTAGGTGCCAGCTGATGCAACGCTCTACAGATTCGTTTACAGAGGGCTGGGCTCGCTCTTTGGCACCAATCTTTGTCATGCTCGACCGTTGAAGACTCATACTGCGACGGTTTTTCCAATATCGTGCCATCTGGTCCCCATCTGGTACTTCGCTACTGATCATGGAACTTTCTTGCCATCCGCATCTGATCACGCTATTTATCGTGTCACAAGTTCCTCCTTGACGAGCTTCATCTCGTTACCCACACTTGTAGCTCTGCAACTGCACACACGACGTCTTGCCAAATCGTCGAGTGTGAATTCATTGGACTTTATTTTATCACAAACACATTTTTGTATTCCCTCGTTTATTCTCTTTTATAGTTTCACTTAATCGTTTGTGTCTGTTGATTCACTTGTGAACTTCTTCTTCTTCTTCTGCTCCCTAGCGCCAGCCCTGCGCGCCGTTGTGGGGTCCGCTGTTCTTGCCAGTTATCGCCAGTTCCGCCTATCCAAGGCATCTCTTGCCGTGGCTTTTACTTCCGTGAGGTCGGTTTTAATGACTTCCTTCCACCTTTTCTTTGGGGCTCCTTGCGGTCTCCTGCCGGATACTTTGAACTCCACAGCCTTCGTAACTGGGTGGTCTGCGACCTTCCTAGCACGTACCTACTTATTGTTAGCTGCTCCCTCCAGTTTAGCTATACCGGAGCCGTCTGCATGGCTGCCCTGACGTCCTCGTTCCTGATCCTGTCGGATTCCATCCAGCCACATGCCCATCTTAGCATCCTCATTTCTGCGGAATGTAGCTGCTTCTCGTGATCCTTTCTTATAGGCCAGCACCCGCTGACATAGAGCATTGCGGGTCTTGATACCTTGCCCTTTAGAATACTGGGGCACCTTCGGTCGCAGAGGATTCTTGAGGACTTTTTCCATTCCGGCTATGCCGTATTGATTCGAGCTTTCACGGCTATACCATTCCCAGTTATCGGAAGTCCCGAACTCTTTAGATGCTTTCTCCATGGCGGTCCATGGTGGACCCTAGACAGTCCTTGGAGCTCAGGAACTTGGTCTTCTTAACGTTTACTCGCAGGCCGTTCTCTGGCAACCTTGCCTGCCATCTCTGTACCTTCGCCTGAAGTTCTTCCCTGGTATCCGCTATCAGGGCAGTGTCGTCAGCGTAGAGGATGGTCCTCAGTGGTTTCTCTATGACGTCTTTCACCATGCCATCCAGGCTGAGCAGGAAGAAGAACGGGCTTAGAGCTGAGTTTTGGTGTACCTTTACTGAGATCTCTACTTCCGCTCTCAGTCCCTGCGGGGTGCGCATGACAGTCTCAGCCCCATAGCACATGTCCCATATAAGGGAGATCAGGTGCTCTGCTATCTGTCGTTCTCGGAGAGAGTTCCAGATTACTGACCGTGTTAATTCACTTGTGAACATCATCATGATGGGACCAATTTCGCCTTATCTGCCCGCTGACACCACGCAACTCGGCCACTAAAGCACACAGTTCAAGGTGAAGCACACTAGGATTGCGACAGAGCCCCAAAGGCGCGTCTTTCAACGCGAGTTTCACTACACCTTCTTCTTCTGGGCTCACATGTTCGTTTACAAAGAGTAGCTTCCAGATGAGCTTTCCCTCTTAGGCCCCTCACCGGTGCCCTCAACCGCCGACTAACAGTTGTAGGTACTAGTCCCACTCCTGGCGTTGGTCAAACAATCCACAAAATAGGGTTTTCTCGAAGAGCGTTTCACAGCTACATCATCCCGAGCAGGAATTGAATAAGGGGCGCTGGCTGGCTATATTCATGCCGAGCTTTCTATTGGTACCCACTTTCCAGCAGTTCGCAGATGTTTGTTGTCAATTGCTACTTTCAGAGATGCCTTCTTCAGGCTTGCAAAGCATGTGGAAAGTGTTATCATTGGCGAAGGGGTTGTGAAGTATGTGACTGGATCTTTGGTACTGCCGAACGGTACGGTATTGGTAACTGATGAAGAAGAAGGTATTATCCTGTTTGACACTCAGGGTAATATCGTTAACAGGGTACGCTTTACTTCTTCGCATCACAGCTTTCATGATTTGCGAACTCGAAAAACTCACTACTAACTTCAGATAAAGAATCCCGCTTGGAGGAAACCGCGAAGTCCAATTTACTACAAGGAGCATGTGCTGGTAAATATTCCCTTCTTCTGAATCATATCATAAAATTCTATGTGTGTGTGCAATCCAAGAGTTAGGGAAATGATCACCTTTTCGACCACTCCTTTCCCTTTCCATGAGGTCTGCTATACAACCTTTTCTTGGAAATTGCTGTCGAACATCCTCAGACTACAACTCACAATTTCCTCTAAAAGTTTTGTTTTTGTTCTCATTAACGAGATGGACTTGTAATGGTCTCTTCAGATGCTTCTGGATATCGAAGAAGGACAGTCAAACTGGTGCCGTTACATCTTCAAATTTACCGTCGATCTTAAATACGTTGCTAAAATCGAAGGTATGCTGAAGGCTTTTTACTTGCGAATGTATGTTTTGTCAAGTTTTCCTTCTGTTCTTGCCTAAAGTCGTCAATTTTTTCAAAATTCAAATTTTAAATCGCTAAACTTTGATGTTGTGAGGACTTGCGCCGCCAGAATCACCTTTTCCATCAGCCTTCATGTCCTCCCTGCACGGCGATAATATTAAATTGATTGGGAGTAGTGACAGCATTACTTGCCGATCACTCCTTGTGCGGGGTGTACTATCCGGCGTGCTGCCGGAGAAAGTGCTAGTCCCATCGATGAGTTGAGGATTTATTGTAATAGCATACCATTAACAATGTTCTTCCGGTGATTCACATCAATGAGTCGCTAACTCTCAGAACATAAATGATTCAATGCTCCCGTTTGAAATGAAATCGAGTGACGTGCGCGTTCACGCCAGTGAATGTACAGCAACTCACGAATACGCTCAAAAACCTTCTGTGTCAACCATGTTCATTATAAAAGGCTTTATTGGTTGACCTTTCTAACGAATTGTCGTTTTTCGAAGACGAAGGAGTTCGAAACCTTCAATCTAAAGCTTATTCGGTAAAGCACCCTGTTTTTGACCTTGTTCAAGTACTTCTACCCGGAAAATGTCCACTAAGGTGATGAACTCTCACCTTTCAACGGTGAAAGAAATCGTCCACGGAACAATAAGTGTTTTTTGTCCATTATGTTGTATTTGCCTTACAAGGGTCGCATGCAATATTTCACGTGAAAAAGTGAGAATTCGGCTAAGATACAGTTCCCCAAATCCTCGGCCGGGTGGGCGGGGCTTCCGATTGAAAGCCTTGTCCCGTCGTCCGGTGCGATTGAGAACGGAGAGTGGAACTGTTTACGCAACTTTCTGTCCTACAGTGCGCCTCCGACCGCTGCGGACGACGGGGTGGGCACTAGAGGCCCCGACCTCTCGGCCGAGACTTTGTGGTGCTGTATCTTAGCCGGATTCACATTTTTTTTCGCGTGAAACTTTGCATGCGGCCCACACTAGGCAAATACAACATAAATATATGGGTAACAGAAAAAACCTTTTCCCCGTGTCTTTTTTGCATTAGCTGAAGACAGAAAATGAAACTCCATTGATACTCGAAACGCCGTATAGCCATAATCCACGCAAGGAAATAAAGACAAAAACACTGTTCCAATGACTATGCATTCATTTCGGTCATTCATCTATTTATTTATATTTATTCATTTTCAAACGATTAGTTTCATTTGACCTTTGAGCTTTCAAGTGCTTCAGAGAAGTAAAGTTATAAACTGAAAAAAAGCAGTAGCATATAAATTCATGATCGCTCCATAATGGTGCTGTACGCTATGGCTCCTTTCTTTGCCGTGGAGCCGAGGCACTACCCGTGAAGCAAGAGCACCCGAGGTCCATTTCGAGATATATTCATGTCCTGGGTCTAGAGTTATACTAGATTCCCTTTTTATAAATCTAATCCACAAGAGACATTGACCGGTGGACGTGTTCACTATGGAGGCTGACACGTCAGGCACCACGTCACTTCGATCAATACGGCTTTGATACGATACGATAAGTATCATTCTGCTATAACGCTTATCACTCTACACCTCAGTCATTCTTCGGTAAAGTCGACCTTAGGAGGCGGGATGGACTATCAAAGGCGTCAGGTGTTATCCGTTGCGCCGTTTATACAACTCGAAGGCGCGCTTTTTCATCAAAATTTCGCCACAGATAGCCTTCTCGAACCTACAGTTTCTATGTAAGTGACTTCTTTTGAGGATCTCTCGATACCCTAATGCTGTCTTTGAAAAATTGGCGGAAAGAAGACTCCTTGTAGCTCCTCGACTGTGCGACTGTAGACTCCTTGCCGGGTGCCAACTGACGACTTATCCACCTTCGCACTTGTACTGTCGGGGAGAGAACTGTGTTTGTTCATTTCGCCAACATGAACAAATTACCATGAAGCATTTCCAATTTGTACAAATATCAGCCATTATCACAGTCGCAGGACTTTCTTTTTCAGGTCCAAAATGGATGAGGGACGTAACAGTGATCAGCGAGCGTCTCAGCATTGCTCATACAGATTACATGTATCTAAGTGTTTGTGGAGAGGTGTGTAATTATTATAACTTCAATATACTAACTCAGACCGTGAGAATTCCTTAAGATCCGGGACGAGCAACCTTATCCCTACGAACGGCTGCAAAACAAAGTCAGGGGTTGTCTTACAGTTATTTTTAGTGCTGCTCGATTACGTTTTTCTTGCTTATAGTTAGTAAGTGATAGTGAACAATTGAGCTACAACAAAAAAGAACACACACTCAGATATTCTCGGCCTTGTATGAACTCACTCCGGTTGGACAATGGACAGAGCTACAGTATCGCCTTTCTGAAAGCTATACCGACATGCTAGCATTCGCCGTTATCGGTCCCATCACTCAAGTACTCGTCGTAGAAGGTAAGCGTGATGTAGTATGCAATTAATTGATAATGTTTCATTAATTGATCCGGTTTAAATCACACAAAGCCTCCGTAGTGAGCATTAATTTAATCGAGCACTTATCGGGAACGATAATCGGACACTGCTTTCTCAACCCTACGTCCAGTTACTAGTGCTGACTTTCGATCTAGACAGAGTCCTTGCCACAGCTCAGATATTTCACAACAAACTAAGATGTACTACTTTCTTAAATCTTTTTCATAAGAAATTCATAGACATAGTAAGCCATGCACGGTGAATATTGAGGTAGAGTTGCGAGGAAGTACAGCGGTGGAAAGCAAATGAAAAAGAGTGATTGGAGATCCTCGAAATGGGGCTCCTGTTTCACCACAGGACGTGCTTACTCGTACCATATGATTGAGCATCGATCGAAGATACCTGAACTGTGATGTGTGGCGATTACACGCAGCAGCATACACACCCGTTCGGCGGAGTAGCTAACCCTTAAGACCGTTATAGTATTTTGATAAGTCCTCAAACGTATGGTGTGTCATGTGAAATCTGTTTGAAGCCCTTAATTCTTTCCAGTAAAAATACACGTGAACATCTGATTTATCAGACACATTGCCTTTGAGACCAGCCGCAGAGAACATAGTCGTATTCAAAGCGTACGTCCTCATCTCATTGGTCATTCCATAGCCAACGTCGTCCCTCAAAATATATAAAGGTACCTAATCTCCTACAGCAACCTTTCTAGCAGTACCACTTGTTTTGTGACATCGACAAAGGGGAAGACTGGTTTTCTCGACGAGATTCCCACAGAAAAAAGAAAAGCAAAGTCATGCTAACGACGACTGAGTGATTTCGGTGTAGTATCTGTATTATGTTCGCTTGCTTTTTTAATTCATTGTGTGTCATTGCGAACAATCAATCTTCATGCAGCCGGGAGCATTGTACCAGCGACAGATGCTATCATTATCAGTCGCAGCGAACAGGACAGCTAAATTTCTCAGCGCTCGAACGACTTCTTTGCGAATATCAAATTACCTCCAGCCTTGACCAAGCTAAATCAGTGACTTGAATATCACATGACAGCTGCGACTAGGCTGAATACATTCGATGCGTTTCCATGAGTATGAGTGAAACTCGAATTTATGGCGAATTCTAATAGATTCTGTGCAACCAGATTAGTTCTGTGGCCACGGGAAATTACCTGCCTTCACCAAATTGAGAGTTCCTAACGTAATCTCTTACAGGTAATAAACACTACGTGTTGATGTTTTCGGTACGTGATTCCGAAGTGGTTGATCGTCGTCGTATTGCTATCTGCGAGCGACCAGGAGCTCTAGCCAGGGATGAAGCAGGTTTGCGTTTCGAGTGATTATGTGGGTATCCTACTAACACGCCTCCGAACCAATTTCAGAAAGAAAAACAATAGGTATGACTAGTTCGGGTAGGAACTACTCCTTCATTCCATCCTTCTGACAAGAACGCGTGTTTTTACTTGAAGGAATTGCGCACGAAACAATGAGTTCTTCTGTTACCATATAATCTATGTTGTACTTGCTTACTACTGACCACATGCAGTGTTTCACGTAAAAACGAGATTCAACTGTTCAAGTAACGTCCGACTGGGTGGAGCGTCCGAGTAGGCGTGGCCGCGGAGGTTCTAGGAGTAAAGAGGCGACGGTAACGCAGGTGAAAAGCGAATCAACACAGAAGGACTCCTCATTTCTTCACTATAACAAATTGAAGCAGGGGTAGTAACGAAATTATTTGTCGAAAGCAATCATCAGTCTTAGTCTCTGAAATTGACTCCGAGAGGAAGTGACTGCAATTTTTCAAGAAGTTAATAGGAGTGCTGTCAAGCCAGCACTCCATGGTAACGGTGTACTCTTGGTACTGCTATGAACAATCTGGGTCGATTCAGCACCATATTTTACAGGTCCCATTTAGGTTCCGACCACTGACGATTGTGCTAGTGATTGAGTTTGAACATCCCTAATCATCTGTGCAGATGAACATTATTTTTAAGCCATCATTGCTGCAGCTCACAAAGAGGACTCATCGTCTGCTAGAGAGAAACAAGTGGGTCTATGACGCTCTCCAGTGTACCCTCCGGGTGAGAGTACCAGTGGTAGGGCACGGCAGCCTTCAAGCGAGGCGTGTGGCATGGGTGGAGGAGGCAGGGTAGCTGGGTACAAAAGGTAGTGGGGCATGGGTGGAAGTGCAGAGGTGACACAGCCACGCTCTGCCGGGATCCCAAGGGCAATCGATTCGGCACGTCGTGCTAATGGCGCCGCGAGTGCGACGCCGATAAGCGATTTTCTGTCATAAGTGCACACACCTCGGCATGCGAACTACGTCACCGCGTCATCACCCCATGCCTGAGCCCTCTTATGCATCAGCCAACACACAAGCCATCGGATAATTATGCAGACAATTATATACATATCCGCATAAATTCTAAATGCTTAACTATGACTGGATATTGCATGAATGCCATAACATAGAGTGCACCGTCCTTTATATTTTGATCATTCAGCCATTTTCACAGGTTATACCAAATTCTTTCCACAAATTCAGGACGCCTCTTCGTGGCAAATCGAGCGTCAGCGGCTATCCAACTGGTAGACACCGTTCGATGGGCTGCTGCTAAAAATGTCGCATTAGCTGACGCCATAGTACCGCATTTCTCTGCCTCATGGGGTCTGCTGGCCATACCTTTGAAAGGAGCGATTCGTCTACATCGGTATTCATTTCGATTCGGTGTAAACAGATAAACAAATAAATAATTTATAATAATGTATTGGTCTATACCGTGGAACTGAAATAAAGAAAAAGTGAATCTAAGAGATTCTCTGAATGGGGAGATGAAAAGAGGAAGTTTTTGCTAAGAAGCATCACATAAATAATATAGCACGAAGAAAAGAAAACATGAACAAATGAGATTGCAAATAGCATACATTTGGTGGGGCGTGTAGCGCCGTAGCCGATACGTCGTCGTGAATTTGGCACGCGCCGCGTTTCCGCAAGCAGGCGCCGCAACACGTCGTGTCGACTCTCTTTGCACCACACCCATTCGTTAAGTATCAAGGGAAGGACGATGAGAAGGAAAATAGGCTTTATCATGAGCGTTGTCAATGGTCAACAAGGCAGAGAGCACAGAAGTGCAAGAATACGACTAGAGATTAATCTACACACACGATCAGTTAGGTGGTCTGGTAAGATCACAAGACGGAATTTCTGAATACAGTACCACCTTCTATCAGCACCTACAGATACTCGGAGAAATTCGGATTGGTGGCATCGCGCAATTAATTAGATCCTAAAGCAGAGCAAGGAAGAAAATACATTAACAAACTTTGTACTTTCATACATACATAATACGACAATACCCAAATGAACAAACAAAACATCTAGTTAGGTTAAACTGTAACTCGATGTATATAAATATCAATAGATACAAGCTCATAGAACGAGATTGAATAAACAAAATATATAGATTATTGACTGATTGTCAGTTACATCTCCTTGATGACGTTCCAGCGTCAGTGAGAAACAAGGCATTCCGAACCGAACCACTTCAGGAAGAGGCCGTCAAGCTGCCGAGATGCAGAAGTGGAGTACCCAGTCGGCTTAGATCAGATACTGCTCAAACTAGGTAGCTCTGGAGCGGATTCTACTGGAGCACGTTCGACCGAGAGACTCGTGCCTTTCCGTCCACTACGTCGACTTTCTCTGCGTAATTCCACTTCCTTCTCCCGTAGTTCAGCAATTGCGGACTGAAAAACCATTTCATGTATTAAACAAACATCTTTGGAACTTAATCGATTATTCTCCTTCCTCCTAATACTGTTACTGTTGTACATTGTACAGAAACTGCCTTGAAACATTTCAAATTCGTACAAATCATGAAAAAGAGGAGCGCCGCTGAGTATTTTGCTCATCTCAAAAGAAGCAATAAGTATAGCTGAGGGTAACATGTGGTAATTATTAATCAAAGGAATAATAAACTTTTCGAAAACTGATTTATGTGAGCCTACTAAGAAAACTAAGAAAAGTTTGGATCCTTATGGAGTGAAGAGAAAAACATCGCAAGAGTAGACGAAACAGACGAGTCGGCACTTTAATTAATGTCAGCGAGAGCGATGATTCTGAGTTCAGGAAAAGAAAACGAATTCTTCGAATAAACGCGAAGTTTCAGGCTGCTGTTTATTGCACAGTAGTGCATAGCGTGCACTACTCTCTCAACGAGGTCGGGGTGACCACAAAACCAAAGGCCCAGCTCTTCCCAGGAGTAAACGGGTGACGTGCTGCGCATCCCAGCCAAACACAACAGATCCACTTGGATCTAATCGTCTATGAGCGATGGGGCACGCCGGAAAACACGATTTCCACAAAAATATATTGGGAAGATGGACGTACCATTTCTCGGATTTTTGACAATTTAGCCTTTTTTCTGCACTGTCGCACTACTCACCACCTCTCTCACTTTCGAAGCACCTCAGCCTTCGGCCATTTCACCCCTAAGCCTTCCAGCATAATGTGGCGGAAGACCAAAAAATGGGGAGATGAGATATTAAGTGATCACGGCAAAGCATTTGTGACAAAATTTTCGCGACACCCAGGCGACCATAACAGCCTAAAAAAATATCCCTTATCTGGTTGACTCAGCGATAAACGATCATCATATCCAACTTATCAATTTTTACGTGAAGTTCGGGAATGTCTAGTTGGTATAATTGCTAATTGCCAACAGCTGTCTTGTAGGCTGCGCTGAAAAAGCTGACTGATCTTGCAGCTAACGCGAAAATTTCTCAGGGGAAAAGAAAAGCATTCATACCGAGGACAACAACATAATCGCAAATATGTCAAACAGAAAAGGAGAAATAGAGAATGATCAGAATTGTGAAGTGAACCTAATTTCACAGAGAAAGGCCGAAAAGGCACTTTTTCTCTCAGATTTCGACCGCCGGAAGAAGACTACGCACTACTGTGGTTAGATGTTTTGATCTAAAATCTTCAAACCTTTCAACACATCGAACCAAGCAGCTCGATGTCTGTGTTTTGGAACCACCGCGACTGTTACTAACAACACATCAGGGAAAACAGGGTGTATGTCATAAGGACAGCAATTCGAAGCATTTTGCCCCAGGTACGACATCAACCCCCCGCCCCCTTCTATGGGAAGCAAGCTTTCACTTGTAACTTTTCGGCCGAATCGTGATTCACTTCAAGAGAAAGACTACATTTTTTCTAAACATGTTATAGGGCTAACATGTGTTTACTTCAACACTTAAAAATTTGGGGGCATTGTTCACGCACTTTCCTAGACATAAGTCTCGTGATTGCGGCTCTACTTTACCCTTTCGAATGTTTTGTGTACTTAAAGTACACCATCCCAAAAATGGAAATAACCGTGTTCTTCTCTTTATAACTCTTTACATCCTTCAAGATACCTTAATTATTACTTCACGGCTGTCCAATCACATGGAAGTCACGCGTTCTGTTGCGGACGGAACACTGATTGGACACTAACCTTCAAGAGATGTTGATGTCATAGGATGACAATGTGAGAAAGAAAAATCTCAGTAACCAAAAACTACATCACTCTAAACAAACTAGAACTTCTTTAACTAGGAGTAATTGAGCGGTACAAAGGGGTGATGCAGAAGCGCGTTCAGTGCAACCTCTGACAATACTCAGCGTTTACTCTTCCGCGCTTGTCGTGAAAATTTTGGGCATCTCGCATGCGCAAAGCCGCATACGCTCCCCTGCCCTAACTGGTAAGTTGTGTACTCTGAGGTCAGAAATTTGCGCCACGATGAGCGGCGTGCGACGCCATGCGTGAGAGCGAGAGAAGCCATTGTAACTGGATCCTAAAGCGAACACAGTGCCCTACGCTCCATCCTTACTTTGAAATGAGGCGTAGAACGCTGTAATCGCTTTAGGGCCCGGTTAGCTCGCACGCATCACGCCGCACACCCCAAATCTCCGACGGTTACAAACCCCTCAAGAAGACACTATGCTGCTGCGGTCTGGAACGACTACGTGCACACGTTTGTTGTTTTCGCTTCATGTGAGGGAGCGCTTCCTGTAAGGTCTGTGAGGTAGCGTCTCAGTTCTGTGAAGGAGTGCAAGTGCAGATAATAACAATAAATGGAATTTTAGAAATATCAGATAAGTGCGGTAGGAAGAGCGACAAAACTAAGATACCCATGTACCTCCACACAAAATCAAATTGAAAAGCAGACAATCGTGATTACGCCTAAAAAAACACTTGCACTTCGCAAAGCGTACCTGTAGCCTTTTCGCGTGGCCTATCTTTAACACTCCGAGGTCTTTCATATCCGTTCGCTCCAAATGGATCAGCTCATGCCCACGAATGTCATTTGCTTTGAACTGACTGGCATAATGCGACAAACCGAGTGAGCTCAGCCATAAAGACACATCATCAACCGACCACGTGGTTACTGTAAAGTGTCTCTACATTTGTGTCATTTTATCGAAGCTAATTCATGCACTCACCATGCGTTGACGGTGCACCTGTCCGTCGTTTCCATTTACGTGTGATCCAATCAGTTAGACGACTTCTCTTCCGATGTCCCGTCTCAACTGTTCGAAGTTCCTTCAGAGCTGCTTCTTCTCGACTGATCTCTTGACGTATACTACACAGCACATAGCGCCAATGTTCCGGTTCATCACCCTATTTATAAATTTAAATTAACATAGTAAATATGAACGATAGTAACAGTTCAGTAATAACAAATGAATGAATATACAACGGAATGATAACACTTGAAAAAGTCGTACTCTTTCCACTGCTTCTCTGTCACTTTTTTTCAGTTTCACTCACTCTACTGTAGTTGCTGCTTCACATTAGAAATCAACATGAAAGAAGATCCACGGCAGCAACTTCATCTACACAGGGCTGTACCGTTATCCAGACAGTATCTCGAGGTGCTACAACGAGCAATAAGGGAAAGTTAACCGACTCATATTTCCTAGGAAGAATATCGCGCTAAGCATGTGGGAGGGCCCCGGTACCGAGGAGTTGTCCAGGACACTCTAAATGGGTCACCGCACCACGCAAATTGTGCAAGGCGCACATGAGAAGTGCACTCCCCGTTATGAGTTGGCCGCACGCGGAAGTGCCCTGCGGTATAAGTTGATCGCGAGCGGAGTCATGGTTCCTGCGAAAGTTCCGACGAACAATTCCAATATCCTGGTCTGCACACCCGGCGCCGTACGCACTTCATCCCCCATATGCACCTATGGGAAGCGCTTGCGCGAGCAGATAGACCTGCAAAGAAGGTGATTTTCGCTTTCAAAGTAAAATAGCATATACAGGGGGTGCCAGAAAAGAGTAATTTTTTCTCCTTGACTTTCAACACTATATTAGTCGAACTTCAGCAAATTCTGACGAGGTATTTTCATTCCTAAAGGTAAGAGCAGACCTCACTCCATCACTATACTCCGTGACAGCCTTCTGCACGAGCAGGAACGGAAGCTTTTTCCACGTGAACAAGATGTGTCGCAAAATCCGAAAGTTGATCGCGTCGAATATTCCGTTTTTTTTTGGATTCCCAGCGCCCTTCGTTTTGAAGAACCAGAACGTGCCATTACCACTTAAACCCCTCCGGAGGCAGTTTTGAGGAAAATGATACTTCGGACCACAGCATTCTTATCCGAGTAGCGAGGGCTTTATGACTTCTATGAACTGAAAGGTCAGTCTCCAGGAAGCTCCCCACAAGAGAATCTCCACAGCAGATGGCCCTGCTCCTTTGGGTGGACCATAATTCCGTAGATGCTATTTTTATGACGGTGGTGAAAGTAGTGAGCCCACAACTTATTCCTGCTTCTAGAGGACGTTTGAGAAATATTTTGCCCCAACACTTTTTTCTTTTTCTATACACTCCATTTTGTACACTTGGCGAATGTGAGCCGTGAGCAAAATTACTCTTTTTTGGCACCCCCTGTAGTGCCTCCGATGCAGCAATCTACAGCAGAATTGTCCAAAAGTATTAGAAACCCTTTATAAAGTCACAGCGTTACACACAGTCCACTGAGCACGACGAACCCAAGAATTCAATTTAGACTATTGATTGCTTCCGCAGAAAGATGAGCCACGACAATGGAAGTCGCTCCCACTGGGAATTCAACCTGCCATTTTCTGGATATCATATCAGAAACGGCTTTCATAAAAGTTATGTCAACGTACATGAACTTCAAACGTGAATAAAGGAGCGGGACCCAGGCGAGGTTGACCAGCTGGCACTCGTGTATGTTCCGTCCAACCGAAGTGATCCTCAAGACGATCCACCACCAATTCAATGGCAGCCAACGCTTCTTCTCGGAGAGCTTGACCTTCTACTCCATTGTAGACCGGCTAAACATACCATATAAGCTCTTCTAACAAATTCTTTCTAAAAAAGGTGAAGTTCTTGGCATTGGTAAGTACACTTTTAGGATGCGTCACACATTTCACTTCCACTCAAAATCGTGGCGGCAATAAAAGGAACAGGAATGGGTGCGACACAATAGAGAGATGCAAAGAAATGAGCATTTTGTAACGAACACTGAAATTAGAAGCGATAATCGGCGAAAACACCCGGATCAAAAGCGCGACGCCGCGGTGTGTTTCGCTCCCATTCGCACACTGACATTCCGAGTTGTCCGCTGTAGGAGTCAGGCCGCGGGCTAACGTTAGTTGTAGCATCTTACTCCCAACGCAGTGGAGTGGCCATTCCCAACTACATTCATGTAAGTACATCTAGAAACAATATTAGAAAGAACAAAGTTAAAACTAAAAGGAGAAACCGAATTTATAATAGAAACATCTCCTCTTGGCACCATGCCAAGGCGTCAAATTGGCGAGTTTCTTCAATGGCGGCCACTTAAACTCGTCAGAACTACGTCTGTTCTGCCGTAGGCCAAATTACCTCCTTCCGGTGTCTTTAAAGACAGTGTTTGGGATAATGTGGGTGACAGGGAATCCCAAGAGGAGGCATCGACTGAAAAATTACGGGGCTGAAAGGCCTATGTATGGTGAAACCCCCCGCAAAAGGCGCCCCCTTGAGCAGTGACGGAGGGGCCTCATCAGGGCAAGCGGCCTTGGTTAGGGCAGCCCGCCTTCTGGCGACGTGATTAGTGGTTAGTCACGGTGAGGTTGGTCAAGGAGATCGGCAGGATTGAAAATATCGCAGGGCGCTTCCTCACTCTTAGCTTGAAACTAACCACGTGAAAATAGATACTGTCGCATTTCCGAACATCCCTTCATGTTTACGTCCTGGTAATGCAAATGAAAACCTATGCGGAGTACCCGCCTCTTGACGGAAAGGTCGTCCGCGCCTAGAACCAACGGTGAGAAGGGGTCCTACTTCTCGGGTATTTGGCCATTTCCATCCGCTTTTTCCCCACTGTCCTGTTACTAGGCATCTCGGCTTTCATATTCACTACTTCTTTTACTTTTCGTCCCAATTTCCCCTAAAGCTGCCTTTAAATACGAGAGGCCTTAAACAATGACCCGCGGGAGTCAGTCGATGAGCGAATCTAAGCTGTTAGCTTCCAGACAAGTCTGATACATATTTACTGACCCGGAGGGTAGGAAGACATGTTTAGCTTAAGCGGACACTGATACGGGAAGGTCCAGTACCCGAGTGAAAGCAGCGTCACTGATCATTTCGAAGCGCTATCATCACGAGAGCAAATGCAGGTTAATTGGTCTTTGACTGACTAAGTAATGAAGACACTTTTTATGTAACCCTTTCATTTTTTTTTCTGAGTCTTTACAACAATGTACTGGGTTATGGGCAGAACGGTTGACATTAACGAACCCTAAACCGGCCCCTCCTCAACTTCCAACAGGAACGGCAAGGGTAATCTGAAGAGGAAAAACATATTCCTTACAGAATAAAAGGGCAAGTCATCTGAAGTGGGAAAAGATATCCCCTATAAATGAAAGCGCAAGCTTGTTTCACAGAGACTATCCGAGCTACACCTTTTGAAGGCTCGCCTCACTCTCCATCACGACCCTACAGTGCGGCACTAGCGCGTTAAGTAGCTGGATAAGCGGGGCAACGGCCACGGCTTATCTCGGCGAGACCCCACCTTTTCCAGCGATCGAAAAGGGTGGCAAGACCCCACTTTTTCCAGCGATCCAGAAGAGAGCGCAACTCCGCCCCCGATGAAAATCAGTGATGGGAGGGGCTCCAATTACTGGGATTTCCGCGCCTCACTCCGTTACTTCTCCACTGCCACACCTCTATTCATATTCGACAACGGATTCTGTTGCCTGCTATTTCAGCTTTATTCACTGGGTGCAATCAAAGCGCCCCCAACGCAACCTTTTCGGTCACAGAAGATTTGCAACCAACCAATTCACGTTCATACCACTCCCGTCTCCGAAAAATAATTTAAAATTTGAGTAACCGATTTTCTCGCTTTTAATGCACTCAGAAACCAATCTCGTCCTAACCTTTACTCAGGCATCGCTGATCGACAACAGATTAGCGCTGTCGACTACTACTGGTAGCTAAGGCGATCAGAATCTATGAGGCATGAGATGTTTAAATAGCTGAGCGAGGACCGAGCTTGATATGCGCGCGATATCATGCCAGATGTGTTCTCCGAGCACAGCACAGCAAGCAATCTTCCAGACGTGTACTCTGCAGCGCACGTCTCAAATTCGTCACACTTCATTTCTCCTCTCCTGGAAATTGGGTCAGCAATCTCAAAAACTATGTTAATAGTTGATAAAGGTGGCCAATTGCTAATTATCTTATTTGAAAACGGACAAAGCATCGCATCGTCCTGCAGCTTTCCCCAGAGGGTTTGAAACGGGACTACCATGCGACACGACTGCACATCTCATCAATTTCTCTGTCATCTGCCCACTTTCTACTTTGTTGGTGTTCAAACGTCGCCATTTTGCAGTGTCTTACTATTATATTCAGACCTGAATTAGTAACACAATATGCTTATACCTACGTATTGCTTGCTAGCGTAATGTTATAATCCGACAGATAATTCTACTGCACTATAAACACTAAATCAAATTGTGCGGCTCCAATTGCAACAGGTTTTACAAGTAACCTAATCATATGTAATTACATGTGCTACAATACCCGCCCTAAGTTTCAGAGAGTGGACGCAGAAGACGCGGATCCGTGCTTTTTTCGTTTTTTTTTTCGTCCAGTCCTATGCATAATTTCTTTATAGAAATGTATACCTTCAACTCACTCTACTAAATGGGAACTTGAGAAACTAGAAAATATTTATATAATTACTTCAGTGCCTTAAAGTACCACTGGGCACTCATTAGCGAGCACGCCCGTAATTATAGTGAGCAGGCAAATGCGTCCATTCATAGTATTCCACAACATTTACAGGTATCCTTTACCAAATAAGAAGCAGCATGTTTTACGAAGGCTTTGATCCTTCAAATACCAGCTTCCCCCAAAAAAGAGCTGTCATCATGCCTGTGAGATCCGTATGAATGTTATGCTGAAATGAGATTTTGGGAAATCCCGTGTATGAATCCTGGTGAAAATCAAATCTTTCTTATGATATCAGTTAATAGGACTCCATATTTCTCGTAACAACACCAACACTGGACCACACTGCGCAAGGAGTTCATAGGTCTCATAACATATTATATTAAACTAGTTAGCTGAAGCACGCTGCTGGGCATCACACGATGGGAGTCAGTACGTTGATCGCAATTGCTCTCTCTGTGAAAATCGCTGAATACCAATTAGCACTGTAACAAAATATCACTATTCGTTATCTTGAGCACGTGGCTCGACTGAATTTTCTTTACTACGACATTACCCACCCGCTCAGGTGTTCCATTTCCCACTCCAGGGCAACAACACAAAAACAAACAATGTTGATCGATATCGATCAACAGTTCGTAGCTCTGCGGAGCTTTCACCTCCTCACCCGTTGGGGTGTTTCATTAACCACTAATGGAACACTCCAGCTGGTGAGTTAATGGTAGGGAGGTGAAAATTCCATTTGGCCCTCTATACAAAAACAGATAATTTCAACCGATAGTCATAGTCCCAAACAAGCCGCTCGAGTGTCTCGAACGAAAATGCGGAAATTTGTGCACCATGGAGGTCACACCCACATTTCATTTTACACAGTCAATTCGGAAATAATTACAAGGAAGAGCAATACATATTAGCAAGGCTTGCTCAAGACCCCTTCATGAACTATTCTAAATGCAGCATCAAGCGAGGGTTTTATGGATAGCCACACCTTTTATATAGCAGTAATGCGTCCAAGTAGGCGGAGAGGAAGTCATCCCGCAATGTACACAATTATGATTCACCAGAGTGGCTTGTAACCCTGAAGAACTGCAACAATGAGTTGCCATTCATTCTATGGCAAGACCGAGTTGAAAAACGGATGGGATGATATCTGCGTGAAAAACGGATGGGATGATGTCTCCTGGTAAACGGAACAGCCATCAAAATGATAAATAATTAAAAGGCAAACAAAAATGCAGTGTGGTGCAGAAGGAGCCAATGCGACGTCGCGCAGTGCAGCTCGCGGCTTTGGTCCTCCACAGCGCTCACGGTGGAAACGCCGCGTGTTCGACATCGGCATCAAACCTAGTTACTATTAACCTCAATCTCTTTAGCTTACTAATTATTGTTGAACACATAGATTTGACGTAAGTTGACTACTAAGTCATTGCTCAGAACTACCTATCCAAGCAACAACTTCGATTCAAAGTCGAAGTCAAGTGCAAGGTGGGTTTCTAAAAGCAACATCGATATATACCAGTCAAGATAAGGAAGCAGAACGAGCTCAATATGAACGATGATTTCAACAGATCAGGGGCAACATTAGATGGTAGTTTAAATGAACAGTGAGTGGACAACAATACAATCCTGTGATTGGAAACACCGCGGTCATCTTCCGCGAATCCACAAAGCAAAAAAAAGCTGTATAAGCACAAATAGGCATAAGCCACGTTAAGCTGAAGCCATTTCAGTTTATATAACTCTGAAACTCATGTGTACACGAGCGACGCCCTCTTTGCTTACGCTTCCTTCATAACCGGCAACCGAAGCCGTATCCTTCTTCTTGGGGAGACAAGCTTCTCTTTCCATCATCTAATACCTGTCCTATTCGAATCTGCACTTGATGGCGTTTTCGTGCCTTCCATTAAAATCATGACAGCAGTGAAGCTGCATAAAGCCGCGAGCTGCCACAACAAAGGGGCAACGACTTGAAGTGCTGTCCTTTATGCTGCATATAACGCAGCGCAATCGGTCCTGAGGGGGTGTGGTATGCCTCCCGAGCATTGTTTTCCGCTCTTTCTTGGATCGCACACATTTGTTCAGCTTCTATCCTTCACCAACTTTTCATTTGTGGACCACGGCCACGATTTCGCAAAATCCGGCTTCTCAGAGCTAGTCGCGCATATAGCAGCATTAAACTATGCATAGCCGCATGGGTCAAACATCGGCTCATCGGTCTTTAATTGGAGACTCTCCGCTGTGGATGTGCTATCGAAGCTCATCACTTCTTTGACTCCACTGCCGCAAACAAGCTGGCTCTTCTGTTTTGCTTTTCTGAGAAGCTAATCATGGCTCAAAATGGACAATGCTCTAATGCATGTGCCCACGTTCAATATTGAAGCACTCAGCGGGAATGATTCAAGAATTCCTACGCATGTGGCTACTGAAAGAACATCTATCTGTGAGAACGTTACCACTGGTGCTCTTTGCATGAAAAAGCATTTCTATTCATTAATTCCTTGTGAAAAACCCTTCGTTCGTTGCAAAATCGCTACTCTGCCGATGTGATCCAACCAACTTCTAGAGCTTGCTCATTCACGCTCAACGAACAGGATCGTCTTTCACTTGAGGACAACGACAATTCTATTCACCATACTTTCCACAAATTGGATGCTTCACCGAAATGTCTCCAAATTCCTTTTCTTTGTAATCAGCGGCGCTTTTCCTTATAAGTACATACTTTACAGACCACTTGACAATGAAATTGCTTCTCGTCACCTTCAGTTCGAGAAAAATCCTTGATAATTGATTTCCGTTCTCTCTCTTTCGCTGGCTGTATTTAATAAGCATGCAAATTGCTCTATGGAACAACCATTTAATTATTCGCTCTCAATGTATTAGTAGCACTCATACATTAACTATAGCTATTCATTCATTCATCCCAGCTTCAATTAGCAGCGTTGTTGGGATCTTGTTCTCAAGACTAAAACTTTTTTAACATCTTCTCAACAACAGCTGTTCTCCTAGTAATCTATTCCTTCCACTTAGCCATTTTGGTATCGGAGTAATAATGCGCTATGGATCAATTTTTATGTGATGTGCCACCCGTACATAAAGTAGAGGTACTGAGGTAGAGGCAACTGGAAGTCTAGAGGCAGAAGACAAAACAGCATTTTGTGGTTGTCAACCGATTCCTATCCTTTTTCCATTCAGTTCTCGAACCCCAATAAATCGAGAATAAGGAAAAGAATTGCTCTCAATGAAGTGGAAACGGCAAAATAATCCCTCACATGCGATACGGGGCCGTGATAACCACACCGTTTGATGTCAGGAAGTTTTGTGAGACTATCTCTGCGACATGTTCCGTGATAATTCACAAAACATTCAGATACAGGTTCTAATGAAAAGAGAAACCGATATATCACATATATTAAAATCACAAAAAAAGTAAAAAAAAAGATCGAGCACAGTAATTGGAACACGACTGACCGAGAACTGGTTCGCACGGCAGCAATCTTAGTGGCACACGCTATCTTCCTTATAGTAAACTTGACGGTTTTAAAGTAGTTGCAACTTTTCTATACCTCAACACTTTAATTGTGTAAACTGTATTTCTGACAACTTCCACCCCAATGCATTGACGGCTCGGTTTCCATAAGGGTGGTGTAGTCCTGTGAAGGAAATTCTTGGTACTATAATTTGAATGGTCGTAAATTCCTTAAACGTAACGTTTTGCGGCGATTTCGTGCGCGGAATCTACTAAGTTGTCGCTTTCTAATGACTACTACAACTATGCCACACGCTTGAAAAGGAACGAGGAAAATTTTTGTTCGTTGAAATGGCAAAATCTTTCCGGCATTCTCATTGAAAGAATTATCCAATGTTCCTGAAATGCTTCTAATACACATTCTTTGCTCACGAGAAAGCAAGGGGAGGCGACTGGGGTAGGTGATTCGCTAGGACCACCCTACATTCTTTCAGTCATGTTCCATATAAAAGCAGCCCTTCCGTTAATTTTCTCATTAGCATTCTATGGTTTCTTGCTTATTGAACCAAGCCGTGATCTGTTCAAGGCAACACGGCCACGGCTGAACAATGTATGGCGGTTGCCTCTATGTACGTGCTTTCAGTATCAAAGAACTAAGGCGAAAGTGATTGGCTTTGGCCGACATCGTTTGAGATGCACCATGCATGAGATTTTCGACGACAATCTATAAGTTCTATAAAATAATCATTCGTCTGGTACTTGACAGAACAGTGGATTCAGCGGATCATTGCGAAACTGTAGGATTGCGAGTCCCAGCGAATGAACCGCTGCTGATCCCTCGACAGAGACCTGACACTGGACCCCGGGTACCTCGCTTTTGGGGCATATGAAATAATGATTCGCTTAGTTCCGACGGGATAAGGATACGTTTTCAGAAGTAAAACTTATGGTTCAAGACATTTATCGCTGAACAATGATTCGCTTTTCATATCCCATTTTCGATAGAAAGTAATTTCTGGTTCACTTGACTATATCTCACAGCAGCAGTTGGTGATTTTCACCGCAATTTCCACTGATGTTTCCAATTTCCTGGTAATTTCCATTGATAAGGTTCTGGTGTCGATAATGTCTCGTATTTTACAATGCACGATTTCTGCCGCGCCGCTGTGCTCTTCTATAAATGACAAGGGCGCTTATACAATCTCCAAGTGCATGCCCGATTTCCTGCACTATGGGTTTTTGCAACAGAAAAATGAGGGATTTTCCAAATTATGAAGCTTGTATTCGGACAACCTGATACGACGTTCTTCTATTTGTTCTTTTTCGACATTGGTAGTGCAGATACTCCTTTGTGGTCGTATCATTCAAGCAAGGCCCAAAAATAGCTAGAAGAGCTACACCATTAAAATGAGCTGAACACTTCATCTTTCGTGCTCTCGTAGGGTTGCACAAAAGCAAGAGCCTCAACAGCATACTTCCATGTATAGAAGCTCGTCGAGGTGAATCGAACTTTACTTCCCATCTCTCTCAAGCCAATTAGTTTACACTGGACTGCGCTCAAAAACAGTTTTTTCAAACCATTCACACAGCTCGTTGCTCACCACATTTATAATGTCCTCGCCTGTCCTCGTCAAGTGCACCTCGAATTATTCCATTCAGCTCAGCTGCGGTGATACAACGAATTTCGACAAATCTCACAGTTCGATGAATGTCCCCATCGATGAGCGTGAATTTCCGCAAAGATTCCAATTTCTTCCAACAGAAGACTCCGAAAGAAGCTTGCCGTATACTAGGAGGTTCAGGTGAGGAGGTTTCCCTTTGATACAAACTACATTTTCTATCAGAATTCCTATTTACAGCGCTTCAACTTTGTTGCTCATTACACGATGCCTCCTCTCTGCAGAATTCGCCATTTCCATCGGCTTCAATCTGGTTCTTGTGTATACGATCCAACATGGCCAAAACCTTTCCATTCTGCTTTCCATAATCGCCACTTCGAATTGCATAGCCGCAGCCGCGCTACTGTGCTGGACGGGACAGTTGGAAAAAGCATCAGCAATTGCGGCCTATGTCATATGGAAACTCCTTCAAGACGTCATCTTGGTTCCTGTACTAGTCATCTTCACTGCGCTCATGACAGAGGTAAATCTGCTCATATCAACGATCACTTACTGCTCTGAAAAGTGACTAAAGCTTGATATGATTGTCTCGCTAACCTAATGAGAATAACGTAGCCCAAAGTTTCAAGCTCTGAAACGCCTAGTCGTAGTTGCGTTGTATTAACAAGAGAGGAGCAAGCTTAATCCTCACAAAGTCTGTCTCGCAGCGATTCGCCCCATGTCAGGCTCCTGTCAAACGCCTCCACTCCCCAGGGTTTTCTTCTATTCGAACACCAAGTCATATGACAGGTGCTCTACGAAGACTGATGGACATAAGAAATATGAAGACGATGGCAAAGCACAGATAGCAGACCTCTATAGCGATGTGAATGAGTAATGTTCCATGCTCTCGAGCGATTCCTACTCATACTATAAATAATCTCAATAATCGTCATAAACGACGGCAGCACTTTAGGGGTCAAAGAATTTCCAACGCCAGCCGCTTTGACTCCTTTAAGACGAATGCCACACCATAGTGGAAGCGTTAACACGATGAAAGTCATAAGTTTCACACAAAAGGCAAAACAGGAAGGGAATAGAACAGCAATCTATATAGTGAATGACCAAGGGAATGAAATAATTTACTCTGCTGCTTTACTAAACGATCACAGCGATCGCGCGACCAATACAATCGCAACCGCTGCGACCCGCAAGACTGGCAACGCGGTTCTTCACCGACTGGTACTCTCTCACCTAAGCGTTCCCTTTCGCGGGTTTTCCTCTGCACCTTCCGCTTTGTACCACTTACCAGAAACTAGAGCCAAGCACCCGCTCATCCATGCGTAGTTAAGTGAGCAATCGCGTGATCACTTATCCTTATTTATATATCTATGCGCGAATTGCAAATACATTGCGGTAGCAAGGTATACTGCGGTCTTGCAAAAACCATAAACCCCCTTTAGTACAATTTCAAGAATAGCAGAGTTATCCCATTCAGGGCTTCGCCAACAATGTGACGTCTTCTACCATGACGGGTTGTTTATTAGCTATTGTATGGATCTACGCACTGTTTTCTATAGCGTCCATCGTGTTTTTCGGTCGGTTTTTCAATTTTTGTGATGCTCAAACAGTACTTTATAGGCTTACGACTACCACTCAGCCATGAATCATGCCATTCTATTCTGTTTCAGGTCACGTTGCCAGAACGCTATGGATAGCAAAAGTAAGGAAGAGACGATGTTCATTTGCAAGCGTTTCTACCGTTACTCAACCACTTGAGCTCTCAGTAGAATCCGAGCATGCAACAACAGAACCACCAGCACCAGCCATGAGAGAGGAGATCTAGCAAGACTTATTGCTTCTTCAAACGTCTCAGACTGACCTCTTCCTCAGCAGCACGCACAGAAACAGCTGCGGCTTCCAAGGCTTCCAGAAATCCGCTACTCACTCCCAGTTGTGCTATCTCACTCTCAACCAGTTGCACGAACTCGGCAGCACGGCGAACAAACGGCAGATCTTCACCGGGAGCAGCCATCAGCGAAGTGGACACAGAAGTAGGAGTTGAAGGTGCAGTTGATCGCTCCTTTTGCTCTTCCCACTTTTTCAACGCAGCATCAAATGCCTTCAAATATCGAAGAAATGAAATCAGGTGTGTTTGTACATCACTTTGAAAAATTTTCCCAGAAAAAAAAAGATCCCCACTTACAGGATTCCTAACAAGAAGCTGAGCACGATTCTTATGCACAATCTGCATAATACCCGGTGGTTGGAGCCATGGTTCACCATCGACCTGTAATCGAGTAAGCATCAGAACAAACTGTGCAAACTTTGATTACAAAATAAAACTCATAAAGACTAACAGACTCTCTCACCTGTACAGGAATTGGATCGGTACCCATAATTACGATGCGAATGTGACGACACTGTGCAATGCGATGATTCTGCAGACGTACCACATTTGGAACACGACTCGTTGCTACGTGAATAACACCGAAAAGGGCCACGACCTGTAGAACGTCCAATAGATGATTATAAAAAATAAAAATAGAAGCAGAAAAGAAGGATCCAACCTCCAAAAGACGGTCATCAAAACTCTGAGCGCTGAATGTGTCATCCTTGGAACTTCCCCAAAAGTTAGCACCGCCAGAGTAGGATGGAATATTTAGAATAACTATACCTGTAAAAAAGCGACCCACTATGTTTTAGCGAAATTTTTCTTTTGTTTCAGTCGCTGATCATGTTTAAAACTTTAAATTATGAATGGAACTAGTTTCGAAGCATAAACTACTTCCGATTTAATAAAGCCATCGCTACGAAGCGTACAACCCCATAAGATCATGCTCCTTACACAACTTATGTACCTTATCTACTGAGCTCCTGCGTAAACGAGAGTCAACTGCTGACTACACTATACTGCCTAATCGAACCAACGTATTTCACTGCGACCCAGCCCCAAGAGATTGCAAAAGCCAGTCTTCTTCCGCTACAGTTTGGATTACCACCACCCGTCAATGCTTCAACTCACTCACAAAGGATATTTTCTGAAAGCACTCCAAGGCATTTAAAAGGTAGAAGGCTAAAGTGATACATGCTGTAGAGCGAGGAGTGCAAAAGCAATGTCACAATTTGTTTTACGCCTAAGGTTACTGTGAGTGCTGAGTATGAGTGTACCACGTCGCATAATCTTGCTGTGTAAGCTTTTTGAAGTCTGTGCTGGAAGGTCTGCTTATTCATCCAGCCATTTTTTCCACAAGCGTCGAGCGGCTTTTTTTTGCAGAACTCCGTGAATAATATGGATAAATTTTAAAATGAAACCTTCAAAGCAATAGACGAATAATGGACGTCAAAATGCTTGCAATCTTCTTTTTTACTTCACATAGACGAAATTCTATTTACACAACTTGGGCAAACATTCCATGTGCTGTTTAATTCCTGCACGCGAGTCCGAGCCTTTGAAAAAGTGTTCCCCCTTCCGGTCGTCTATCCTCGTTGAATATTCCAATGATGCCACAGTACTACTTCAAAAAGCTTAGCAGAGTTGGACAAACTTTCTCATGCATACACAATCGCTGCATGTAGAGCCTGATTACTTAGTTTATGCCCTCACAAACCATCAATTCGCCGAAAAATAGCGAACGATGCACTTTTGTGTCATCTCTAGCATTCGGAAGAGCAAGTATACAAGGCACATTGCAACACGAAGCAAAAATACAAACCTTGCAGCGAGGGGAGGTCGATGCGTACTCCGTCACATTCCAGACGAATTCGTTGATCAAGATTTCGATACGTCCTGTGCATGAGCTCTTTTCCACCAAGTATGCCATACCACATGAATAGCCGTGATCGACTACGGGTCTTAAATTTTAGAAAGTCGTTTCTCCATAAATAATAGAGGACCTGAACTTATTGTTTAGCTAAGACTAACGGGATATTTACCTTGTCGGATTCCTCGCGTTTATTGTGAAACTCAAGAGCGATTTTTGCATCAAGGCCAATACCAAAGTAGTTATTCATGACCTTTAGTTCGCGATATTGCTCTCTGTAATTATTCAAAAGTATTCCATTATAGCGATACTGCCTTTGCTACATCAGACTGAGTCAGCGAGTGACAACAGTTCAACCTAAGGAGAGAAGCTCTCTTACCATCGGAGTGAATTTTTGGGATATCCTATCAGTTCAAGGGATTCACGAACTAAACGCTCAATCGTTCATTTTGAGATACAGCAACTGGAAGAAAAGTAGCACAATCGCACGACGCGCGTCCACCAGAGACCGCTGCCAGACTTCACGATTTTGCGGCGTTGCACTTCCACACGCGATACTACGACCCTGAGATCTTGCGTTGCCGCAGCTTCCGCAATACCGCCAAATCGCAAAATGGGAAAAACGCGAAGTCTGGCAGCCGCTCAACCATTAGTAGTTCAGCTGCCTCTCCAACATTCGCTCGGTTGCAACTCAGTCCTCTCTAACCCATCTTTGATGTCAGGTTCTTTCAAAGTCAAGTTCCTCAAAAAGCATTGGCTTCAGCGCTAGTTATGAAGTACGAATTATGAGTGTGCCCACCTAATAATCTGAAAAAAGTGAGATAATGGACACGGAACTCAGTACTTCCTATTCAGTGCAGTGCACATCTGCGTTTTTCACTGTGTCAGGTTGTTCCTCTCGTGTCGTGGGTAGGAATATCGTGTGGCAGTCACCCTCTATTCTAGAGATACGAGAAAGGAATAAAACGGTGTTCGCTACGTAGAAGGCGACCTGATGTGGAGATGACTAGTCCTGTCACAGTCAACCGCTGTGGAGGAAATTCTGACTCCTAAGTAAGTTCCACACGTGTGCAACAGGACACACGGATGTGACGCCGCGCGCCATAAGTGTCCCACAATTCACATTGACAGTGAGACGCGCACGGTCGCCGCTGCCTATCATAATCTCACAACAGGAAAATGGCAACAGCACACCCTGAGATTTCATGCTGATGTTGTCAATTGGTGTGTGGCAAGTGTTCCCCTTACTAGTCCCCTGGCCTCCATTGTACCTTTCCAGAGACAAGCTCCATGGTATGGGTTGTGTTTGTACATATTTACTCAATAAAGATATCGAAGTTGGCAGATTTATTCATAGCTATATAAGCTTATTAGCTTGGTTAGGTTCCTCATTGAAATACCGAACAGTATTTACATGGTTTACTTCCTTTTCGCGACATGGCGAAATCTATACGCCTACACGCTGCTTGGAACAAACATGACTTTTTATAGTCCATTTCAGCCATAATCAGATCACAAACCAAGGAAATCTTTTCGCTCAGAATTGATGATTGTGCCTTTCTCACGACGCATTCATTATTCTTCTCCGCTTCGAGATGATCTTGCAAGTGAATCGCTTGGAGTTACAAGATTTAGTAGTAGGAGGGTACCTACAAGCCTAGTACCCACATGCGAACTCTAAAGCTCACCCTGTGTAAGCTCATCTGTAATGATAATGATACCTCTAAATCTCTCCGCGCTTGTAGATTCGAGAGGAAGGAGCAGAAGTGTTCACCTAACCATCAGTACGACTTGCCGAACCGATTGCCCGTGGGAGCCAGGCAGAGCGTGGCTGCGTCACCTCTGCACTTCCACCCATGCCTCACTGCCTCCTCCACCCATACCAAAATGCCTCGCTTGATGGCTGCCACGCACTGCCGCTGGTACTCGCACCCGCCGAGCCGCTCATCGCGCACGGCCGCGCGAAAATCTGTCATAAGTAGACACACACCAGCGCTTAACTCGCCCCAGATGGCATCCCCAATCCGCACCACCATTTGCCGCACATGGCGCCGCGCTCAGCGTGCGCGACGCTGAGCTGCCGGGTCACGATAGATCGTCGGTCTCCCGTCAAACAACAGTGGTGACCTGACCTCTCGAAACACTGGTCGGAACACTTGCACGTTACCCCATGTTGTTTCTAGAATACGTCACATGTTACATTGCACTCCAGTCAAACGCGCGACTCTACGCATGTCATTTTCCTTGCTTCAAACACGCCCTACCAGCTCACAGTTCACAGATCAACGCAGGACTTCGCCTCCAAAGTCATGGTCGTCCCTGGGAGTACTGAAGGAGACTCTACAGACACTTAAAGGCACATGTCACTATAATATAAGTACCTTGGTTCCATCAGCGAGCAGATAGCCCCTTCCACAAGGGCAAAGCGTGTGCCGTCATCACGGCGCGAGGGTGGGTGCTTTACGCGTGAAGAACATGTAAATAGGATGACGGCCACCGTCTCAAGATGGCCCACACCCATCTTCGATTGAATCAGCTGGTGAGCGGTAGCTTTTACGGGTATGAGAGGCATGATATCGACTGCGATAAGAAATGATAGGAAATACTCCCATTGTAAAAACAATCTTATCGGATATCACGTAAAAACTTATCCAAATATTACATGCTTTTAAGCTGCAAACTCGTCGAATCCAAAGGTCAGAAACACTTCATTTTCGAGGCTTTCGAGAAGTTTTTCCGTTTCTTCTCTACACTTGTGTTCTTAAGCACCCCCAGAGTCTTTATGGAGCGCGACGAGGCATGAAAATTATCGTGAACTGTGCCTTTAAATAGACTCGCCATGGCGAAGAAGATAGTTCGTTAGAAGAAAGTAAAAAACCATCATATTTTCCAAATTTTACTGTAATAACAGTTTTCTTCGAAATACTGCTTTTCAACGTGTTCCAGTACCATGACTAGGCAAAGAGCCATTCAATCAAAGGAGCGGTTCAAAGCCTCAAGTTATAAGTCCAAAAGCTTATGAGACCCTCTGCTCAAAGCTGAGACCCTCTGCTTATGAGACCACTGACAAACTTCCTCTCCGGCCGAACATTCCAGGTGCGCGTTGGACATAGTTATTCGGATTGTAAACATGTGCTTAGTGGAGTACCGCAGGGTGGAGTACTATCCCCGGTTCTGTTCAACATTTACACTTCCGAGATTCCAGATCTGTTTGATGGGCTTGATGTTCAAACAAAGATGTATGCTGACGATGTAAAGATTTTTAAAGCTATTAATGAACCATTGGATAGTGAGCAACTTCAGGAGGCCATTCCTCGTCTGAGTAACTGGTCAAAGCGATGGCAGTTGCCCTTAGCCCCAAACAAGACAATGTGTATGAGAATCGCTCGTAATCCTGAGGCTATTCCTTGCCCTTATGTGGTTGATGGAATAGCAATCTCCCCTGTCAATCTCATACGGGATCTTGGGTTTGAGTACACCAATACTCTCGACTTCTCTATGCACATTGATAAGAAGTGTAGGTTAGCTCTCGGCGTACATGGCATATCTTCAAGGCTTTAGTTACGACGAATAAGTCCATTTTGTTGAAAGCCTATAAGACCTATGTGCGACCTTTGGTCGAGACTGGTGCCACTGTGTTTCATCCCACTAAGAGGAAGGATATTATCGCTCTGGAAAAGGTACAAAATAACTTTACGAGAAAAATACTTTTTCGATGTGACAATTCCTTACACTCTAGGATTCCTAGAGCGTGTATTCGAAACAAGTACCTGGGACTAGCAACTCTTGAATCAAGGCGTAAAATCTTTGATGTGTGTATGGTCTATAAACTCCTGTATCAGGTCAATGACTTTGGTTCTTTTGGATTTTATAAGTTGATACGTTCTCGTACCAGGGGTGGAGAGTTTAAGGTTTTCCTGACTAAGCCTATTACCGATGTAAGGGCCAGAAGTTTTACCTTTAGAGCGGCTAGCTTATACAACAAAGTGACTAAGAGGGTAAACTCTCTTGGTACGTTGGAACAATTCAAACGTCACACAGCCAAAATATTATCTGATTATGTGATTTCCCGATTCTTGGAATTCACTGTTCATTATGAGTGATGTGAAAATTATGATCTTGTTGTAAATAGTCCCTGCTGAGTAGGGCGTGCATTCTAATTGTGTATTGCTTATCTTGATTGTATTTTGAAACTTGTTCTGTTATGCCAACGAGGTTGTTAGGTGGAATGTTTATTGGCGGCCTAACGTTTCGACCAGATCGTCTTCCTCAAAGGCCCACTCCACCACCGCGCGAGTGGAACGCCGCCACTCGCGCGGTGGTGGAGTGGGCCTTTGAGGAAGACCATCTGGTCGAAACGTTAGGCCGCCAATAAACATTCCACCTAACAACCTCGTTGGCATAACAGAACAAGTTTCAAAATAATATCAATGCCGAGGTTCCACGAAGAGAGAAGTTGGAATTTATCTTGATTGTGTTTTTTGGTAAGAATATTTCATGCTCAGTTAATATGCTGGTTTTTGATTTTGATTGCTTTTTCTACGTTCTGCCTTCAGCAGTGTAATAAACATAAACATAAACAAAGCAATCGCAGTTATAATACCAAGGTCTAGAAACAGAATTTCCATCAGACTTTCACGTTATCACGTTATCTCATAGAAGAACTTACAACGGTGTGTGACATTCTGAGCTGCTCAAATCTCCTAACCCAAGTACACGAGCGTTCAGTAAAAGAACTTCTGCAATGAGAGATCCGCCCGCCAGGCTCGTAGTCAATATACCTCTGAAATTGAACGAAACTGACCTGGTAAAACGTCAATAAATTCAAGCTATTAATTTTATGAAGAAAAAAGAAGAAATCAAGAAATCACCTTTTTATGGAAGGTAGCGTGTCCACTTTCTTGCCCTCTTTCAAACGTGCTCGATTATAAGAACCATCATGGACACGAGAGCCGGAAGATCCTTCTGTGGTTCGATCTGATATCATGATAACATTTCAATTTTTTTCTGTTACAATCTTCCCACACAGGGATTGGAGCTACTACCAACCGTATATGCTGCTATCAGAATGACTCAATTTTATGTCCGCTCCAGTTTCCCCGTGATATAACTCGCAGTCTGAGTGTGGCTTGAATAAGCGATCGCGACGTTCATCACCACTGCCACTCACGCAAGGCCGATCCGTCTCACCGACCGCTGATGGTTCCCTCGTCTCAATGGGCGTAGGTGGCACGACGCGTGCGATACTAAAATGTTCTGGTGAGCGTTACACAGACAGGCAAAAAACACGGTTTTGATCCTTTTTATTACACATGTACAGCAGATGTGTACAGCAGCCAAGGGTGCCTCGTTATTCGCAGCCATACAGCCGTTAATGCGGCAGCAAAAAGGAATAACTGAGCATGGAAAGATTTGACAAATTTCCGTTGAACAAATCGCATGGTACAATGCTACTGCGGTGAACGCAGTGACACGAGACCTTCGAGTTCTTCTAATTGATCGAATCTGTTCACCTTCAATTAAATGAGCAAGAGCCACGGGTCATCTACTCGAAAGCAATCCCTTACACATTCCGATCTATATTGGGTCATTCCATTAGTAATGTCGTTTTTTTTCAGCAAAAATTTCTGCCATAAAACCACAAGTTTGTGCACATAGCATACATATATCATTCGGAAGTAAATTTCCTGCTCTACAGAATGTCATGTTCAGTTTCTGAGTTTGTTAGAATGGGGCCGACATTTTGGCTGGAGAAGAGGTAGGTCCAGCCGACAGAAATTGGCCAACCGGCAATCAATTGAAACACTACATTTCACTTTAGGAAAATCAACCAGTCATGCTTCGCGTACTTACTCCTGACCTCTTCTACGATTTCTAATGTTTAGTTGATCAAGAAGTTGTGTCGCTCTTTTTCTAAAATCTTTTTTTCGAAAGCACTCACACTTATTCAAAATGAAATTTTTTCTTTCAAACTTCTTGCTTAGAATTGTTTAATGAACCACTTTGGAGAGCTTTTCTGCTATATCGAAAATATCTTTCTAGTTTGTTTTGACTGCTATTCAGATTGAGTTTTAATACCAAACCAGTTGGCGGGCGCACACTACTGTGCGCGAAACACCATTTGCGTCAGTAGGTCGGCCTGTATTGCTCTTTTTCTTGAGGACAGAGTATTTCAGTGCACACCCCGCCCACCGTGGGCGGAGCTTTAATTAGTCCATGTGAGGTCTTCACTTCTTGTCCCATGCCCTACCCATACCACATTTGTCCCCATCTCCACAGGTCGTTTTTCATGTAACGTCCAAGCTCCGCCCACCAATTTAAATGCTCCGCCCACTGTGCCCTGCATTCTTTGCTGACCTTCAGAAACTCATCCCTGACCTTGATCCATCTTCTCCCTATGTGTGGGGCACATTCGAACACAATCAACAATTTTTGAACACTCCACGACGGCCCCGCCCATTATGGGCGGAGCTTAACTTGGTCCATGTGTGGTCTTTACTTAGTGTCCCATGCCCTACCCATACCGCATTTGTCCCCATCTCCACAGGTCGTTTTTCATGTAACGTCCAAGCTCCGCCCACCACTTTAAATGCTCCGCCCACTGTGCCCTGCATTCTTTCCTGACCTTCAGAAACTCATCCCTGACCTTGATCCATCTTCTCCCTATGTTTGGGGCACATTCGAACCCAATCAACAATTTTTGAACATTCCACGACGGCCCCGCCCATTATGGGCGGAGCTTAACTTGGTCCATGTGTGGTCTTTACTTAGTGTCCCATGCCCTACCCATACCGCATTTGTCCCCATCTCCACAGGTCGTTTTTCATGTAACGTCCAAGCTCCGCCCACCACTTTAAATGCCCCGCCCACTGTGCCCTGCATTCTTTCCTGACCTTCAGAAACTCATCCCTGACCTAAATCCATCTTCTCCCTACGTTAGGAGCACGTTCGAACGTAATCAACATTTTCGGGCTGAAAGCCAAACATTCCAGTGCACGCCCCGCCCCCGTGGGCGGAGCTTGATTTGGTCCATGTGTGGTCTTTACTTCCTGTCCCATGCCCTACCCATACCACACTTGGCCCCATCTGCACAGGTCGTTTTTCACATGATACCTAATTTCGTGACAGACGGAGGGACAGACGCCTTAGCGCTTTATATATAGTAGGGATGATAGGGGTCCGAATGACAGTTTACAATTTTTTTTCCATGAGAATGTTAGGGGATTCGGTCAATGGTATTCCCCTGTTCCTACCCACCACTTGTTCTTATTATTTCACCACACGTTCAACTGACTGGTTGAGAAAATTTTCTTGCCTTGGTTCGGAAAAATTGTCTGAAATCACCGAGTTGTGGCGGAAAAATTAAATGTGGAAAAAGAGCGACGGGACATTTTTAGCAACTGACTGGTGGAACTTGCAGTGGAGGTCGGAGCTAAGTACGGAACACATGGTTGGTTAGTTTTCCTCAAGTGAAATATAGTGTTTTAATGATTGCCGGTTTGGCCAATTTTCGGCTGCTGGACCTACCTCTTCGCCAGTCTAAATGTTTGGCGCCATTGTAACAAACTCAGAAACTGAACATGTCATTTTGTAGAGCAGGAAATTTACTTCCGAATGATATATGATATGCTGCAAAAACTTGTGATTTTATGGCAAAATTTTGCTGAAAAAAAAACGACACCACTTATGGAATGACCCAATACATATATGTGCGACACAAGGTTCTCAACAATTATATCGACGAAGAGAAAAAAAGCATTGAGTGTCCTGCTTATTAGGAATCCCGTTTTAGGAAAAACCTATCGAGACTACTAAAACGAGCAGAAAAACTAATGCTCTCATCCACTAATCATTTTGGCTATCACCATGAAACAAGATACAGTAGCGCTCGAAAGCCTTCGACGAAATGGCTTTCACCTGGGTTTTTCACTTGTAACTTTTTTGCAACTGGACCAATCTAACACGGAAGGCCCATGAGGTCATGGTGAGCTTTTTCAAAACGGTTTTTTGCATTTTATAGGGTCACATACACTAAGCAAAAAACCGGTCTCAGATTTGGCTTAATGGTTTTGGGGGGCCCAGAAAATAGTTGGTGGTTCGATCCCCACTGAGGACAAATTTTTGCATTTTTCTAATTTTCATCCTTTTGTGCTCATGTAAGACCATACGTGCAAGATATGTGTGGAATCAATTTTTATTCTGCCAGGGAACCGCTATCTCCAGTATTTTTGCGTACTGAGGGAATGATTGGTTTGGACCTGCCAACCTTCATAACAGGAGAACTAGGCGTTTTCCCGCAAAGTGCGTGTGATATTCATGCTCAGGGGATCGAACTACCCTAGGTAACGAGTTTTCAGCCTAATCGTAATTTGGACCTAAACTCGAAAAATTGGGCGACCACTAGTACTACTACTGCCATAGTAAAGAGCACTCAACGGAAGGAGGTCGGTAGCCGATATGAAGAAATATTTGCTATCTTTTGCCATCGCATGGTGTTGCTAGGTGCAGTTCACTCGGATTTCGTTGATTCTACACATGCTCCATTAAATTTAAGCAATGCTGCTATTTGTTCGTTAGTACAAGTAGAGCAGTGACTATGTGCTCATGTCCACGTCACTGTCTCGAGTTTGGGTCAAAATCTCAATTTGGACAATATTTTGTATCTAGGGCTAATTGGGTCCCCTGAGCACGAATATCACACTAGTTTCGCAGGAAAACGCCTGGCACACGTGCTACGGGGGCCGAAGAGTCCAAACACTTCAACCACTGAAAGCTTGCAAATGAGGTCACTTTAGTACACCAGTAACGAAAATTGCAGTCATTTTGCATGTGCGCAAGTAGTTTAGTGCTGGACAAAGAAAATCAAGAAAATGCAAAAGCGAAAAGGGCGGGGGGACTCGAACCACAAACAGCCCCTCCACCGCGCCAATGCCAGTCCGTCCCCTTATCCATTCGGCCATCCAACCACTGCGGAAGTTAGGACCTGAGCATCCGCTATGAGTTTGCTACGCCTCATTTACTGGTTACCAAAGGTGACTCCACATTTTGGATCCAGTTCGCATTGGTTTTAGCGTAGGTCCGAAGGGAGTCTTCTGATATGCATATTCTGAAGGTCACAGCTGGAAAGCACTGCAACAAACTGGTCAAAATTGCTTCTTTCCAAGTAACTTTTGTCACTCATTTTTTGACCCCCCCCCCAAAACCATTTAGCCGAATTTGAGACCGGTTTTTTGCTTCATGTATGTGACCCCATAAAATGCAAAAAACCGTTTTGGAAAAGCTCACCATGACCTCATGGGCCTTCCTTGTAAGAGGAATTTTACTATGTTGCATTATGAGACACTGCATACTAAATTACTATTTTGGCGGTCAACGGTGTAAGTTACGTGGCTGAAAGCAATTTTTTGGTTTTGGAGTGCCATCCCTACGCCGTCCCGCTGTGCCGCTGTCATCAAAAGTCGTGGTTTTGCTATATTATTGATGTTAATAATATTGATGTTTTCTGAGGCTTGTTAGTTCTATTTTTTGTAAAGAAAGTCATTTTTCTTGACTCAGCCTTTTCCTTTTCTCCGGTGGTTTTGTATTAGGTTGGAACATAATTTCTGTCACACTTTTTATTTTTCTTGGGAAAAATTGTGGAAGCTTCTGGAATATTTGGTAGTAAGGGGTATATAAAGCGAGTGAAAAGGACTACTGGATAACACATTCATATTCTCTATGGCTTCAACTAGCAGTGAATCTACGACATTTTCGCGAGAGGTACGAAATTCACGAACACCGCCCCGGTTCCTCAGCATGCAAGGCCACTAACCGAATCAACCAGTCGATGGGCCCAGGTACTGTCCCTCATATGACGGCAACCCGATGGCTCGATCGACTCAAATTGGAACAGGAAAAAATTTCGAAAGATTGCACAGAGAAAAAACTTTTTTCTAAATTTTCAAAGAAAGGAAACTTGCCATTCAACACGACAGTCACTGCCGATTTCTACTGCAGGCAACTGAACACCGTAGCTGCAAAACTTACCGGAAAAATGGACCAAGACTTCCTCCTCCACGACAACGCTCGCCCACATGTGGCAAAGTTGACGTGTCGAAAGATTCAGGACCTTGGTTGGACGAAACTCCCCCACCCACCTTAATCTTCGAACATGGCCCCAACTAACTACCAGCTATTCCGATCTCTGACCCACTTCCTCGACGGATCGCAGTTCAAAGATGACGATGATCTCAAAATCGACCTCCAGACTTTCTTCAACCAGAAATCCCCAGACTTCTACAAGCAAAGCATCTGTTATCTCCCTATTCGCTGGCAATGTATCGTTGATTATAATGGTACACACTTTGTTGACTGAAGTTAGACGCAAATAAAGAAAAATAAATTTGAAATTTTTTGCCATTGTGGGACAGAAATTATGTTCCAACCTAATAGTAAATTCTTGTAACCATGAAAAGTGTCAAGCGGCGCTCAAGGAGAAAATGTTGACAATAGATTCAGGCACCACATATTAAAATTTTGTCAAATTTGATCAAGTAGAAAAAAAGTTATGACAAAAAAGTATTGGGTCATTCCATAAGTGATGTCGCTTTTTTTCAAACAAAATTTTCTCCTGTAGAGCTACGTGTTCGTGTGGCGACTTATACGCCAGCCGAAAGAGATTTTCCTGCACTACGAAATGACATGTATAGTTTTTTTGCCTTTCATAACCGAACCGATCTTCAGGGTGGCGAAGTGGTTGGTTCAGTCGACCAACACTGACCAAACCGGCAATGAATTAAAACACTGTATTTTACTTTAGTAAAAACAACCAATCATGTGTCCCGTAATTAGCCCCGACCTTTTCTATGAGTCCACCAGTTGGTTGCTTGAGAAGCCGCCTCGCTTTTTTTCCAACTTTGATTTTTCCACCACAACTCGGTGATTTTTGACAATTTCTCCAAATCAAGGCAAGAAAATTTTCTGAGCCAATCAGTTGAAAGAGTGGTGAAACGTCAAGGAGAGGTAACGAGTAGGGACGAGTAAAGATTATTGGCTGGATTCCTTGAATATCTTTTGAAAAAATAAATTGTGAAATAATGTCACCTGGGCCCCTATGATATGGTTTTGAAATTCAAAATGAATCGCAGCCAAGATAAAATCGAAACACCCTCTCGATATAGCAGAAAAAATTCTTTCGAATGGTCCATAAAGCAATGCTGATCAATGAATTTGAAAAAAATTCCTTTCTGAATAGAACTGAATGCCTTCGGAAAAAGGACTTTAGAGAAAGAACGACGAGTGTACTCGATCAACCAATTATTGGAATTTTGTAGAAGAGGTCGAGGCTATGTACGGGACACACGATTGGTTGATTTTCTCTAAGTATAATATAGTGTTTCAATTGATTGCCGGTCTGGTCAATTTTTGTCAAGTGGACCCATCATTTCGCCTCCCTGAAAATCAGTCATGTGCTATAATACCAAAAAACTAAATATACCATTTTGTAGAGCAGAAGAATCGCTTCCCAATGATGTGCGAAATGCCGCAAAAACTTATAACTTGAAAAAAACACACTACTTGTGGAATGACCCAATATTTGGCCGAAGACTTTTGAGCGCTACTGTATATTCGAATCTTGTGCCTTTCCAAGTCATCGAATAAAATAGGAAACGGTGAGAAATGATACCTGAATTTGAACTTTGGTTCCAGATCATCCTTCACGTCATTCTCTGCTCGGTCACTGCATCCATTTGGAAATGATGATGACGATTCCTGGGCGATTTCGCCAACTTCAAACGTGGGAAAACCAGGATTCGAGGACTGTGATGGGGAAAACTCTAAAACGCAGGCATACTCTGACCACTTATTCGATTGACGTGATCAATTCCCCGCAAACTGACCGATTCCGCTCGTTTGACTCTGCTGACTGCTGGCATCTCTAACAGTGAGAAAGTCACATAACTGTGGACGGGTTTGTTGGGGTGACGGACTACCCGGAGGAGTGCAAGCCGACGACGAACTGAGATTTGACGAAGAAACTTTTAGCACAGATGGTATCGTTTTGCTGCGTTTTTTGCGAAAGCGATCACGTTTCGTTGCTGCTCCACTGTAATTGATACTATAGAAAAAAGACGCAGGAAATGCTATATGCAAAGGATTCCACCTTTATAGACCAACTGTACCCACTCGTACCGCTTTGTTTGTTCAACAAATTTCAAAAGATCTGGTTTTTGTCGGGAGGCTACCAAAGTTCCGACTACAGTGGATCATAGTTTATTAAAAACACCGAAAGGGGTAAATTTTGCAGACTATGAAATATGAAAGTAGGGGTGCAGAGCAGTGTATCACTAGAAAAATGAGAAAAACAACAAAAAACCCGAGAAATGGGAGCCAAAAAACCCCGTCCCCCGTCCTCCCTCGCGCCCTATCGTCATCAGCAGACCGCGAACGGTGTCCCACCTTCCCTGGCACTCGTCCGGCTGCAGGACTGCAGGACGAAACGCCGTGCTGCGGGGTCGCGATAGAACCCAAGCCGCGCTGTTTCAATGCGAGTTTCGCCCGACATCACCCCTTCTGAAGTAAAAGGTCTTCAGAGAACATGTTTTTACAGTTCTCTGTTATCCCCTCCCCTTCCAGCTTATATTGAGCTCCAAACAAAAACGAACTCCTTTCACCTCTGCCAATTCAACTCAAACAAAACGAACTCCTTTCACCTCTGCCAATTCAACTCAAACACTGGCCGTAAATATTGAGTCAGACAAAAGTTTTCGCCTCTTACACATTGACGATTTCCCCATAATTTTCAGTGACCTTTGCTCCCGGCTTTCCAGGATCACTGCGAAAAAAAAGTGCTCCTCCTTCCACGTACAAAGACCAAGAGGTTTCCCATAACACACGCTGTTACGGCCCTCATATACGATCACGAAAAAACATGATTCCTGGCTGCTGGCACTAGATGTGTTAGAATAAGTCGGATAGGATCAGTGAGTCTAGCACTTTACATTGGATAAGATAAAGGTTCGCAATGATGTACCCTTCCCTCATTCTCTGATGATCCATCGTGGGGTCCGGCTAAATTTATGTACATATTTTGGCTCATTCAAAGTTTTATCAAACAAAATAAGAGCCACATGAAACAGAAGATTTTTGCCAACAAGATACAAGCTTGTATATTCAGGTTGGACGGAAATGTGGGGGTTCAAAGTATCAGAATGCTGTTACATAAAAATATACTTTGATACTTCCAATGATTCGCTATTTGCCTTCTGTCAGATGTGTAAACGCGACAAGCTTTACATTACATTCTTCACTATCCACCCAAAATGGACGCAACGAGCGCGAATGCGCTACTCAACCCTTTATGGCACGAGTTTTGATCTGGTTCTACGCTGGGTCTAACAACATTGTAAAGTGCTGCCGATAGCAGTTCTTATTATATTTTTGCTTATCAGTTTCAATATGGTTATGTGTAGTAAGTCTGACCCTCAACTTGACCGCTAGTGTATTTTGACACCTATGGTTAGGGAGACATGCGCGTTTGCCACTTTTACCTAATCGTAACGCTAGACTGCATAGATCTTTCTCATGCACGCAAATCCGATCGACAACCTCTGTACCACTGTTTGTGGGCTCAGCTAACCCTCTATTATCCGTCTCCTTGCCAACATCCTACAAATCGGTTCAATAGAAGAGGTTAGCACACCCGTGTGTCGAATTGTGAACCATCCCTCAGACTATTACCGGAATTAGGCATCATTTCAGTGTTTACGGTTACTTAATCAGTTTTCATTTGCTACCCTCTACTAGCGCGGTTACTGATTTGTGGCGCGCTTAAGTTATTGGATTCCCTTATATCCCTAGCTCCACTATCAACTAGATTCGGAGGACTATTGAAAATGGCTTGGCTCTCTTTCTTCGAAATCATTTCGGTTTCAAAATTTTCCAGGTCATGCTCGAAGCAGAGCGCCTGGTTAATTGTGTAAACAAATAAACAGTGTAAAAATAAGCGATGGGTAATATATTCGAGAAAAAAAAAAGAACAAGAAACTACCTTGCACGAGTATGTTGGTCAATCCCTCTTTCTGCTATATTCATTATATCTTTCAACGCTTTCTTCAAACTGTTTGCTCTGCCGACCAAGGAATCTCGTCTTTGTCGTTCTTCACTGGCGGTACCTGAAAAAAAGCCAAATTGAGCTTAACCAGCCTTGATGGCGACTACAACTCAGCTATTACAAGGAAAGAATCAAGAATTTGATAAATACCGCTAACAGAACCAAACTGCAACACCTACGCTCATCATCTTCGGGTTCGAACCCGCTTTCTTCCATCTTCTCTTCTTCAGAAATCAACGAGTTCATCAAAACATCCAACTTTTGCAGAAGAGTGGAACACCTTGAAATGTATCCAATAAGTAAAAATATTACGAACAGAACAAAGACTCACTTCTCGGTGATGGGATCGCTTGGGGGACGACCAGCTTCCCTTTCCCACTGTTCCACCTTCGTGAATGTTGTTGCAATCTGTTCCATTAGACCACGCACTGTTTCACACAATGATCTGAAAAGAAATGTAAAGGAAATGTCTATAACATCTATCGTTCATTTACATGTTTTACATCTCAGGGAGTGTCACAAATAGTTGGAAAAGTAGAAAATTCACCAGAAGTTGAGGCTGAGGTTAATGCTTAAAATGAGTGGGGCACATTTAAGATGGAGGAAAATGCGTTCAAAGTGCTGATGTTATGGTTTGAAGATGGCAAGCTGCGCGCTGACGCCACCGAGGTTAACGAGTTGACGCTGCTAAAGTGTAAAAATTTCAAATCTGTTGGATATGGAAGACACTCGAAAGGAACTTATACTTGGTGACAAAAGCTCAGATACAAGAAAAGTGATAAAATGTCCATGTCCTCAGAGAGATACACATAATGACTGAAAAATTCGTGAACGGAACGATTTTGAGGTGACGGAAAGAGCAACGGTCGCGATGTTAGTCACAATTACATGATATTTCTGCAACAACAGTAATAATATAGGTGGATCGATTCTGCAAAGAGCTATACTGCGCCTGGTAGTGTGCAGGAGTCAAACGGGCAGCAAACAATACAACAAAAGAAGGAGCAAAACGAGTGAAACGATCCGTTCCATCGACTTACTTAACAGCTCGAAATACGTCTCCAGGGTCGTCAGCATCCATCACGGCGCACAACTTTTTCGTAACTGTCTCCTCATACTGCCAGACAGCAATCGCCTGTGGTCCTTCTATCGACAACACACTCCATCTGTAAATGACCTCAGCGCTCACAGGATCAAAGTTTAGGTACAGTGGTCAACTTTTTGGCACAGTCATTCTCTGCTCCCTTACTTCACTTATTCGTGATGCCTTACGATATTTTCTGTCTCATGCTTCCTAATCAAGAATAGGTAAGGAACGAAAGGGTGTCAAGCATGACCATGGTCTAATGAGGGCGGTGACTACAGACGATTGTGGCATTAGACCTGCGGAGAACCTCAACGTCGCCGAGAAGTGTTATTGCCAAAAATTGATCATTCGAGGACTTCCACCGTAGTTGGAGGCTCTTTTATTCGAAGGAATGTGATATAAGTGTGAATATGACGACTTAAAAAATTTAGCCAACCTTCTAGGAAAATTTCAGCATGGATCTCTTTTCGAAGAATCAGTGGACTCACCGATCAAGCATACGTGTATGAGCTCGTTCGAATGTTCGCAAGAGTTGTGGCAGTTGTGTATCGTCGTAGAATGCATGTCCCCATCCCAAAACACGAGCCAAGTCATTACCAGTACCAAGCGGAAGAATTGCAAGTTGACACTGAAGAATTGTAAACATTGAGTCTGAAGACAGGTCTGAAGAGAGAAAACCAGAAATTAATTATAAAGACGACCAACCTTGTTATGTAACCCTAGACGATCGAAAGCTCCCAAAACCCAACCAACAGTACCGTCACCACCACAAACGAGTACTCGAAAGGAATCGAGAGCATCAAAAAAGGAGAGACTGAATAGAGAGATTTCAAAGCGGAACGATGAAAACGGAGCTCAAAAACTCACGCGAAATCAGGCCCCGTTGCAATGATGTCAAACACTTGTAATGGGTTCAACAAACGCTTAAACTTCCGGATCATGCGCTGACCTTGATTATCACCAGATTTTGAATTAACGAGGACGAGTAATGGAGATCCACCGCCACATTCGCCACCTGAAAGGAGAACTTAGAAATTAGTATCAATCTCGCGTACAATAAGGTTCTCGAGTAAGGACAGCGAAAATGCCGCCAACATGCTGGGCTAATTTTACGACGCACCTATGGCATCCGTTCGTATCTGCGCAACACCTTCTTGAGATACATCTCTAACGGCAAGAGGAGGAATGACTGACAATGATGTCGCACCCAAGGAGCATCCACGACCCAGCTGCGGTAGACAAGAAGAATGCACACAACAGGCACACCAAAGGCATCGCCAATCCTTTACAAAGATAGCATTAAATTGTCAACCAACGGCACAGGAATATTCAAGAAACTTAGTACTATAGGTACAGGTGTGAGGACTCACTGCTAGTTTCAAAACCGATCCACAAACTTTCTCGCATACTACACATCTTGATGACATAGCAAGATTACCTTCAACCCATTGATGAGCTACTATTGAATTCTGAAAAGTCGGCTAGGTAAATATAATAAGATAATGTTTCAAAAAAAAACTCTTCTAGAGCCACTTACCTCTGGACTTATGTATTGCAAATGACTTGGTACAGTACATTCGATTGTCCATTTACATTTCTCGACAATGTTACTGATGCACTTCTTGTGAGCCTTCATTTTACAAGCTGAAAACAGAGCTCACCTGTTCAGGTAATAAGAAGCGGAACGTTAAATTTGAACGCTTTCATGCTTGTAATATGTATTACGTCTACTACATTGTAGTACATTGCATAAAATTTCGTATGTATTACATTCTTTACAGTCTTTTCAGTCTTTCGTTATAGATACTACATTGCTAAAAAGGAAATGGAAACATCAAAATATCCTAATTATCATCATAAATACATAAACACCTCACTTTCACACGACCAGCCATGCCATGTTATACCGGAGAGCTTTTCTCGACAATGGTTGCAGAATGTTGGACGGTGATGATTCATCTGAAACTAGTCACTGTATACAAAACCGAAGTTCAGCGTCTTTGATCGTTTGTCTGTCTCTTAGCCTGGATACTGTCATAAGCTTTCATGGAAAATAGCAATCGGCCAAGGTGCCGATGTGTACTTACCTTGCGGAATATGACGAAAAGCGGTAAAGTATTTGTGAGGAATTAACGAATGTGTTATACAGCCTTCGCACTACTCGTTGTTTCTATTCATAACACATCGTGTGAAGACTTCAGGAATTTCCCTACTTGGATGAACGTTTCAACGCTCTCTTCTTTGTCTATGGCCGAAAATTCATGCAAGATTGTAGCAACGCTCTACTCAATTAGTACATAAGAAGCAAAAGATGGTACACTCGTACACTGACAATGAGTGAGCGCAACGTTGCCGCAGTTTAGTGGTCGAGTTCGATTCCCTTAGAGAAAAAACGAAAGTCGGTACTTGACTCGGACAATAACTCCAACCAAACACTAGTGGTCAAGTACAGTAGCGACAACAAGACACTGTCGCCATCCTTTAACTCAACATTGACTTCACGTGGAGAGAAACAAATCAAACCAACGTACTACGATGCTGCTTTAGTGAAAGAAGTGAATGTGATCAGCACCACGATATTCACCTAGAACAACTCACCTGATACCATTGATGTGAAACAGATGTTCCTTCTAGCATAGCATCTACCGCACCGGCCTAAAATGAAGTCAATTCTGACTGAGGGGTTGATTATGACACTGTTGATGAAACTCGGTAATGATCCCAAGAAAGGATATAAGACAATCCCCTACTATACATAAAACGCTTCGTCTGTCTGTCCCTCCGTCTCTCAGTCCCTCTATCTGTCACAAATAAGGTATAACATGAAAAGCAACCTGAAATTATGGGGACAAGTATGAGAATGCAAGGCATGGGACAAGAAGGAGCACACATGAGCTAGGCTAAGCTCCGCCCACGGTGGGCGGAGCGCGCATTGGAATGTTTCCATCTCGGATCGAAAAATGTTAATCGGCTTCCCACATGATTCAAACATGGGATAAAAGATAGTAAGGTCAGGGATGAGTTTCTGAATATCATGAAAAGGCGTAGAAGCAGTGGGAGAACCCGCATGGGCGATCCGTACAACAAAAATTCATGACTAGATTCCAACGCAGCCTAGATAAGGAAAAATCGGTGATCAATGTCTTAGCTATTTTGCATACACATAAAATAATCGAAAACCCGCCCACAGTGGGCGGGGTGTGATGTGGTGACGGACACTGAGTAAATTCACAGAAAATAGCAAATCCGATCGACCCACTGACGCCCTTGAAGTTACGCGCGCAGTAGTGGGCGCTAGCCCAACTGTTAAGTAATAGATTGACTGAGAAAAGCAACAGCAAAAATAGGATTTGGGCACAGCCCCATTTCAAACGCTGATAGCAAAAAGGATAAATCAGACTGCCAAAAATAGGGCAATAAGAGAGTTAGAGAAATAGTCACAGTGTGGAAATCGCGAGGCATCAGAGGCCCCACAAATCCTATAACACAAGTAATAGCATTTTGATAGCGGATGATAAGCCACACAGTAGGTGAGAAGCTATCACGAGAGATATAAGACGATTAAAGATACCGAAAGGGGTATACTTGGCAAAATGTGGAATGTGAAAGTAGGGGTGCTGAGCAATGTAACAGTAGAGAAAAAACGAGACAAATGGCGAAAAACCCGAGAAATAGGAAGCCTAACCTCTCTCCCTTCTCTCTCGTACCCCTTTGCGACACTAGACGGTACAGACTGCAGACGCGCGAAGAGGCTAAACCAGCCGACCGCAAACGTTGCCCCGTCTTCACCGGCAACTCGCCTGGCTGTAGGACTATAGAACGACACGCTGTGTTGTGGGATCGCGGTAGGAATCCTTGCTGCGCTTTTTCAATGCGAGTTTCGCTACGCGTCATCCCTTCTGGAATAGGTGTGTTTTCAGAGAACATGTATTCACAGTTCACAGTTCTACCTTGCACCGTCCTGTGCTTGAAGTGCTGCACACTGTACAAGGGAAAGGAAGGATTCATACACCATTGTAGATAAGTTTGTCAGAGTGCTGCGTAACTGTGGAATTCGAATTCCAATGTGCTCAATAGAGTAAAAGTAGAGAAAGAACCTAACGAAAAGGAGAAATAAGAGCCCAAACACCCTTCTCGCTCCCTCCCTCTCACCCCTTCTGCACCACTAGCCGCTGAGGGATAAATGCAGAAGGCGAGGGGCAAAGCCAGCCGCCAATGTTGTCCTGCCCTTAACTCGCTTAGCGTATGCGCGGAAGCGTATTGGCAGAGCAGCGAGAATGCGATGAAGACCCTATAGCGCGCTATTTCAATGTGAGTTTCGCCACCTGTCCAGTTCTCATCCTAAGCTTACACCGAGTGATACCTCCAGTGAGAAATGATAAGTTGGGTGGTTTGTTGTATAAACGGTTATAGAGTGAAAATGAGTAGGCAGGGGGCATTTGCAATCAATGGCACAATATGTGATGGCTGAAATGTAGCAACCGCAATAAAGTCAAGCACGGTGATTCTATCGAATTGTCTTATGCCGCCGTCAGACTTAGCGATATAGCGACTGTGATTTTGCGATGTCACACTTTCGCACGCGATTCTGCGACTCTGAGATTTTGTAGTGCCACAACATTGCATGCGAAAGTGGGACAAAACAACATCGCAAAATTGCGGAATCGCAGAATCGCGATATCGCGAAGTCTGACGGCGGTCCCACAACGAAATACAACTTTATTACAAAGGGGATGCTAGCCAGTTACCCATTCCGAGGGGTGCGCCGAGAACGTAGAGCATTCAATAAAGTAGCTGGAAAAAGAGAAAAGGGAAGCACAAATGGGAGCTGGACATCGGAAAAATAAACATCAAAAGAGTAGAAGGAAGGAGAGAAGCAAGCAAAACGACAGATCCTGAGAAACAAACTCAAGCAAATGACATATAAAAAACATTATAATGGGAATGAAAGAAAAGCAAAATTATACTCAGCTAGTTGTGAATTCGCTCGTGGCTCACCTTTTCTGGCGCCTTCTGCTTTATTGCCATTAATGATTGACGCCATTGATCCATTGTTTCTACGAGCTACGAACAGGATCTACTAACTGGGATCTGAAATACCAAGGCGCACTGCCCATTTGCTACTACACGTACGAAAGGTACAATAGAAAGTATTATTGTGATGGCAGACTTTGCAATTCTGTAATGCAACTTCGCATGCCATCCATACAAAATCGATAGAAGATTTTGAATCTCTGAGCATAACTATGATCAGCGTTCAAAAATTTTGTTCACTTCGATACCAGTTGGGCTGGCGCACCCTACTGAGCGTCATACATGGAAGCATGCTAAATGGGCTTGATCGACATCGATCGATCTGTATCATTATTAGATTGGTTTGCAGAAACAGTGAATTCGCAAAAACGGAAAAAAGGAAACAGCGTCCCTTCCGTCATTCTCGTCCTTCCGCATCAATCAATATCGATCAAGCTCATTTTGTATGCTCCCATTGTGGCGAGCCAGTAGTGTGCGCCAGCCCAACTGGTTAATTTGATATGAACAGATTTCTGAAGCTGCGAAAACGCGTTCAGAAAGGAAATATGCGAAAATGTATGCTACATGCTAACCGCTATGTTGGGATGCTTGTATATGACCACTTGTAGTTATATAAAGGTCTGCACTTACCTCACAAGGATTGCTCAGACCTCCTGTGGTGCACGCAAGACACACTTTCTTGCTCGCCAATTATATAAAGTAGAGTAAGAAAGGGGCGGCGATAAAGAAGTAATGAAGTATTTCTACCGCCCACATACTACCACGGATTCCCACTTTTCATCGGCTCTAGATAGCTCAGCGGTCGCTCATGATTTTGCTGTTGATACCGGCATGGGCATGAGACATTCTTACTGGGTGAGTGATACTGAGGCTATATTGATATTGTTTAGAGTTGCAGAGAAAGTATACGATTCCTGTTCTCTTATCGGTTTAAAATAGTGCAAGATGACGGCGAACAGTGAAAAAATTTAATGAAACTAATTTTCCGACGAACTGCATCAGATATCGTTGCGGGAGTAAAAAGGGATTCGATGTTTACTATTAGTCTACAGCGGTCGCATTGCAAACCAAACAGCATGGGAGATTTTGTTTTACTCGGCTTTAGGTTGTCCCAAAAGTCTTGTCATATTTTTTTCGATCATCACTTTTTATTTTTTTTTCGTCCAACAAATAATAATTAGGCAACAAAGTATTGACCATTGTTATCGGCAACCCTCTGCCACTTTATAGGGAAATCGTTGATTCCCTTCTCTGAGAACTCTGGTTTCTGAGAGTCGAAGAAGTCAGCGATCGCCTTCGCAAGCAAGTCATAATCAACGAATTTTCTCTTGGCCAGGAAGGATTCGAGAGGATGGGTAAGGTGATAGCCAGAAGGGGCAATGTCTGGAGAGTACGGTGGGTGGGGCAGCACATCCCAGCCGAGCTCCTATAACTTAGCCTGGGTACTTTTCGCGAAACGGGAGCGGGCGTCGTCATGAAGAAGTGTGACCGCGGACTTTTCCGGCACTTTTTTCAAACATCGACGGCGAGCTGCTGGAGCTGGTGGGTGCATGCGGTAGCGGTGACTGTCTCGCCTTGTACCAGCACCTCGCGGAAAAGCATTCCTTCCTCGTCCCAGAACCAGCACAGTCCCAAGCGTGGTTTGTCTTTCATGTCAATCTCGCCGTTGCTGAAGCTGATGAACCAGCGGCGCACGGTCACGTAGCTCACACATCCCTTGCCCAATGCAGCGCTGATGGAGTGGCAAGCTATGTCGTTTTGGTGCCGCAAGACCGCTCATAATAGATGACACCGCGAGTTGGGTGGGTATCGACAACGGGCATTGTAGCTCTCTCCACGGGATCTAGTGGGACAATATATATTTTCCTAGAAAGCTTAGGGAACGTTCTACCATATTCCTGAGCCGCCTGGACCTGCCTCGAAGTGAACAAGAGTTACTGATTTTTTTGTGAAAATATGACAAGACTTTTGGGACAACCTAATATTAAGACCCTCATCAGTCGCAGTTTGGCCATCGCACATTACTGCGCGAATCACTCGCTAAATAATGTGGAAATGGCCGATACTGAGTAAACAATATCGATGAGGTTCATATCGCATGATTTCACACAGTGAGACACCCAATACTGAGCCCTAGCCACCCTGGTATTTCCATGAACATCCACTACTTATCGTGAGCTTTGGCAGTTTAGTGGTCGAAGTATTTTATTGCTACTAGTATCGCAGTGGGTAATGTATTCACTTTGAGCTTTTGGTGCTTGAATGAGTAGTTACTCAAGTGGTCATTTACCGCTACTTACCATATCTCTACAGACCACTATCACTCTTCGGATGCGATAATGCTTTAGTGGTTGATCTTTTTTGTCACAACTGGTGTCGCATAATAAGAATTTGTGTTCACCCGCCGATCATGTGATATTTGGGGCGTGGTAATCAATGTAATATTGAGCAATGAATGGGACTCCGTCCCTCACCTGTTATCACCTCTCTATCAATTCTGTTTCCAGTCACCCTTCGTCAGTGTCCCCGCCTCAATCCATGTACCACCCATAAATGTCAGCGCTTACACTGGTCTCCCTAGTAGTCCGACGAAACTTATGACATTGTCTCACAATGCTCTTTATCAGCCAAGATCAGCTGTTATCACATTGGATCAGCCACAGCTGATGTCCCCTTTTCATCCCATGTAACACTTATAAGTGTCAACCCTCCATTATCAACCCGAAAAGTGCAACACATTTGATTACACTTGCCTTCCAAAGCTCCTTATCGAATCTTATCAGCCGTTCCTCAAGACACTCCTCAAGACACCTATGAGTTTCGGCAGTCTAGGATCAACCCGGATTTAACGACATTCGCCTTTTGACGCTCCTACTAGAATCTTATCAACCGTCATTGATTTGGACCGCCCACGTGCCGTCCCACCCCTCTAAAACACCTAGGAGTGTCGGCGCTTTAGAATCATCCCGAATGGGGAAACAGATTTATTTCGCCTTACATTCGCCTTTCTAGGCTCTTTATCGACTGCTATCACTTTTGGTCCACCACCACTATGGTCACCTTGACGTCTACATCACTGTAAAATTCAGGGTCCCAGCTTTGCTGCGACGCGAGATATGAATTTTCGGTCAAACACCACCACACCAACAGAGACACAACCGATTATGTATAGTAGTACATTTGTATATTTATTCATTGTTTTTAATCGTTATTTAACATGAGAAATTTGCTCTCGTTGCTCCGTACACTAGCGAGCATGCCCTACTACGAGTCGCACCCTGCTGTCAATTCCGCTACGGCAGACAACAGCGGACAGCAGAAGCAGGCAAAGTTGAGAGCGTTACTACTGAAAATGTTCTTCTTCCTCTGTCAATAAGGTCTTGATAATCCTCCATCTCTTGAAGTATCTCTCAACATGAATACGAACCTACTTAGACCACTTAACATTCATCCCTTAGCTGTAGTTCGAAGTTAACGCACATAAATCGCTCATTCAATTTGCACTACGACTCTTTCCCGTGACAAACCTGTGTGACGTTTGGAACGGGCAAAAAACTAAATCGGAAATGAAGCTCCGAAGCAATTCTGGAAAACTGTCGTGTGACCACTAATTTGAGTGTCCCTGTCAAAATGTGGCGACTGCACTCTTCCTATTCAAAGTACCTATCCTATTCCGCAGTACACATTTGGTAACAGCTATTGGATGCTGCACAATATGAAATAGCCCTATCCAGCCCGATGCTTATAAAGCAGACTACTGTGTAGCTTTGAGTGAGAGATAAGTAAAATACAAGCACGAGCAACTTGGGAGAAATGTAGAGAGTATCTGTGAAAGTTTAATATTAAGAACACGAAATCTCACGAAGGCATCTGTGCCCAGTTCAAAGAAATATGGAACATTATATCCGCTTCAAAGACGCACTCAAGAAGGTTTAGGCTGAGGTTGTCTGCTAAAAAGTTTTAAAAAAGGGTAAATGAAGTGGGTGCGCACGTCGCATTCGCTGGGGTCTCACCATGCAGATTACCGATTCAACCTTTGCTCTGCGTAGAACCAAGCTTTTAATTCCTCCGACAGCCACGAGGTTCCATTAGAACGAAGAATTGACTCTGACTTATAACACATATACGCGTGTATGTATATAGGTATATACATGCACATACACACATACAATCTCAAACACTTCTGCAAGACTTTTCATGATGACGTACTATTATAGAAAGTCCTCAAAAGTCTCACTGGATACGCTTGCGAGAACGTCGTCGAACGAATATATCGAATTATCTAACCCCTCTTGATAGTCTCCGACCAAGTGAAAACGATTATTCCTGCAGTTAAGCTAGAACTGATAGGTGTACGCTTTTGGGGCGGAAGTCATTCACCACTCCATAGTGTCTCATTGACTACAGCTCTCCGGGCCGGAGGTATTTCATCACGACTAGAACAATTTTTCCAAGAAAATGGCTCCTTCCCATTCTACGCCCCGAAGACGCAACGGATTGTGACCATGCGTAATTTGGTAAACAAACAATTGAATATCACGAAATTGACCAAACAGGAACAGCTGATTCACCTACTTTGGCTCTCATCTTAGAATTTATACTGCAATTAGCTCTGACGATGGTTAGCCACACGTGTCACGATCACCCAGAATGGGTTCCGGGCTATCGTAATTAGGGGATGGAGCAACCCACTGTGGACCCTTCTTTGTGTAATCTCTAACAGGAGAAATGAACTATTAGGTTGTTGCAAAATTAATTTCGGTTTCAAGATAGTTATAAATAAGTAGATTTTTTACCCTGAACTATTCCATCCCAAGGAACGCCAGGCATACCATTTGGTGGGTTTTTTTCTGCTCTTTCAGAAACTTCTATGAATGTCGCTCTAAGTTTTCCAGCCGGCCTTTTCCAGGGCTGCGTATAATCATGAACCGACGCGACTATCGAGTCATCATGCTTTATGAGTTTAAAGGCACACCTCGCGATAAATTGTGAGAGTTATTGCGCGTTCTACTGGACGTAAAGGCCCTGCTTTATCCACCAGTGAAGAAAAATGGACCAAAACTCCTCACAACCACCAAAAATAGATTCCCTGTATTCAGTTCTCGTACGAGTATTGGAGATTGTTGAAGAGCTTTTGCTCGTTGATATCGCGCAAAATGCTACGATATCACTTGTTTTTCCCTGTTGGAGCTTCCTTCACGATCGGATTCGCTGCCTTATCTTATCCTATCACAAGCTTCCTCCTCCACGTAAGAGCCACGTTGGAAATTTGTTCGTCTCAGGCCAGGTGTGATTCGGCGCGATGGGCTCAACTCGGCTCGGTTAGAGCGCGCCTATCGCCGCGAGGATGCACGATCAAGCCGCAACAAGGGTGCAGTCTGAGCACCTATCTAAGTGCCTAGTTGCCCCAAGAAAGTAAGCCACTAATGTGATTATCGCGTGGTGTGCCTTTAAATTGGAACACTCCGCAGCGGAGGCAGCTCGTAATCTCAGCAGTGTTTTTGGGACGAATTGTCCTTGCGAACGAACAGTGGAGCTCTGGTTTAAAAAATTTGCTTCTGGCATTTTTGATCTCGAAGAGAAGTCGGGTCGCGGCCGCAGGTCATCGCTTAATGATCAAGATTTAAGGAGAGCCGTCGAAGCAAATCCGGAGACGAATACTCGTACGTTAGCAGAAGACCTAGGCGTACATTACTCTACAGTGGCCAGACATTTGCTGACAATCGGCAAGGTGAAGAAGATGTCGAAGTGGGTGCCTCATGACCTGACCGATGAGCAGCGTCTGGCACGTTTCGACACCTGCTCTAATCTCCTAGTTCGCCATAAAAATGAGCCATTTGTAAACCGTATTATAACTGTAGATGAAAAATGGGTTCTTTATGATAACAGGAAGCGGGGATTAGTCTGGGTAGATAAAGATGCTCCTCCAAAAACATTTCCTAAACCCGACCTTCACCCTAAAAAGGTTATGATTACTGTGTGGTGGTGTTGTAAAGGTGTAATCCATTACAGTTTCTTGCAACCTGGTCAGCCAGTCACAGCAGAGTCTTACTGTTGTGATCTGGAGCAAATGTATAGAAAGTTGCAAAAATTGTGGCCGGCGGTGGTGAATAGAGGAGGGCCGATCCTATTGCAGGACAACGCAAGGCCACACACCTCACAAATCACTCGGCAAAAATTGACCCACTTGGGTATAGAAGTTCTCCCTCACCCAGCGTATTCTCCCGATCTTTCCCCAACAGACTATCACTTTTTTCGAGCCCTCAATCCTCATCTGCGTCAGAAACAATATACTAATTTAGACGATGTTGAATGTGCCTTCCTTGACTTCGTTGATTCTCGTGATAGTTTTTATAGTGAAGGCTTAGATTTATTGCATGTTCGTTGGCAAAAGTGTGTAGATTCTGATGGTTTTTATTTCAATTAATAAACTTGTGTTTAAGCTGAGTTATAGTAGTTTGAAGCATGCGGTCCATTTCCGAAATTAATTTTGCAACAACCTAATATATCCTCAACCATTAGGAGTTAGGTAAAAAAATCAGTGAATGTTTAGATTGACGCATCAGTGACTCTCAAGAAATTATCATTGATGAGCATTCTGCGAGAAGCATCTCCTCACCGCCAGGGGTTTGCACATTTTTACTCGCACAATCTCAGTGGCCCAGCTGGATCCGTCAAGTGCCACATGCCTAGATTCGAATCAATACCCAGGAGTAGAGAAGAAATAAGCGATATCACCTCGAAAATAATAGGCCTCTCACATCTGCCAGAATTACCGACCAGCAGTTACAGTTGTAGTTCGCAACGAACTTACAGAACACTTGCAGTTGAAATACAGCATGGTACAGGTACGAGTCGACAGGCAATTTTACCGATCGCATTCGCCGCAACGCGTGGATTGGAGCGTGCACTGGCCCCACTACTAGCGGCACAGGGCAGCGCATACAATTTTACAAAACAGAGCGTTCAGGAAAGAGAGTGCCAAACGGTAGTGGACCGGTCGCGCGCCGCGGCGACTGCGATAGCGATAGGTCCGCCGTCAGACTTTGCGACTTGTGATTTTGCAGCGTCGCATTTTCGCAAGCGAACTGGCGGCATTGCACAATCTCAAAGTCGTAGTATCGCATGCGGAAAAGCGACGCCGCAAATCGCAGTCTGAAAACGACATGTTTTTGATGCCCTTGGGTCAAATCAAGTCGGGGGGGGGGGGGAACGCAATTTTGCGTTGACGTCGAAACTCCTTTCCCTCCCTAGGCTTAGGCTGAAATTGATATCTCCTCCTTCTACATAAAAAAGCCTATGTCAAAGCATAGGTCTCATCTGCTTTAGCCTAAGCCTAGGGAGGGAAAGAAGCTTTGACGTGGGTGAAACGTCGACGCAAAGTTGCGTCTCCCCCCCCCCGGACCTGATTTGACCCATGCCCTTTACTTTCACCTTACTTACTTACCCATCATATGTGAATGTTACTGGAAGACGAAAAGGATTTTTCGAAAAAAAAAACGTCCGCAGTGTCACCCTTTAACGGTGGGCGAGACATCATATTGTCGATAAAAAAGTGATTGAGTCAACATTTCAAATGTAAGCGAAGGCAGCTCGCAAATGGTGACGATCATCCGTAAAACAAACAAAATGAGCTTACCATAACATGACTGTAGCTGTTCTCGTACGTGAAGCCGATTATTAGAGCCTCTGAGTCTCCGATGTCTGAAAAATGTAAACGTTGAATCCGTGGAGGCATTAATGAAATAATCGTAAAATCACTAAAGAAGCCATAACGAGAATCGAAATTTCCAAGCTGCACTGCCCGCATGCCGCCCAGAATATTAAGCACGTTCAACTCTGCGTACCAGCTGTATATGGAGGAACCATGACAAAATCAAATTCGGCAGAAAGAGCGACATGGAATGAATGCATTTGTGGGGCATAACTTTAGTGAGAAGTTCTCTTAAATATGAGTCAAGACAGCAAACAACTTCCAAGTGCAAAACTACCAATCACATAGCAAGTGAGCATAACTCCTCAAAAGTAGCACCTGTACATGAACGAATCCAGAAAAATCACCTAAATCAACAGCGAATTTATGATCTCCGTCGTGGCTCCACGGATACGAGACAACAGGAGCCGTAAAAAGAAAGATAATGAGTAATAATCAGTGGTACTTAAGAATGGTGGAAAAGCGAGTGTCACCATTGCTTCGGGGAAGAGTGTGAACACTTGAATTGCTCAAGAAACCAGATATAATGAGGCAAATTCAAGTGGAGACAAGATCTACAAGGCATAAACAACAACTGTGAACACAACGGTGTTTGTCGCGAGCTGTGAACGTTCGATTCCGGTTCCATACAAAGCACGGGCGCTTGCGCGGTCACAAACCGTCGCTGCAGCAGCCACAAGCCGCGCGCGCACGGAAATTGACCGCAAAATTTCGTCAATTCATTACAGACCGCATCATATGGGACGGAGAAACCCTAATCCGCTCATCTATTTTAAGCCTTACTTGTGAATAGCCGACGGTGGGTTAATACGCGGCGCTATTTTTTAATCCTTAATTTAATACTAAGTCCCTACCCTCTCTACACTTGAGTATGCAAACAGTGACTATAGAATGGTACTGGGAGAGCGCGGCAATGGGCGCTCCACCAACATCGTTAGCTCCCCTACATGTTTTACTTGCTACTTCTTCCGTTACCACTGCAAAACAGTATTGCAATTGATGGGGGCCAGAAAGGTCGGTCATGCCATCTGTTAAGGTGATTGGCTACGACTGTACTGCCCGCCCCCCCCCCCCTACTCTGAAAGCTGCAATGCGCCTATCAGAGGAAGGTTTGTTTATCTACGCTTGAGTGAGGTCACCGTCTGTTGCAACGCCCTTATATCGCGCATACCAAAAAATCCAAATAGGAATGAGGGGGTGGAACATTGCAATGGTAATGATCCACATTCCTGGGTGCAAGTGAATTTGACCTCGACTTAGAAAATTTACCCAGATGGCGGCGCTTCCTCGAACGTCCCTTGACCGAACTCGTTCTTTGTACAAGACTGGCGCCGTTGCCTATTACGAGCGCAAGGGATGTCCGTCATCCTTTCCACACCTCCAGAAGTCGAATATCAAACATTACAAGTGGTTCTTTGCCCCTCACATTACTCATGCTGTGTTGGAAGGCTAGTTTTCTTATCACCTTGCTACCGTATGGTCAGGGTCAAATAATGTTGAAGTCGTGGGGGGGGGGGGAGGGAGACGCAAAATTTTCACTCACGTCAAAGCTCTTTCCCTCCTAGGCTTAGGCCACAGCAGATGGGACCTATGCTTTGACAGATGCTTTTTCATGTGAGAGGAGGGGATATAAATGCTAGCCTAAGCCTAGGGTGGGAAAGGAGCTGCGACGTCGACGCAAAGTTGTGTCCCCCCACCCCCCCCCCCCCACCCCCTCCCGACTTTATTTGACCCCAGAGCTGATTTTCATGTTAACTAAGGGGTGTCCAGTCGACATTGACCAAACCGGCAAATAATCAAAACACTTTATTTCGCTTCACCAAAATCAACCGATCATCTGTCTCGTACTTATCCCCTTCTATCAGCCGATTGCTTGGGATGTTGCGTCACTCTTTTCTGAATTCCTTTTTACAAAAGCATTCTCGTTCATTTAGAATAGAAATTTTCCTTTCAAATTCTTTATTCAGCATTGTGTTATGAACCATTTGGAAGGATTTTCTCTGCTTTATCGAAAATGTGTTTCAATATTGCTTTGACTGCGATCAGATGGAATTTTAATAGCATGTAATAGAGGTCTAGTTGACATCATTTCACAATTTATTTTTTCATGAGAAAGTTAGGTAATCCGGTCAGTGATGTTTTCCCGTTCCTACTCACTACCGCTTCTTAACATTTCACTTGCCATTAGAGGAATTTCGTTAGAAAAGAGTATATACAATATATTAAAGGCAGCATTAGGGGAAAGTCGGACGAAAAATAAAAGAAATAGTGCATATGAAAGTCGAGATGCCTAGTAACAGGATAGCGGAGAAAAAACGGGTGGAAATGGCCATAAACACGAGAAATAGGACCCCCTTCCCACCGTTGATTTTCGACGCGGACGACCTATCCGTCAAGAGGGGAGTAGTCTGATCTAGTTTTTCATTGGCATATTGCCAAGTAAACACAGGGGAATGTTCGGAAATACGACAACATCTATTTTTTGAGTGAGTTTCAAGCTAAAACTGCGAAAGCGCGCCGCAAAACCTTCGATCCAGCCGCATCAACTTGGCCGCTCCCACCCCAGTCAATCGGGAATTACGTTATCGGGAGGCGGGACCGCCGTGTTCAAGAGGCGGAACCGCTGCATGGTTGCGGGGTTTTGCAAGGTTCCTACAGCTTGGGGGGGGCGTTTTTTCATCGGGATTTCGCAACAGATAGCCTTCTTAGGCCCAGGACTACCATGTGAGTGACTTCTTGTAGGGATCTCTCCATTACCGCACTACCCCTAATGCTGTCTTTAAGTGAACATCTGCATATTCCTTTTCCGCATAGAAATGCCTTCGTCGTCAGAGGACAGAGTCAAGTACGCGGAGAGGTCAGATGCTAGAAAGGCAAAACGGACCCTTCTTTTTAATGCCGAAAACAGAGCCAGCTGCAGCCTTAGGGCCAAATAAGGTCAGGGGGAGACGCAACTTTGCGTCGCCGTCGAAACTCATTCCCTTCCCAGGTTTGGGGTAAAATTGATACTCACATGAAAAAGCTTCTTTCAAAGCATAGGACTCATCTGCTTTATCCTAAGCTTAAGAAGGGAAGGAAGCTTTGACGTCGGTGAAAATTTTGCGCCTTCCACACCTTTATTTGACCCCAGCTATATACAAGAGCCATGAATCCCCGATCGCCAGCAGTTTCAGTCTAGCATGATATTCAGTATTTAGACCACTTTATGTCATTAATTGATACACCGTATTTGCCGGGTGGGGTCCACGAGGTCAAATTTCCGCGCGGCCGCGCGCGATGAGCGGCACGGCGGGTGCAAGTGCCAGTGGCAGGGCATGGCAGCCTTCAAGCGAGGCAGTGTGGCATGAGTGGAAAGCGCAGACGTGACGCAGTCACGCTCGGCTTTTTTCCCACGGGCAATCGATACGGCGAGTCGTACAGGGGCGCCGCGAGTGCACCGCCGCGAAGCGGAAATTCGACCTCGTGGACCCCACCCGTATTTGCCAGTTTGATTACCCAAGCTTGAGGTACTGGTGACAAAGCTAACACCGTTTGAATTCTATGTAGGTGGAAATTAACTGTTAGACAGTTCATATCCTTCAGCGACCAAAAAATCATCTTGCTTTGATTCGACGAAATACTAAAAAATGGCCTAGTTGTATCGAAAAACCTAATTTGGAGAGGAGCGGCACTAATTATTAAGCAACCAATCAGTGGGATTATATAGGAGAGGTCGGGGCTAATTACGAGACACATGATTGATTGATTTTTCCGTAGCGAAAGATAAGGTTTTAACTAATTGCCGGTGTGGTCAGGCTTTGTCGGCTGGACCAACCAGTTCGTCAGTCCAAAAATCAGCCCCGTTGTGACCGACAGGGGAAGAGCATGTCATTTCGTAGAGCAGAAAAATATTTCCCGAATTCATGACTTATGTAGAAACCTGTAATTTCATAGGGAGAGTTTTTGTTTGAGAAAGGCAACTTATAGAATGACCTAATATCTGTAACAGTTTGGCTGACTCCACAGTCAAGGTAGTATTGGCGTAACGCTTTTCTGCACACGACGACCGTATCGACCAGTGTACCAATAGTTTGGATTTTCAGCGGGTTGAGTCGACAACGCTTCTTTCAAAGGTGAGTATACTTCACATGACGGTGGTTGACGTTAGTAGTACTAGGGTCTCTGTGAATCCTTTGGAGAACGAGGTGGTGGACCCAGAAATTTACATGAAGACAATTTCTTTGAACAACTTTCATCGTGTCATGAATCAGCTGAGCACCTTTAAGAATTGGCGATGGGGGCGATAGATGGAAAAGACTGCATCCATATAGATTGGGCAGAGTCAGCGCGTCGGTACCTAGTCTTTTGCCCCTTTGCCTTTTGTACCATCGTCGAAACTGGACATTTTTTACCACCCTTATGTTCTTCTGGAGAAAAAAAACCTCCTAATTGAACTTCACTTGCTACACACCCAGTCAGACTTGCATCTAATAGAGATTTGAGAAAATCTTCAGCTTTCTGTTTCCACTGTTTGAATAACTTGTTTTATAGATGAGGCCAGTCCTCCTAAACTGGGTCAGGCGCAGGCCTCTCACGAGATGTGCATCGAATTTTGGTGTTAAGAATGAACCCGCCGTTCCTACTGTGAGCAAGTTCCAAATCAAAGATGTTGCTGTATCGGACACCCCTATAGAAAAAGTGTCGCTCTCAAGAGGGCTTGTGATGAACAAATTTGAAAAGGTATTTCTGTCAGAAGAATTCTACTTTTTGTTTCTGATTTCTCTTTTCGAGTTCAACGTAAAGTGTAGTACGTTAATCGCGTACTTTCTGATCTATTTATTCACGAAATTTTGCTTTTACGTCTTACAGGACTTCATGATATACCCTGAGTACACGGATACTGATGATGTAAAGGCCATTCAAGGCTTCACCGAAGTTTTAAAAAAGACACTGCAGTTGACAGGTATGTGCGTGTGGCAGATAGTAACTGTCCTCAAAAAGGATTTCTCAATTAATTCAATAATAGTCGAACTATTTTAGTTGATCACAAAGAACTGGAGAAGCAAGGCAGTCTAACCGATGCAGTCAAAGGAGCGTTGAACGACAGCACCGTCTATGCAGCACTCACGCCTTCGGAGTATGGCGGTCTCGGACTGGGATATAAAGACCGAGTGAAAATGTTCGAGGTAAACTAAAAAAGATTACTTTAGACTGGGTACAATTTCGTGCTGCCCCCTATTGCTTGGTTTCAGGACATTAGTTTGGATTGGAATATCTATGCGAATGTAGCAGCAGTGAATGCTCTAGCAAATACGTTATTGCTGTTCGGGTCGACAGAATTGAAAGAAAAATATTTCCCTCTCATTACCAGTGGGAAATGCCGCCCTGTGATTGCTTTTGTGGATGATTCAAGGTACGGTTCTTTTTGATTTTGACTTTGTCATTATATGGAAAGATTAAAAATGCTGATCTACTAACACTTTCCATAGTGTGCAATGTGGTATTGGGATGAACCTTTGAGAGTAGTATCTCAACTGGATATGAATGTTTTCTTACTGTCGTTGTAGTCCTTACGGGCCTCTTCACGTGATTTTTGCTCATCTGACACGTGATTTTAGTGGATTTATCCATGGGTTGCTCATTTTGAAGGTTGCCTTGTTTCATTCTTTGGACATTTTGCTTCTCTTCTCTCCCTCTTTCTGTCGGATTATACATCAAACGTTTCATTCAGTGATTCATCAACTGCGGAAGTAATTGGAGGAGCGCGTACAAAATCGCTTATTAGACTCGAGAATACGCGTTGTATCGGAATGCACAATGCTAATTTGGCAATTGTCTTTGCCTCTTCGGCGCACCATGACACAGTGAGTGGCGTGTGATATCTTGAATTTTTCCTTCTTTTTACCGCTGTTTTATCTTTTTTCCATCAATTTACTCTCAGACCTTTTTGGCCTACCGCGCAGTTCACCTCAAGCGGATTATCTCTTGAAGTGCAGATCTTACCCCACGAACTCTTACTCATCTAATTTCAACTTACCATTTATCAAGAAATATTGAGTCGAGCACCAGTTTTTGCCATTTTCTCAAAGAAACAGTATTTTGCATGACTCATGCTGTGGAGTCAACCAGCTGCGTATCTCCGAATACATCACAAGTTCCTCTTACGTTTATACTACGATGTGATGCCATTTCGCCAAACCGATCGATACTTGAAGAAGTGAAGGGTCTGCTTTCCATGTGCCCATATTTGTCTGTAATCTTTTATTATTTGCAAATGCAGCAAGGTGAACAAGGCGGTAATTTCCTTGGAAATGTAAGATGAGTTTTGCTGAACTACCCAATCGAGCCTTTGCAGTGCACCTTCAGCAATCTTTACCAAGTGTGGCTGCCCCACGTTGTGGAATAGGATGACTTGATGTTCCCTGTGGAGTTTTCGCACCGATCTCGCTTTCGTTGAAACTGGATTATGACAAGTATTAATCTACTAAACTTGCCTTATACCTTCCTTACACCCTCCTTATCCCATCAAGTACTGTTCACGGATTTTGAGATGAAAGTTCTGCCACCCTTCACTCTCAGCTCCAGAGGTGTCCTCGCATCTGTGCCGTCTCTTCCTATCACGACAGGGGTTCCCGAGCAGCTATGGTATTCTAACGGCGAAAGGCCAAGTGCGAGTCGCGTAAACCTACATTCCAGAGGCTTGTATCAAGGAAAAAAGACATTTGTACAAAAAAAATGTTGGCTCTTCCTTGTAGAGTGGTAAACGCTTTTGATTGTTTTGATTTTGTCTATGGAGTTCTGGTTCTGTGCCGTCCGAGACTAGAGGTATTGCTCATAACTCAGCATCATTACGTGTAAGAGCTCTTCAAATGGGAGTATTGTTGTTGCCACGAAAAAAAGATCCGATGTAGAAACGAAGAAATAAAAGGCGATTTAACATATGAACCAGAGCTTCATTAGAGTCTAGGGATCCAGGTGTTCTTAATTATTTATTTATTCCTGCCGGGTGTTGTCAGTAGCAAAGCGAAGAACGCTGTGACTTACACCAAAGGCACTCCCATTCGCTGTGGACTCATATTGGGTGGGTCAGCGCAAAATGTACCCTTACAAGTACCACACTTCTAAATCTTTTTCTCTCAAATAATTGGCATTTCTGCATCTAAGATTGCTTTCGTATTTTGTTGCGAAGTCGTACAGGCGAGCACACTTGCAATGCAGGCTACGATTTCATTAGCTCCAGCACGGCCACGACAGCAAGCATGGCATAAGATGACCGGAACCTGTATTGCGTGTGTGGTACGGTTGTATCGCAGAGTATGAACACAACCAAATCATTGCCTCTCATGTGAGAATAGTTGAAGTCCATGGGCAAGGCAGTTCCAGCAGACAGGCAAACATTACAGTTACTTTGCGGTTGTATATCTATTCACCTTTTTGACTACTCTCCACAGCCTCGATGAGCTAACTGATTGAAGCTCGCCATTTCCATATATGCTGTTCTCTTTTATAGCACAAGGGTGTCTTACTTCGCTCACATTCCGCTCCAAGACTAGTCACCGTAACACTCTAGTGCAAGAAGTCTGGATACGAGACGCTGTAGTCACATACGCGATCGTTCAGTACCGAAGGAAATTCAGCCGAACGAATTTTGGCTATTAACACGTGACCACTTTCTGGTGCACATCAGTAGTTTTCTTCTTTTTAGAAAGGAAAATATTATTCCTGTTACCTGATTGATCGCTCTGAGCTCAAAGAGACCGACCAGTGGGAGTTTAAACGTGATGAAACGAGTGGATTGAAAGCTTGTGACAGTAAGTGCTTTGATGAACTATGTTTATTTTTTTGAAAACCCCGCTGCTTCTATGAGAAATGTATATATTCTTTTGCAGTTGGTTCATTGACTGTTTCTATTTCTTTGACGGAGGAACATTTGATAGGAGAACTTGGACAAGGAGTCGAGGTAAGAGCACTTCACTAATTGTAGACGCTTCCTATCCTTTCGACCTGGGATCTGTTAGGTTGTCCCGAAAGTTCCGGAACACCTAGACCACTTTTTTCAAATTTATTTCTTTACAACATAAACACATTTCAGCTAACAAAATATTCATCATTACTATCTATCACCTTCTGTCATCTATCCGGAAGCTTGCCAATCCCATCCGCTCAGAACTGTGGAGACTGCCTCGCGAAGAAAGGCTCGACCTCCATCTCGATGTCGCGCTACTTCTTGAACTGTTTCCCCTTTAGGAAATTCTGTAGAGGAGCGAACAGGTGGTAGTCAGACAGTGCGAGATCGGGGCTATATGGAGGATGTGGTAGCACTTCCCAGCCTAGCGTCGCCAAGGTGTCCCGGGTGAATGTTGCCAGATGTCGGCTGTCGGATAGGGCATGGGGTGTTCAAGACGAGAGCACTTTCCGGTATCCCAACCGAGTGAGATGCTGATCGACTGTGGTGTTCCCACAACCGAGTAGCAGGGCTACTTTACGTGTGTTTGCCGTGGGGTTCTCCTGCACAGTTCTCCTGAGAAGCTGATCGTCAGCTCAGATGGACGGCCACTGCGTTGCTGATCTTTCAGGGCTATATCTCCAACGGAAGCGGGTGAACCAACGGTGGATATTGTGCTTGCTCCGCATGCGACGCTGATTATTTGGACCGCTTCCCTTGTGGAACTCCCTCGGCAGAACTCGTAGGGGTACAATGCTAGGAGTGACGTCTCGTCCATTTCGAGCTCTACTCCTTTTGTGGATAGGCGCGAATCCTTATATACCTATGGCATGGAACGTTCCTCAAAGTCAATCGATAAATGCCCTGGCTATCCATCGTGGGAAGGCCCGAAAACTCTTGTCCGCCAAGGTGTTCCGGAACTTTCGGGACAGCCTAATATTTCATTGAATTTCTGTGCTTCACCAGAAATGAAGCCCGATGATTGTGTATCCTTGCCAGTTGCAAAATCCGGCGATATTCAAAATGCAGGCACTCTTTTTAAGATTCGTGCGGTATGACCGCAAGAGAGAGTTCCCCCAAACGGCAAGGAGCGTCTTCAAGTTCTCCCGTGTGCGAGTATTGGTGATCCCCAAAACAGGCACACGTTTGCGTTTTGTCGTGTCGCGGAATTGCGAAATTACCAGTACTGCCAATTTTGACCGTTCAAAGTTTGCTTTCTCGATAACTAGTATGGTGAAACATTTAGCAGTACTTTTGTTATTCGGAGGAAATGAAATAGATGAACCTCAGGTCTATTCATTAGATATCAGTGCGACGCGCATTGTCTAACGGGCGCGACGACTATCTTACTGGTCCCGTTTGTTAACTAGCCCAATTCAAAACAAGGATCAAGTTTTAGCAGGGAACCAAATGTTGAGTGCAATTATCGTCCGTATTCTATGTATTTTGAAATTCGTCCCTGCCGAAGGCTTTCCTATTCTAGAAAATGTTTCCCATCATTTGTATAGGAACAACGCTCACCTGTTTTAAGTGGGAGTCGAGTTTATGAAGTTCAAGGACATCTTAAGAAACCAGTGGGAGTGGAATCATATTCAGTTATTTCAGGTGAGAGACGAGTTGGCCTCCATCAACTGTTTACCTCTAGCTGCAGCTACTGCGGGATATGGCAAGCGTCTCTTAAACGGTTTGGCAGCGTTCTGCAACAGAACCCCAAGTGCAAGAAGGGTATGCCATAATAAGGTACTGCTATTCACTGACTATGAAGCACACTTTTAGGAAAATGATTTATTGTCAAATGATCCTGGTTTGCAATACACCACCACCGAGTTCGCTCTCAAGGTAAACATTCTAGGAACTTTTTTTGTAAATGGGCTACGCAACAAGTGTTATGAAGCTTACTTTTTGTTTAGGTTTACGCTCTTGAATCTGCATCCTACTATTTGGCCGGACTTCTCGATGAGCGGCTACCTGTAGTGCTAGATATTGAGAATGCTTTAATTCACGTAAGTACTGGAGGCCAACTTATTCTCATTAAGCTATGTGGCCATTTTGTTATCAACATCGCTTCATGTGAGTTGACTCTGGCATATCCTCAGAGCCGAAAGGAGCACAAGTTGCACATGTTTGATCGTAAAGCATTACATGGGAACTGACTGTACCTTCTCGCGCCTTTAGTTTGGACATCATTGATTTGTAGAAGTAATCGTTCTTTCCTGAAAATTTAAATAGCAATTTCGATGACCGATTGGAGGGCTGCTTTGGGGATGTGTTTCGTGAGGGCAGAATTTTGCAGTGCAGCTAACGAGCTTGGAATACTTTATTAGTTGGGTGTTGAAACGGGTTATCGTATCTTGCGCCTTTTTATGTCGGGACCTGGTAATCTTCTCAGAACCCACCTTCTTATGGCACCCTAGCTCGTACACATAGCGTCACATGCTGCGCGTCACGTTTTGTAACCTTGTTCTAACAATATGCCCCCCCCCCCCCTTTTCTCGCAGGCTTCAAACCGATCCTCGAGATATATCGCTGTCTGCAGGCAGTTAATGTAGTTACGTTGATATTAGTCGATTTATCACAGGTAAATGTTAAGAATTCAGTTCCAAGAATTTTCAGAAATTAACACGAGACGTTTTGAGAAGCAGTGTGTTCACATGTGTGGATTTAGCTGGTTTGCGAGCTCTAGACCCTGCATTCCATTTTGAGAAGGATATTCGCGACGTCACCACCTTGCTGTCGTTGGTTGGTGTTTTAACTTTTTCGACATCCAACATGGATATCAATAATTGCAGTATTTCATAATATCTCATCAAAGTTTCAGTTGCATGAGTCATAGGTTACGGTTTTTTCTTGCAGAAACCGAAAACTTCGATTTTTCTGTGTTTGTTGTTGTGCCATTCAACCATATTAGGCGGCTAAGCATGTAGATGTGTGTGTCTGTGGGTTTGACCGGAAATTGAGAACATACGTACCAGCAATCACGGGATCCTGATTTTTTGACATGTTATGGAGAGTGGTAAGAGGACATTAGCGGTACATAATAAGGACTAGTGGTGACTTATAAACAAAGATTTATTCGGAATTTGTCTGTAACATAAGAAGAGCGTGACGTCATATCAGGCCGCATTCATATTTGCGACATCGGCAACGACAGAGGCAAAATGGCGCGCCGCTGACCGCGACTCTTGCGACGCACTCGCTTTATAGAATGCTCGACCCAACCATATTACAGATGATGATCGTGACAAGAGCCGACGAACTCGGATGTGAAGACTAGTACTGTTGCGGCTCGTCGGGCGGTTGCCCTCCTAACCGCTAGCGCAACAGCATCGTGTTCTGGGTCTCAGACCCCGCTCCACCCGGCTGCTGTGCCTGCGCGGTTATCACTGTCCACATGGGCTTCCCCAGGAACCATACTGCTTTCCCCACAGTATGGCCGCCTCTTCCCGGAGGTATTGGCTCCCGCACTTCTACCTATAACCTACCCTCGATACGACGGCGAGTACAAGGATTATAGCACCCATATTTATTGTATACATATATTTCACAATAGTTGCCCTACTCTTATCATCCTGCCTGCTCTTAGGTCGGACCGTGCTCCATCTCCCCAAGGGTCGACTAAAGGAATACTAGCGGTAACTGCGGTAACTCCTGCACCCTGCAGGCTATCTACCCCGCCTGCAGTCGTCCACGTCCTCCGGGTATAGCGGAAGTGGGCATGCCAGCGCTCAACCACGCCGGCCGTGGTCCGCCCGACCGCACCGCGCCCTTCACGGCCTGCAGAGCGTAGGTGAGAGTCAAGCTCTCACTCTCAAGTCCGGCATGGCATCCTAGCGGCTTCCGCCCAGTGCCCCTCCTCCCGGGGGGAAAGTGTCTGACAAGGAAAGCCCATCAGGTCATGGTGGGCTTTTTCAAAACGGTTTTTTGCATTTAATAGAGTCACATACATGAAGCAAAAAGACGGTCTCAAATTCGGTTAAATGGTTTTGGGGGGCCCAGAAAATGAGTGACAGAAGTTGCTCAGAAAGAAACAATTTTGACCAGTTTGCTGCAATGCTTTCCAGCTGCGGCGTTCAGTATATGCATATCAGAAGACTGTCTTCAAACCTACGCCAAAACCACTGCGATCTGGTTCAAAATTGTAGAATCACTTATGGTTACTGCTAAGCGAAGCAAAGGAAACTGATAGGGGAGGCACAGGTTGGCGTGCTTGCAGTGGTTGGATGGACGAATGGATAGGGGGGTGGATCGGCATTGGCACGGTGGTGGGGGTGTTTGTGGTTCAAGTCCCCTCGACGTTTTCGCTTTTGCATTTTCTTGATTTTCTTTGTCCAGCGCTATACTATTTGTACACATGCAAAATGACTGCAACATTCGTCGCTGGTGCACGAAAGTGACCTCATTTGCAAGCTTTCAGTGGTTGAAGTGTTTGGACCCTTCGGCGCCTCTAGCACGGTGCCAAGCGTTTTCCTGCGAAACTAGTGTGATATTCGTGCTTAGGAGACTCAACTAGCCCTAGATACAAAGTACTATCGAAATTGAGGTTTTGACCCAAACTCGAGACAGTGGGGTGTACATGGGCACACAGTCACTGCACTACTTGTACAGACGAACAACTTACAGCCTCGATTAAATGCAATGGGGCATGTGCAGAATCAACGCATTCCAAGTGAACTGCACCTAGCAACACCATGCGAAGGTAAAAGATAGCAAATATTTCCTCATATCGGCTAGCGAGCTCCTTTCGTTGAGTGCTCTTTAGTAGTAATACTATTGGTCGCCCAATTTTCCGAGTTTGGGTCCAAATCGCGATTAGGCTGAAAACTTGTTACCTATGATAGTTCGACCCCTCGAGCATGAATATCATACGTGCTTTGCGGGAAGACACCTAATTCCCCTGTTATGAGCGTTGGCAGGTCCAAACCAACCATTCGCTTGGTACGCAAAAATACTGGAGATAACGGTTCCCTGGTAGAATAAAAATTGATTTTGCACATATTTTGCACGTATGGTCTTACATGAGCACAAATGGATGAAAACTAGAAAAATGCAAAAATTTGTCCTCAGTGGGGACCGAACCATCAACTATTTTCTGAGCCCCCCAAAACCATTTAGCCGAATTTGAGATCGGTTTTTTGCTTCATGTAGGTGACCCTATAAAATGCAAAAAACCGTTTTGAGAAAGCTCACCATGACCTGATGGGCCTTCCGTGTGAGCACCTACTGGCAGTGGCGACCCTTTTATAGTGCCACGGACTGGGGGTGGGGCCGGGCGCGCGGTGCGCCCACAGAGACAGCCGCGTTCCGCGACAAGTACTACTCTAGGATTCGGTACCCTTATGTATGTACCCTGGTACGTACCTTTATGTCAGGATTTCGCGCGGCGCCAAGCGACTTGCTTCGTTTGCGCGCGAATTGACTGCCCTCGGTAGGAAGCGCGTGTACAGTCCATTTCGGAGCGCTTGATAGGGCGTGGCCTACGGACTTAGGTGAGAGTGTATCAAACTCTTATTCTCGCCACACACTCTCGCTATCGCCACACACTCTCACCATCGCCACTCAACCACGCCCTATCTAACGCTGTGGAATGGACTGTAATTACGTAAGAAGGGTGGCGATTGTACCCACGCCTATCTTTATTCATTTCGCCGTTGTACTAAGCTTGTTTTCGAATTATTCTCATCACTATAGACAGGATTTGCTCGAATTTAGTTGAGCTTGAATGTTTCCAGTTCACGCTTGGTTGATGACAGCGTTTTGCATGCATTTATTCCATACTCTATGCTATGTATCATCCTTACTTACGCATCAGCTCGAGGTTAGACAAGTAGATGAACTTTAGCCTCAGCCTAGGGAGAAAGAACTCAAAAGTGAGCAGAACCATCTACTCTTGCTTTACGGACTTTCATATTACAGCGGAATTGATTCACTCATCGCCGAGCGCTTTCCCCATAAAGCGACTTGTGCAAACGCTTGCAGCGCACTGCGTCGTCGAACCGTGAATTCGATACGATTCAATATATGTTATTTACCCTACTACGTAAAATGCAAAAAAAAATCTGGGAGAGCAAAAATGATGCTTATAAGGACGATGCAGAGCATAGAATACGTGCAAAACGCTATTATCAACCAAGGTTGAATGAAAACATGGAAAATGAACTGAATTAAAGGCACACCTCGCGAAAAATTGTGAGAGATATCGCGCGTCTTACAGGATGTAGAGGCCCTGGTTTACCCACAAGTCCTTCACAACTACCAAAAATGAAGATCCCTGCCATCGGTCTTCGTACGAGTATGGGAGATTAGAAATGTGTTTTTGCTAGGTGATATCGTCAAAATGCTGCCATATCACCTGTTCTTCCCTGTTGAAGCTACCTTCGCTATTGATATCGCTGCGTTATCTTGTCTTATCGCAAGTTTCCCTCTCGTCTATGCCGGGTGTGATTCGGCTCGGTGGGCTCAACTCGGCTCAGGTCGACCAGGCCGTGCGCGGCATGGGCAAGCCGTGGCGCCGCGAAAAGGTTGCAATCTTCACAACCATCCGAGGGTCTACCTGCCCTGAGAAGGTAAGGACCACTTTGATTATCGCGTGGTGTGCCTTTAAGCCGGATCCTGCCTAGTGAGAAAAAAGCAATTGGAAAACCATCTCAGTATGGAAGCAAAATGAATAAAAATAACCGTAGATATTGTCCCCGCCCTTCATGCGCATTTACACGCGATTGCCACCAAATGCAGTCAACTCGTCGAGCGGGAAGGCGTCGAACGCGAAATCTAGACGTAAGGGCACACACCCGAAGATTGGTACTAGGTGCTAAATTGGTACTAACTGTTACTAGATTGGAAGCATGCAAAAATTCGAATTCGAATTCGTGGGCTTTCACCACGATCCATTGCAGTTTGTTAAGGTCGAGAATTTCATAAACGAAGGGTTCGGAGACAGCTGGCTTTTTTGGGCAACATGCTTCCCGCTGTGGGGTCGGACACCAGACAGGTCATAATACGCGACGCTGCCAAAGCTTTCCCTAGAAAGGCTCAGGCAAATCCGGGAGACCCCAGACGGCGAAGGACTCCCCTCCCCAACTGGAAGCAAGCGTGTTGCCGGGACGGGCAAGGTATCTCCTAATCATAAACGGAGCGCATCGTCAGAGTACCGCCGTGGTCGGCGGTGGAACACGGTTTTTCCCGCCGGCGGCTATGCCGCAAAGTATGGAGGCGGTTTTAGGCGTATTTTCATCCCTGTTGAAGTCGTGGAAGAGGGCCCTTTCGAGATTCCCCCCTGACTCTTCTGTTTTATCTAATGACTGATAAAACAATCTAATGACCTCTATCTAATGACCAACGTTGTGGTTATGGGAAACCTTAACTTTTGCACATGAACATTTCGGTAGAATGCATCAAATTCGGGGAATGGTAAACGGACAAATGTGCGGTGGTACTCACTACCGCAACACGTGAGCTCGCGTCGCGATTCGTCGTCAGTGAGCACAGGCTTTCTCCCGTTTCTTCGCTCCGTCTGCGCACTCCGCGTAAGAGAGTGCACGTGGCGAGATACTCGCAGAGTGTACTACGCATGATTGGTACGGAAGCCAACGTTGTCTCATCGTATAGTCCGACGAGACGGAGGATACTGTGGGGCAGCGGTGAAGTAGAGGAGGATGATCCGTGGTCATTGCGATTGGGGTTCCAAATCGCCAATTTAGTAATTGCGGGAGCCTTCGGTTCCCGTTGTTGTGGGGCCGGCGCGCTTTAGCGGCGAATGCAGAGTTGCTTCCGTCTCACTGATACTAGCTCAACAACGATATTTTGCGACATCCCATATTAGCCCCCACGTCGGGGCTTCCTTCCCTTGCAGGCTTAGGTTAAAATATACACTTGAGCATACATTCTGTGATGGCAAGTGTCGCTTTCTCCACACCAATGTCATAAACTCAACAACGATATTTGGCGACGGCCCATATTAGCCCCCCACGTCGGGGCTTCGTTCCCTTGCAGGCTTGGGTAGAAATATACACTTGAGTATACATACTGTGACGACAAGGGTCGCTTTCTTCTCACCGATGTCATTAACTCAACAACGATATTTGGCGACGGCCCATATTAGCCCACACGTCGAGGCTTCCTTTCCTTGCAATGCGCGCGAAGCGCGCTCGGCTCTTGATTCGCCGCTTTAGCGGCGAGTAAGGAGTCATTGTTTTACACACACCGTGTAGACGAAGATCTCATGTGCTGCTCACGAAGAGCCTCCCCGATGAGATAAGAAGACCTAGAGCTCATAAGCATGCCAGCGCGCATCATGATGGAGGCCGCGACGCGTGAGCTCAAGCGTCGCGGCAGTGAGTACCGCCGCACATTTGTCCGTTTACCGACACTCATCAAATTCTCCTCATAAGTCGACCCTAACATCAAAGTGATTGCTGTGTGTCTTGTTATCGCGAGCCTATTTTCGGTTGTGAAGAGTAATGTGTCCCAGAGATAGAAGAGAAAATACTGTATATAGTGACATAGTACTGTCGCCATGGTTGGAAGTTAAGGAAAAGCTATATTTCTTTGACACCTACCATATAACGTATTATAAACACTTTCTGCATTTTTGACCATTGTAGAGTCGGGAAGAATCTATGGTTGAAAGTGTTGCGATTGCCACATTGTCATCATGGGCTTCGGTATCCCACAAAAGGTAACGCTCTTCACACTTAAGACTTGAATAATTTTCCATGTTGTGGAGTTTTCTGTTTTAATTGCTATTAAGCTAGTTAGGAAAGCGTGATGCTGTTATTTTCCGATGGATCAAGAGGAGTATGAATCAATTATGAATTGAGAGATGCCTGGGAGTGTCGCAGTTGAGAAAGAACGGATTGGAACGGCAAAAAAAACCCTCTTACCCCCTTGGTTCTCATGCCGACATGTTTTGGCTGGAGCAATGGCTAAATCAAAATGCGCCGTTACCACTACAGGGCTACTTTAGGCGTGTCGAGCCATGACCATCACTGTAAGACTGTGTAAAGACTCTTCCCCCCACCCAACCCAAGTTGTTTCGAAATACAGATTGCAAGAACTGAGTGATTTCAAGACACTGGACCGAAGTAACATAACGGAAGGGATTTGGATCGACCTTATAGCTCAGTTTTTCATTTGTTGTATAGCGCGCTAGGATTATGGGCATCCAAATGATTCGTCTACGGAATTACCATAACCTCATTCCTCTCAAAACCACTCAATCAGTAAAGTACATGAACAAAAGCACGAAAAGAACCGAAAGTTTTCTCTATTCCAAAGCTGAAAACGAAAAACTGATGGAAGGGTCACTTGCTTGATTTCCCACCTGAGTTACCAACATAATATTGAACAGCCGTCGGGGGGCAGAGCGTCGTTCAAATTTTGCCTTTTGTGCCTGTGCCTTTTTGCTCCCCAGACGCCCCAACCCATTCGGACGCCTCAACCCGTCACCGTCACTTTGGACAGTTCAATGTTTATTCATTGAATATGGGCGTGACATATTGCATGCAGCCACTAGTAAGCATGCAAAACGATTCGTTCATCTGTACGTCTGTATGAAAATCAACCTGTGGATATGGGAACATGTTTGGGATGGGTAGGGATGGAACAAGAAGGAGCATATATGAACTCAGCTGAGCTTCATTCACCTTGGACAGAGTGTGCACTAAAATGGTCGGTGCTCGATCGGGAAATTGCTGGTTTGGTTTTAGAATAATCCAAAATTGCCAATTAGGTTCAAGGGGAACATGGTCGTGTAGCCTTATGTCGAATTTTCGCGCTGCTGTGCGCGGCGAGCGCCGCGGCGGATTCCTTCGTGTGGTTGCGTACGCTGCGTACACACTCTTCAGAGTTTCACGCACGAACTATTTATTTTTTCATTAGGATTGTTATCATGTGATTATTGTTTCTTTTACTTTAATCTTACTATTTTGTCTTCTTAGGGTACAAAAGTTATTGTTTGCAGACCACTATGAGAGAAGTAGATATTCCTTTAGAGGACTTCCGTGGTAGCAACCCCTTGCGTCCTGAGCTGAATTCCACGCGATTGCGACAAGTGGTGCTGATGGCGCCACGAGTGTGACGCCGCAAAGCGAAAATTCGACATAAGGCCACACACCGGGGGGAAATATGGGTTAAGGTCAACCATGGGTTCTTAAAAGACATGAATGAGGGCGCAGTGGCTGGAGCGCAGCTTGAAAAGGCAGTGCCTACAAAAAAGTTCATACCTCGGTCCCCATGCATCTCTGAATCTAGAAAAAAAATCTGCGGAATTGATCAGTGTCCATGCTGTCTTGAACGCACTTGAAGCCACAGTGGGCGGAGCGTGTTATTGATCGTCTGGTGCTCACTGTAAAATTTTTAATCTATTGCAAGAGTGAATCAGGGAGAAAAGTGGGAGTGACCAGTAGTAGTACACGCTAAAGGAAGGTGGGAAACGAGCGTTAGAATCATTGATCTCCGCGCGCGGCAAATCGGGCGACCTCGATGCGGCATGGTACGGTGCCCGTGACGCAGTTTCGCACTGGGGCGCAGTTGTTCGTCTCTACTGTTTCTTCTTCGTACAATCCGCTTTTTCACTTATAGTCGATTTCGCTAATTGTAGTTCACGATCAGCCTCTCATTTGAGGTTCTCACTCACCCACTTTTGAACAAAGGGCAGCACAACGTGGCTTAGGCGCAAAAGTTGCGCCCTACTGCGAAGCTGCATCTCGAATACCGCTTTGAAGTCTCCCGAAATTTGTTGCGCGCGGCGATCCACCTTCCTAAGGCCCCACGCCCAAGAAAGATAAGTTCAAACGGTAGGCAGAGCTTGGACAAAAATCGCGATGTGGTTTGGAAACTGGGGCGCGGAAAAGGAAGAACAAAAGTGAGAGGCAGTTTTGGTAATAAGGATGGACCGACGTCAAGGTGGCGAAGCTGAATCGAAAAATGCCCATTACGAATGCAACGGAATAGTTTATTGGGGAAATCCTTTAATATATGAGGGGAGGGGAAAACTATCGAACTACGTCAATAGGTGAACGAAATTGCAGAGCAAAATCTATAATGTGAGTATTGATCGATATCGAACGAAATTATTGGCTTCTGTGTAGAGGGCCGGAAATGATAAATGTACTATTCCGACGGGTGGGTAATGCTACAGACGTGAGAATTATATGAAACCACGGAGTACTGATCATATTGATCGAAATTGCTGGTTTCTGTTAGAGGGCTGGAAATATAACCAACTGATGAGTGATGCTACAGAGGGAAAAATTCTATGGAACCACGGTCTATATCGATTAAAATTGTCTTTCTGTATATGTGAATGTATCTTAAGATATTTTTCGTGTAAACGACGGGGAATATCTTTTGAACCGGTAGGTAATGCTATAGGCGTGAAAATTTCTCAGAACCAGAAGCTTTGCTAAAGATCATAGCAGCAGTGTTTTCTTTCTGTGGTACTCGGTACAGAGTAAATACACAGAAAGCAGTATTTCCAATCGACCATCTGGCGCCATCGTGTGTTGCGCACAGTAGTGTGCGCCAGCCGAATGGTAACATAAATATGTGGGTAACAGAAGACTGAAATATCGTTGACGATTTCTTTCGATTATAATTTTAGTGCACCAAATGAGAATTCTTCTAGTTCAATTCAGGATCGCTAATTCCTTGAAGCGGTTGTTGCGGCAAGAGACATTAGAAGACGAACTACGTTATCCGAAACTGAAGCATTATATCGCTGAACACGCGCATCCTTCTTTACAGGTGAGTCCTCGTTCATTTTTTGGTCCAGAAAAGGAAAGAGATGTCCGTTTTCGAAGTTGCGCTTGAAATATGGTTCTATCGTTGTTATGATTTGTTCTTTTATTTCGAACGAATACAGGGGAGAAAAAGCTATCATTCTTTGAAATCGTTTCAGCGCTGTGATCGCGATATTATTGGGTCTCTCAGTTGATCTCATGTCCAATAGTTAGTTCACTGGAAGCTTACTCATTTTATTTATTCATTTGTGAGCGCCAGAAGAGACGTCAAAGAACACGAAAAATGACTAAAACAAAACATAGAGTATGTCAGGAGAAGGACGCTAATTTTTCGTGCAGTTACGAGCAGTAGGGTGCAAAGTTGGCATAGCTTCTAGCCGTGTAACCAATGGGTCAGGGTAGCATTCAATGAAGAAAGTGAGCACTATTCTCGATGGCAAACAGGTCCCGCTTCCGAACCGGACGCAACCACGAACCGGATCCAATTCTTATACCTGCACCAATCGGCAGTGGTGCCCTTACGCCTCTTAAGGAGGTCATAGGAGTTTGCATGAAGTCCGTAGAACGAGTATACCAAAAGCCCTCGTGGATCAGATAGACCAGGTCAGCCGAACACCCACACTTGACCTCAGGAGCGAAAGTTATGTTCGGAATGGGGGTGAGGAAACCCTTCAGTAGGAAGGTATATGCATCTCTTAGGAACACACTATTAATACTGCAGAATAGGCTTGATTACCTGTGTCAAGCAACAAAAAAAGAGGCAGCTATAGGCGATAGTCTTCCTGACCAGACCAACACCGTGAACATTACGATAGCTGCCAGTAACAATCAAGTGGAAAAACTGATATCGTTAGTACAATTCCGAGGAAAGGAAAAAGGAAAAGCCAGATGTATAGCGTGGAAATTTTCAAAGACTTGAATGATAAAGAATCAAGTTTTTGGCGTCAATCAAATCGTTGTTGGGATGCGTCGCGCAACCTAACCATTCAAATTTTGGTGGTGGCAAGTGAAGGTGATTTGGCTTATAGAATGACTTGGGGACCAGCCGATGTGCTAGTCAGTGCTTGCATCCTCTGAGACGAGTCGGGTATCAAGGGTATCAATTCACCGACCCCAGAGGAACAGCGGGCTTAATTGTACTGGGCAGGGATTGATGCCGGATCTGATCCCCGCGCCACGAGATTGGAAAGTGTGCAATACTTACGCCCTTATCAGGGATTGCTTCCCGAAGTCGTATTTCAATTTTCGTAACAACGATGCGTATTTGGTGGGAAACACGTGAGCTTTCCCTTTATCTATCGTGTAACTTTTGACGAATTTTTAGGTGCAGAAATGATAATGAGCTGCTTGAATATTCAGTTGATCATTCGCTTTTTGAAACAGCAGAAAGCGACCTCGTCGATTGGAATATTTGCCTCAAAGTACTGGTCTTCTTAACACAACAGTAGTGGTCACTCGAATTGGATTTGATTCACCAAAACGAGAAAATGGTGCGACGCGACCCTTTCAGGGCAGCCATGTGTGACCTCCATTTTTCAGAGATCGTCTCCCAGAAAATGAAGCAGTTAAAGCTGAGTGGTACGCCGTACTTCTCAAATCTAGCGCTAACTAAATCCCACTTTTCCAGTAATGTGGACAACTGCTCGAGAACAGAGTATTTAGTAAGCATAATGGTTTGGAGTCCCGGGAGTCAAGGAATCCTCTACAGGGGCTCGTATTTGACTGGACGGAAGTGGGGGGGGGGGGAGGACGGTCGCGTGCAGAGGTCTGCGATAAGCACTAGAATCTAAACTTTCAATAAGCAGATGAGAAGTGAAGGGTATTTCGCAGTGAACTCGTATGAGGAATGTGAAATGAATATCTTCTCTTTTCAAGTGATACGTAGCAATCAAACACGTTGCAACTATACGATCCAGCAACTGTTACTGGTGGTGTAGAGGTCAAAAAAAGGAGGATGTCGTATTCGGTACCCGTAGAGGAGGAGAGATCATACTGAAGCGGCTTTTTTCTTCGACACCTGGGAATGCCCTGTTTGGAAGTACTTTTTTTTACGATTTTGTGCGTCTGCCTTGCATCAAAATGGGAAGTGCAAATATGCATCATGTTGCCAAAATTGTGACGAATCGATTTGTGCTAGTTTTGTGAGAAAAGATGCAGTCTGAGCCGAGTTATGATCTTATGAAGTTAAAATTGCAAAATCGGACAAAACTTTCGTACAACCTAAGGGCATGTTAATGTCAGTGCAATATTTCGCCCACGCAGTGGCACTTGCATCTCAATTTCACGATTCATTTTCGCAGGCAGCATGTCAGGATTTGGAGTTCTCCATGTCTCGAGTACACAATGTGATTTCCAAAATGGTGGCTGAAACAGGCAAGAACGTTCAGCATGATTTCGCTACACTTGATCGGCTGGTCACAGTGATACAGGTACTACTACGTCATTTCTTATATTTATGGTTAGGGCAGCTGAAGTATCAATGGTCAGTACTGTGGTATCCTTTTCAGAATCACTTGGTGATGGTCGCAGTCATTTCGAGGGCATCACGATCATACTCTATTGGTTTGCGGAATAGTGACGTTGAGATTGCTTGGACAACATTCATTTGCGCCAGGTAAGATTAGTTAGAAATTGCATGTCTGAAAAGGCTTTTTAATATGAATTTCAGGGCATCACGGGAGAACTGGTTTTTGCTGGAGGCTCTGAATGACTACTTTGGTCTCATACGGCTCAACCCATCGCTTGTCAACGTAGGAAAAGCAATATTTGATATGGGTGGATACCAAATAGAATCGCCTATAGAACGAAATTGGTAGTTATAGAGAAAGTTCCACAAATAAATATTACTTTCAACTCTATCTCTAGTGTGTTAGAGTGACACTCTTTGTTTGGGCGTTAGGTATTTCCCTCAGCTTAGATATTTGCAAACATGAGAGTATCGAATGAGTGACAGTTGCATGTACAGCTCAGATGATTTTGCACGACTTTGCACCCTCTCGTTCATAGTCGACATCAGGCATTATCGAGCAACAATTGAGGTAACGCCATGACCCGTGTTGATAGGTCTGGAGGGCTGTCGCAGGAGAGGCTGATGCGCCAATTTTCGACCAATCCTCCCTATCAGGAAAATGTTGCGCGCGATGCGGTGTCACTCCTTGTGTATCCCAGAGAGGCGGAGATATCCGGAGTTTACTTTATAGAGCATTCAGCGAGTGATAAAACGTCAGATGGTTTGAGTAAGCAACGGTGCGCTCTTTCACCCAAATCATGCCGCGCAGATCTTTGATATGTGATAGTCATAAGCATAGCACAAGATGCTCACTTGAAAAAGGAGCTTGACCACACAAGCTGTCGGTCTGCTAGCCTTTCCTAGAGCAATAAGCTTTTCATGGCCATCTTCTTCCGATTTCTAGCATTTATATGAAAATTATTCGACGGCAGACCGTGACAACGTTGGTAGTAATGAGAGAAATTACAACTGGGAAGCTATCCTCCTTATGAATGGTCAATTCCAGAAATTATCCATGGCGAAACTCGCGTTGAAAAACACTCTTTGGAGTTCTTGTTCAGATGTTTCGAACGTACGGCTTTTGATGCCTACTCAGCCATGGAGTGTGGGGCAACGCTCTGCACATGCCGTCTGCATCGGATGCAGGAGACGCGATGGTCCTCCTTGCTTGTAGATGGGATATTTCTGGGCAAGGCACTCGCAGATATCAAAAATTGGAACCTCTCTCTGTGTCTCTCTGGAACCGAATACGCTCCCCTATCCTTTTTCTGATCTCTATAATTTCATTGTTGCCGGGATGAAGTTGGAGGCGTTTTATTGTCGTGTATTCTTTTCTGAAGCAGAAGGAAACTTATTTCCGATTCCTCATACGGGACCGCACTAAAATACCCTTCGCCTCTCATAGGCCACTAAAAGATTAGATTCCAGTGCTCATCTCTTACCTTTGCAAGTACCACCCCACCCCTTCCTCTCCGATCCCCTCTAACGAGAGATTCACAACTTCCAAGTAAACGCTGCTTCTAGAAACTTTGTTCCACTCCTTGCTTTTTTGCAGTGTCGCATCTCTATTTTCGTATTTTACAATCGGCCTCAGTTCTCCAAGTCTACTATCGACGATCGTCAATGTCTTTTGTATTCCCTAATTATTGAAACAGAACTGACCCCAAGCGCAAGCACAACATAAGGATGAGATTCACTATTACTAAAAAAGCTCGTTCGTTCTGATGTTTTATCGTGGTACATTCGATATACCAGGCTAAAATAAGAAAATCCATGACGTATCCAACAGAACAGCAACCAAGAATATAATATGGAATTAGATTATGGTACATTCAACAAGAAACGACATTCCATCAGTTTGACAGGAATAACGTAATAAGATAAGAAAATATTAATGTACAAGGTGAAAATATGGAGTACCCTGCGTAGTCAAGCACTGAAGTGTTCTATGGAGCATCTACCCGATCTACAAGTACATAAAAACACCGAATTGAAAATTGAGAGAGTGTTGAGCAATAGAGGTGACCCTTCAACTAACACAGAAGAGGAGCAGAACGGAGAAAGCTTTCCGAAAAAAGGAGTGTTAAATGTGTGCCTGCATACCACCATTAACTCCAATCGTTTCTCCCGAGATATAGCTAGCTTCATCGGATACCTGAAGAAAAAAAGCAACAATGATTGCTTTAATTTGGATTCTTATATCCGCCCGCTCCGTCACTTCGCGATGCGACTGTGATAACATAACACAAGTGAACCGATTTTCCAATTTGGTTGAGGGATTCGAACCCGCATCTCATTCCAAGCAGCCCTTTCGCCCACAACCCTTATGCAAACTTACCACAGCGTTCACTACCGTATACGAAAACTTGCGAATATTTACGTAATGCAACAAAATTTCTATGCACCCCTTTTGTTTGCTCCGCGATTAGCAGCTTTTTACCGATTTGTAGCTGGAAGATAGTCGCACTGGAAGCTGACGACATGGGTACTCGTTACCAAATACACTTCCACTGATATTCATTATTTTCCAGAATCTTTCGAATCATTTCGTACTCACCAAAAACGAAACTGCATCTGCGCATTCATCCGCGTGCCCTAACCGGTTAAGCGGAATCGATCGCAGCCATTTTTGATGATCTACTTCATTTGCATATAAGGCTTCACTGAAGTCTGTTCGAATAATTCCTGAAAACGTTTCTATTCTGATACAACCGAAGATTAACGATGGATTATCTTAGAAAAATCTTATTTTTAAAAATAAAATCTTAAATCTCATTCCCAAATTCCAGAAGCGGAAAACCCTTACTAATTTTGTTTAGGAACAGATATTAATAAGGTCACTTCATATGTTCTAAGAATAGTTTATGACCATTGCCACATGCAAAACCTTCAAGATTGTTTGTCAAAGAGTGTCTGCTGACCAGATTCCAAGCACTCACCTGGCTGCATGAGCATTTCACGTGATACCAGTGGGTGCACTGCTGTTTTGCAACAGACCACTCACCCCGACTTATTTCATAAAAAAAAATTAGTAAGAACTGTTACGTCAGTCAAAATTACAGCAGTCCCAGTAGAAATTATCTTTAAAAATACCATTATGCAACCGATAAAGGTTACTAACACTTTGTGATGCCGTCAAACCGTTTAGCTGAATTTTGTAATTTTTGTTGTGTAATTTGTAAGTTGAATTTTTGCAATTTGAATGGTAACACCCCCACTACAACCGAAGGTGGGATCATTAGCCTTTCATGAGAATGGAACAAAATGTGATTTTTCGACACGATGGATCAAAAACATTCCAGCGGCGCACGCGGATTTTCAGCGCTCTTATGACACGGCGCTCATATGAAAACAAATGCGGCTGTTGTTATGCAGCGGCTTCCATCACATGACATTTCGTGTTCTATTTTTCGGCCGCTACAACAATTTCATAGCACGAAAACCAGTAAAACGTTGCAAAACTGCTACTAGTGCAAGCGTTTCATAAAGAAGCAAAAAAGCCAGCGAAAACCGCAAAGCGATTTTTATGAAGTAGATCGTGAGTGCGGAAATGAGATATTTAATAATTAATCCAGTGAAACATGGGTATCATTCTTTGAAAACGTAAATGCATACCTGGAGCTATGGCATTTACACGGATGTTTCGTCGAGCCAAAGACTGGCTGAGGGCTTTGTTGAGACCGATGAGCGTACTCTTCATAACTGAATAGGCACCAAGGCCTTCGATTGGAGAATATCCAGCCACAGATGACACAAACACGATGTTGCCACGACCGCTGGCTTCCAAATGAGGAACAGCTTCTTGGGTTAGTTGAAGCGCTGATTGCACCTGACACAAAGCGGAATACAAAACCAATCGCAGAGAAACCAGCAAAAGCGGCATTTGTCCACCACTCTCAACGCTCGATGCATCAGACACACGTTCTCAAATTCATAAAAACAGCAGAACAGTAGTGGTGCAGGATTACCAGTTTTCAGAGCAAAATGAATAGGAGAGTGCGGAAGCTTCCACAACCACAGGTTTACTGAAGCTGCGGGGATCTTGTATGTTTGAATGGAGTCAGACAAAAGAAAAGGCATTTGCCAGTTGCAATTTCGGGTAAATCTGGTATGACAAAAGGCGCTTGTATCTTTTCTAAGCCCTTCTATCAGAACGATCTCTGGTGTATTTCAGTAACATAACGGGATTGCAGGTGAAAACGAGGACAACTCGTATCATACATACTGTAATGGCACTTCTGACAAGGCTAAATATAGCTGAGACACCCCGATAGCAAACAACTGTACTTCAAAGTGTCACACATGTGACACTCTTGAAACGCACGCAATGTTCACAAACATCATGGAGCGCCCCGCTAGCACCTCTACAAGTCCGTGAACCTCAAAGATAAACAGAAAAAGCAAAAACATGAAAATCTCACATTGATTTGTAGAAGCTTGTCCCACTGAGAATCAGAAATGCTCATGATATCACCGAAATGAGGACTGACGCCTGCGTTAGAGACCAGAATGTCAAGCTTGCCGTAACTGTAATGATTCATAAATTTGATGTTAAGTACGAAGTGAGGTGTAAAAAATCTTCTCCATCAACGACTATATGTGGAGCTTTAGGAAAAAAACTTCGAACGCAAACTATACGAACCGATCAACTGCAAAATTTATCAGTTTTTTCCGATCTTCTTTTACCCCAACATGTGCTGTTATTCCTGCGGCGTCAATGCCTTCCAACCGTAGCGCATTAACTGCATCCTCAAAGAAAAATACGATGAATATTACAATAACGAAGTACGGACAAATTCAAGAAACAGGTCACGTGAACTTCTTATAATGGGCACCAAATGTGTCTGTGTGGTACGTCCAAGATCTGGTTTTAATGAGCGTTTTTACTAATAATATGCGGTTCAATCAACTTCATAACTTCAGCAACTACAACACCTACGACGAAACAGAGCATACTTTCATTCAGAACGTTCTAGGAACTCCGTCAATCAGGCTTGCGATCAAATCAAGTGTGTATTCCATTGATAAGAAAAACAACGCAAGCAGCTCTCTAACCCAATAGCTCTTACACTTTTCTCGAAGGAATTCAACGACATGTAAATATGATACACGCGCGGCAGACGAGAGCTTGAAAATTTTCTGTGCAAGTAACATGAAGTATTCCATAAAGTACTGTGAAAAATACCTCAACATTCTTTGGTTTTCTGCTACTGACAACTACAGATGCTCCATCACTTCCCAGTCGTTTCGCTATGGCGAAACCAATACCCTGAAACGCAATTCATATCATGCATATCGACCTCAAGAAAAAGGTGCAACAAAAAAACTGAGGTTTAATCAAACCTTAGTTGAGGCAGACACAATGGCTACACGATCAGTGAGGAACTTTGCTGTCGTAAGTGCCTGCATACTGAAATCTGGTAATTACGGATAACAAAGTGATAATGAACAGAAATACGATAGTTGTAGGTATGAAAAGAAAAGTAAGCAGGCCCTGCTTTCATACTCGACAAGCAATCGCTGGCCGCAAAGTGTGAAGGCAGTTCAATGATTTTTACGCGTTTGAGCGCCTATTGCAACACCATAGTGAGCGAAGATACGAGCCACCTCAATGGTTTCCATTTCATCGTTCATGGTCCAAAGATATAAGATTCTAGTCGCTGCAAAGTCTCCCCTAAATCTGTGCGCGTCAGCTTCCGATAAGCCTAAAAACACTAGCTTGATAAGCTTAGTTGAAGGGATTTCTCGTATGCATGGTTCACAACGTGATCATTCGATACGTAATACGATAGCACGCCTGCATTTTCGTGATCGCCAAGATGTGACAGTTCCTTATACTCACTTATAACCGTAAAATTCAATTACATGTTGTCTCACACTTATTTACCGTTTTACCTTTAGGTACTGTCAGAGCTGGTGATCCTATATGCGAACAGGTGATGGAAATGAGTAGATTATGTTCAGTCTTCCGTCTTGCCAACTACGAATACCTAATCATAAGAAAAAGGCAAAATATTAACAAGCAGCCTTCACCCAATCGATTCGATCGCATTTATTCTTTTCCGTCCAATCGCCAACTCGCCTCAATCTTCAACACTGAACAGCTACTTCAAGATAGGAGAGTATGAGCTATGCCTATGAATTACATTGAAGTGCTGCTATTGAATGCCACATTGCCATAAGGATTGTATCTGGCGTGATGCGCGCCTCATAAGGCAGAACATCCACTGCGGGAACAAAACGTTCCCCACGAAGTTTATCACTGGCAGTGGCTGACAGGCTCCACTTCCATCCCAAGCTTTTGCACTGACAAATGGGAATCGGGTGCTACCGCAACAAGGAGGGGGGGGGATCTCACAAAAAGTTCCATACATGAGTACCTCTGAAGGATTTCTGTGGATCACTCTGCACACTCAGGCGTATTTTTACCTAAGCTTTAAAGGAGAAACGAAGGGGTCTTCAACAGAGCGTGACTCAAAGCTCGTAGAATGAAATACGCAGTTAGAGTGGGAAAGCTCCTGTGATAGTGGATTATACAGACACTAAAGGCAGAATAGGATTAATCAAGAAAATGTGGAGAGTTTACGCTTCTTTGAGAGCAACTCTGAACTCTGCTCTGCAAAACTTCAGCCTTATTTGTGAATTGATAAGATTGTCTGCAGCTCGATTCTAGGACTGATTTTCAGAAATGTGGATAGCCAGAATTAAAGAAAAGCAGATATTAGTGAGTATGCTTTATCTCCCTTCCCTTCAAACTAGCGATATTTGTGACGATATGTCGAGGTGAACATTGTTTTTAAAATCAAAACTGCAGTGACTGTCGAACGAGATTCCAGAGAAGACATTAAACATCGGGCTGCTGGGAGGCATTTTTCAGGTTGCCTTGTTTTGTTCCTTAGTGCTTTCTATAAACGAATCATGGAGCGACTCGGTGTTATAGAGTAGACTTATCGTGAAATTGCAGAATGCCAAGGCGTTTGGAGAAATCGAAGCATTAAATTGCAAAATTTCGTCACCCTTCGAGATAAGTGCAGCGATGAGCAAATAACTGATCGAATTAGCATTTTTACGAACAAGCATCACACATGATAAAAAAGGGAGAGACAGTATAGCGAAATAAAAAACAGCAGCAACGATGACGTCAGACTCGGTTAAGGCAATCAAGCGATAGCGCTGCGAAACTGTATCATCGGACACATAACTGCAGCTCCTTCCGTCAGACGACTTTGAAATCAGAACACTTGAACAAGAGCGCATAGCATATCGGCTCAAAAGGAGCATGCATTCAAATATTTTGGGCGGTCGCTGTGCGGTGCACAGTGTCGGAGACTACCGTACTAGTACGCTTGTTTTTAATCTGCAATTGTCGTGTGAGCGCAGGCATATTTTGGTATTTGTGATCCAAGCGCTAAGGCAGGCAATCTAGCGGAAAGCAAGATATACGTGTCGATTATGCAAAGGTGATGGGCGATCAGGCGAAAGGGAAGAAATAAACATACAGTCCACTTTAGAATGCTAGGTAGGGCGTGGCTGAGTCGCGAGAGTATGGCAAGAGTGAGAGAGTGTGGCGGGGTGAGAGAGTTTGATAGGCTCTGCCACGCCCTTTCAAGCGCTCTGAAATGAACTGTGTCGCCTAGGCAATCGTGCGATAAGGCGTTCACTGCCAGCGTTGTGGGATTTTGATTTTAGCGTAAAGAAAAAGATACGTACTGATCAAAAGGGGTCATCTACGCTTCCGCGATTTGGGATTTTCGGCGAATTGGGGCACCTACGATTTTTGATACTTGTTACCAGTAGTAACCAAATCCCAGATAGCCGATCCGCCAAAAATCTCAAGCTGTTGGGTATGAATGCAGCCGTATGATACTTATCGTGAAGCTTTGCTACGCCTGATTGCATTCCCGTATCGCCTAATCGTTCGATCATCCGATCTATCGATTTGCACCGTCTACGTTTTGGTCAGCAGTCGCCTAATCGCTCAATAGTTTGAAAGGTATCTGTGGTCGGAAACTCTGAACACCATCATAGCTTCATACCAGACTTTGAGAACTCGCAAAGTTGTGAAGTCACCGTACTGCAGAATCTCAAGAGCACGGTACCGCGCACTAGTGCGACACCGTAAAACCGCTGAATTACGGCAGTGAGAACTAGCAAAAACACAGAGTCGCAAAATCGCGAAGTCTGGCACCAGCCTAAGACAGAATAGAATAGCTTAGTCGGGTGCCAATAATGCTTTGGTTATAGAAAGTGAAAAGCCAAGAATTATTCAGTCAGCAGCTTTTTGCCTACCATCATGGGTTTCCCCCAGTTTCGCATCATGCAATGAAACTGCGCAACAATGTATGCCTCTGAAATGTATCCCTTTGAACAGAAAATGTATCCCTTTGAACAGAAAAAGTTAATAAACATTGCTGTGTGAGCACGGTAAACACTCCCACTGATCAATCCTTTTTCGACAGGCCACATATTTGACTCCTTTAGGAAATCAGGATTCATTTGTATGATTGACTAGAAGCAGCATTCTTTGGTCCATCAGTTAGGTCTATTAGATGAATACATAGGCTAGCCCAGATAGGGTGCTGGAGCAATGGTTCGATATCAGTCTGCAGGGTTACGCACGTACACGATAAGGAAAAATAACGCACTTTATGCTGTTCTCCGAAAATGGGTAGGACAGAACACCGATAAAAAATTCTTCTCGACTTCGAACTGAACTCGGGTTTCACAAATACAGTCGAAGTACCCAACACTATAAAAAACATTGAAAAACTGATTAAAAGCATGCAAATATTGCAGATAGGGAAGGTAAAAGCACAGAAGAAAAGTTTGGTTTCCGTTTTGCATGTGGCCTTGTCCTCATGATTCCAAAGGCTCCCCAGGACGAAAGGAAAAAAAAATGAAGAAAAAAAAAGAAGAAGAAGAAAGAATCGACTTTCGAAGAAATGCACTGGATATTATGCGCCAATATGTAGGTTACATCCATAGAGTGAATTTTGTGGTTCAGGACTCTAGCACAATCAAGCCTGGTGTCGAAGAAATTTATAATATGTACGTGCGTCCGTGCCTCTTAAATCTCATAATCAAGGCATTGCTATTTTATACCACTAGTTTGACATTGAGTGAAAACCTATTTTATTTTTAGAGAACGACTCACCGTCTCCGGCTCACCGTCCCCGAAATTTTCTCGACAGTGCGTGGTTGTCGACTATTACTCAACTAAAATTTCACACACAGCTTCAGGGTAATGCTCCTACACTGTCCTCCACCCAATCCTGACTGGTTCCAAGAGCAGTCCAGGTATTCCACTCATTTTAAGGTCAAGTAGATAGTGAAGCAAACGATGACGGGGATATTAGCGTTAGACACCTCCACAAATCAACGAATGGGCGTCTGGTTGTGAAATGCGTGGCGTAATCTGAGCCGTTTGACAGGAAGGTCTTTTTGATATTTGTATCTTTTATAAAATGGAACAGTTACACCACAAGCAGCACCTCCCACTGCGCTGATGAAATTCCAAGTGAACTCGAATGAACCCATTGAACGAAGGATTTGTTCTCTGTGCTCAATAATTCATAGCGATGAATAGAGGCATGTTAAGAGAATGCGAAATCTCACGAAACACGCTTTATCGCACCATCGCATTATCCTACTTAATGTAGTCGGCTACATGTGTCTGTTGATGTGGGTATTTGTGTTTGACCGGAAATTCATATCTCGCGTCGCAGCAAAGACGGGATACTGATTTTTATAGATGACGGGATGCCGATTTTTATGGATGATATAGGGGATGGTAGAAGACCCTAGCGGTGGTGACCGAAAGTTAGCATCTCATAAGGGCTGATAAGGAGCTTCAAGAGGCGAACGTCGCCAAACCCTCCCCCTTTTTCGGTTGATCCTAGAGCGCCGATCCTCATACGCAGGGTCGTGTCCAGAGGTCAATAGATTGTCTAAGAGAGCTATTAAAGAAACAGTTTACAGTACTCTGAAAGATTGGGTTTTGGTAAAGCTACAGGTATTCCAAAATGCTCAATTTGCTATTGGGGAGATCCCACGCCCCATCGTGATCTCTGCGTCGCTATTGCGGCGGTTGCAACGCATTCATGGCTCCTAATTAGTTTCTAATTTTTCTATTCTTATTTTTTTATCCTTTATTCCTGCCGAATATGTAAATTGCATGACTTTTAAGCCTTCTTCCTTGTCATCAGAGGGCGAGCACATTACCCACGGTCGACGACGCTTTCGCTTCGGAATATAAGTTGAGTTTAGTTAGATTCTTAATTCTCTTGTTTTGTCAGGAGTTTGGCTTCAGTGTTTTTTGACCTCAGGCTCTAAATTTCTTTGATAAATCGCACTGGCTGGGTAGAGACCACAGATATCGCGGAACCTGAGGAAGTGGGAGGAGATGCGGGGTGGGGGTCGTAGTTTGGAAAGTTTTCCTCTGCGCCACACTTGACCATTCTCATAGATGTATGGAGGGATGGGAGACATTTTAATGGTGGGCGACTTTCGAAAATGCCGATAGAGCTTTTCTTTCGACACTGTACATTAATCAGGAATGCCGAAGAAACATCCGAGTAAGGTTGACCGATACGATGAGCACACCAGTGGGATGCTTGAAATCCACTGAGCCGCAGATAGTGTATGCAAACGTTCCGGCTGCAATTTTCGTGCTTCGACTAGGCTCTCAATCAGCAAGCCTGCCCCTCAAGTTCTATTGACATCATTTTGAAAAAATCCTGAAAGATGCAGTTGGTCTCCAGACAGGGATGGAGCCCTGTGCTGTGGAGAGTGCAGAAATGAGAGCACAACATTAACCATTTTATATTACACTTTATATTATATATTACACTGCTAGCAATTAGCCCACGATAACGATGGCGAGCTAGGGAAAAAGTAGACGGAAGAGGGCTCCATGGCTGCGAGAAGCACAAAAAGTGGTGCTTAATACAAGAGCCACAAAAAGTAGTTCGAAAACTTGCTTTGGTATACCTGTTGGACCCCGGGACCCATCCACTCATCCATAGTATCACCGTTCTTCACTGGGCCCTTCGTGTGCTGATTCGTAATTATTCCTTAGCAATTCTCTTGCCTGACCTCACTTGGTACTAAAGCCCATCAGATTGTAACCCCCTACCCCACTTCGTCAGTCGTTAACTAGTTCCAATACACCAACAAAGTGCAGCCTCTTTCAACTCATCCATTATACTACGGTAACTAACTACATTATGATAGCCAAATGTAGTGTAAAAATTTGTGAGAAACAGAGTTGCCCTCATTACTTGATTTTGACTGGAGAACAAATCAGCCGTAATTACTCACTTGCTTGGGTTCTCAATCGTTGGAAACTCTAACATAGGCTCGGTGTCTTACACAACGTGGCTAATAGGTAGTCGCGCCTATACTGGCGAGGGGTAGATACTTCAAATTGTTCCCCAAGTTTCAGAAAAAAAAATGTCTTGCCTATTGCGAAGAGTTAACAAAGCAAGGAAGCCTTCCCTATCTATCACCAAATAATCAATCGTTATTTCCACATCTGCGAAAATTGTGGTAACTCACCTTTGGAAAATTCTTGACTCATATTTACCCCGCGTTGGTAAAGGCCATCACGGCAACCTGGTCAAGTCCAAGGGATGTATGCTTCCTCTGTGTACAGACACCTCCATTTTATTAATGACTCCTTATAAAGTAGGGCCTCAGCCCTCGATGCCAAGACTACCCATGTATAAAGCAGGGTATCTGAGATTTCGTTTCATTCTTCGAGGGTTGTCTCATTAAAGGCATATTCCGCGCTCGTTATGGGTGGAGTAACCAATTGACTCTCCATTGGTTGTCGGCGGTTCGAAGGCGGTCTCTCCTAGCCCTATTGCCTGCAGTGGGGCGTGGAGAGACCGCCTCCCAACCGCTGACAACCAATGGAGAGTCAATTGGTTACTCCACCCATAGCGAGCGCGGAATATGCCTTTAACCCAATCTGAATTTACTTTTTATCTGAGGCATTCAAAACCACTCGCATGGTCGAAGATCCATAATTAACTAAATTTCCTGAGGACGACGCTGCAGAAAGACTGAGCTAGGTTAGACATCACCTACTCCCTACCTTACGGTCAACGCGTTTCTCCGAGGGCTGACCAGAAGGGAGGGAGTAGGTCTGCGAGCCTGTGCTGAGTATAGTAAAGTGAGTTTTGAAGCAGTATTGCGTTCTCCTCAGGGAACTTCCTGGAGAGTGCCATATCCGATTTTCTATTTTGCCACACCCCATTATTCATATAAAGTGGTCATTTTTATTTACAATCTTACCCCTGCATTGTATGACCACAAAAAACCACCACTACCAACCCAAGATGGTGCAGGACCTAATAACTCGCTTCCATTCTTACGGTGTAGCTCGTACGGTTCACCCACGATGATGACATGGCGATCGAATCCCATTTCAATGGCGACCAAGCCAACTAAGCCTCTATCACTTGCTGGTCGATGAATCGCTGCTAGACTTATCCGACAGGATTGAAACCCACGCTACACACCGGCTGACCTCACAGGTTATCTATCATTGAGACCGAAGTGCTATCAAATGTCGCCACTAAATATCTGGAATGGAAGAAGAATGCGTGGTGCGTCCGAAAGAGGTGTCATCCGCGTCCAACATCTTGTCTTTTTGTTATTTTATAGTGCATATCTACGGTACATAATAGGATGGGTAGTTAATAGCAAACCTCGCGGAGTGGTTTATATGGCTTATTAACCTTCGCAACGGATGGAACGTGACAGATAAAGTTGAGTAAATTCGAATAAAGACGAATAAAGTGTAATTCAGTAAAGTTTCACTCACGATGATGACATGGCTGTCCTTGGTCAAGAGACGTGGAAAACGTAGATAAGAAACGTATGCAGAACGAAGAGAACGCACTTTAGTGATTGTGGAGTAAAGGATGATGGTCGTTGGCTGCAGACGATGGGCGGGCCTGTCAGTCAAGTGGGCGCTGGAGTAGCACGTGTGAATGTGCGTGATCATAGCAGGCCAATTCACGTGCATTTCGGCCACTATCAGGATGCAGCGGTCGAGTTCGATATGCATGCACCCAGGTTCTGGTTGTTACACAAAAAACACTAATGAACACTTCAGAGATAAGCAGTTGTGAAACTACGAGAGGTCGGCGAAGATGTACTTTGCTGTTCTGGAGGGATCTCAAGGTATAAACCATGTCTCCCAAGATGGGCGTGGCCCCATTTAACATAACAACTGAGAAAATGGTTTCGGACGTCACAACTGAGGTTTGCTTTCAGAGCTTGCTAATGTGACTGGTCATCGCCCAATCCTATTCCAGTCACGGTGATAACCATAATAAAAAAGCGAGTGTCATTCGCTGTAATGTGAAATTTAAAAAATTTTCCCGTCCACATTTTTTAGTTCCCGTCCACATTTTTTAGAAGAAGGGAAAACATAGACCACTCAGCAGAGATTACTAACATGAAAGAGATTGACCCTTTGGCAACTGAAGGCACAGGGGATTACTTTTCTTAAACATTTCAGAAACTGCTTTGATGAAAGATTAACCCTTATGTATGGGACAGGACACCGAATCTTTGATAGCAATGGAACGTCACAGCCCAGCTCCTTTACATCCCTTCTTTTCTTATCTTTGCAACGTGATGGAATGCATGACAATGTAGCTAGGAAGATAATGTTGCTAGAAAGATTACGTGCTCTTCAGAAAAAAAGGTACTGTTAGCCGTTCTCGCTGTTGTATAGTACAAATACATAATAGTCGCCACAATGGCATCGGCTGGTACAGGTGTGACTGTAGCATTCCTGAGGAATTCTCAAAGACAGCATCAGGGGTAATGTGGTTATTGAGAAATCCATGAAAGAGGGTACTTACATGGAAACTATGAGCCTAAAAAGGCTATCTGTGGCGAGATTCCGGTGAAAAAATGCGCCTCCGAGCTGTAGAAACGGTGCAACGGGTAGGAACTTCCGATAATCGACCCCCCCCCCCCTCCTATCGACGTGATTCCCGGTTAGCTACGATGACAGCGACCAAATATATGCGGTGAGATCGAAGGCACTGCAGCGCGCTTTCACAGTTTCAGCCTTCACTCCAGGAAGAAGATGCTGTCGTATTTCCAAACATTCCCTTGTGTTTACTTGGCAGCATGCCAATGGAAATTCCGTTCGGAGTATCCGCCTCTTGACGGAAAGGTCGTCCGCGTTGAGGATCAACGAGAGAAGGGGGTCCATTTCTCGGGTTTTTGGCCATTTCCATCCGTTTTTTCCACTATCCTGTTACTAGACATCACGACTTTCAAATTCACAACTTCTTTTACCTTTCGTCCGAATTTTCCCTAATGCTGCCCTTGACTACTGGAATTTCTTCTTCATCTTGTCTTATCGCATGAATCACAGGCCAACAGAAACGCCAAAAAAGCTTCGTCCAACGCCGGGTGGGGTCGCAGTTGCTTCCCGTGCGCTTAGCGCTGCCAGGAGGCTTGTAAAGGAAGTAATGAACCTGAAAGTCGAGATGTCTAGTAACAGGATAGTGAATAAAAAACGGATGAAAATGGCCAAAAACCCGAGGAATAGTACCCCCTTCTCTCGTTGATCCTCAACGCGGACGACCTTTCCGTCAAGAGGCGGATACTCCGAACGGAATTTCCATTGGCATGCTGCCAAGTAAACACAAGGGAATGTTTGGAAATACGACAGCATCTTCTTGCTGGAGTGAAGGCTAATACTGTGAAAGCGCGCTGCAGTGCCTTCGATCTCTCCGCATATATTTGGTCGCTGTCATCGTAGCTAACCAGGAATCACGTCGATAGGAGGGGGGGGGGGAGTCGATTATCGGAAGGCGGCAGCTCCTACCCGTTGCACCGTTTCTACAGCTCGGAGGCGCATTTTTTCACCGGAATTTCGCCACAGATAGCCTTTTTAGGCTCATAGTTTCTATGTAAGTAACTTCTTTCACGAATTTCTCAATAGCCACATTACCCCGAATGTTGTCTTCAATGAAGCGATCATTTGGGGAAACAGGTAATATCCCAAAGTTCCTCATGATACTATCCAACGAAACCTGATTTGAAGGCTCGTTTTCACGCGGTAATCTCGTACAAGGCCACGTGTCAGGTCTCATTTTTGCCATTATCGGGGCTTCTTCCGGATCTTTCTTTCTCGGTGTGTTCTTAAGTACCTCTAACTTCATGATTCAGCTTTCAAACCCATTCAAAGTGTTGGCGGGAAGTGCCTTTAATGAGTTGTTAGGGCACCCAAACCGCTTACAGTTTTTTGGGAGCGATGACCATTGTTTGCCAGTGTCGTGTGGATACAGCACGTGTTTCCGTTACTTTTGAAATTATCCACGGAAATTCAAGATCTTCTGCTGCCCTTATACTAACGTTGCTTTGCTTATTATGAGCTATTGCTTACAATGGGCTACATGGTAGAGCCACACGAAAGAAAAAGAGGAATTCGTCAACTTCTCAAAGTAACGTCCCACGAGTGAGGCTAGGCAAATCATCAATGGACGCGGAAACTCTGGACTGCGTTCCATTCCGCCGATGAACGTTGCTGAGGGAGGGAGGGAGAGGGGGGGGGGTGATTCAAACGGGTTGCCCTTCTTCCAGATTTTCGATGCTTGCACTAGAATGAGCGGGGTCTATTATGCTAATTGTGCTTCTGTTCAAGGACTGTGTCCAGGATCAAGCGTGGCGTCGAGAAAATTTTCAAAAATACGACTCCTTTTCAAATAAGAAGAATACGAAGTGCCTATGTACGACCCTCCCCCTTCTTCAGTTCAGCAATTGCTATGGTTCCTACCAAGCCAATATGAGGCTAATGTGCTCGTCCTCGGATGACAAAGGGGAAGTATTAAATGTCACGGAAGTTATGCGGCAGATAAAGAACGACAAAAAGAAGGATAGGAATGCTAGAAACTAAATAGGAGCCATGTAGTGCTCTCCACTGCGACCGCCGCCATTGCGACGCGGCTTTCACTATGAGGCCGGTATCTTCCCAATAGTAATTTGAGCATTTTTGAATACCTGTAGCTTTATCAAAACTCGATCTTTCAAAGTACTGTGAACTATCCTCCTAATAGCTCTCTTGGACCGATCTATTGGCCCGTTGTTGTCTTAATGGTTGCGTGGTTCTCTATAAAGAAATCCAGTCGAGACGAAAAGTATTGAAAATTTTCGAGGTGTTCTTAATTCCCGGTGTCACTTCAAATGGACGTAACTTCCTTCAATCTTAACCATATGAGAGCGATTTTGTTGCCCGAGATCTGTTGGGTTGCCGCTTTGCAATGTCTACTTTGACATTACTCCAAAATGGAAGCGGTTATCTTGAAGGAAGCCAGTCGAGGAAATTTTTTTCATCGAAGTGGCGAGATCTTCCCATAAGTGGAGAAAATTATTCATCATGTCCGAAATGCTTCCAGTACACATTTTTGTTCACAAAGGTTCAACGGGATGGCGACTAGCATTAAATGGCCTCGCTGCGGAATGTGCCATGCATTAGGATTTCATCTACATTATTGGTACTATATAAACTCTTTCTGGGCCGTATAGTGGCCCGCCAGTACCAGTTTACGTTCTTGTAATCGTATTATGTTATGGAAGAGCCCATATCCCTCTCATCCCATGATTTCTTTAGTATTCATCCACGCTGGTACCGTGCAGGGCTATTCGGTAAATGTCGGAGGTCTCTTTGTACGAGTTTCCGGTGTCGGCGGGCCAACGGTGGGTGACTGGTGTTGGGAAGCCTCGTTGTTGATCAGGACATGCATGTGGTTTCATCGACAATCCGTCAGATTGAATGGTACACTATCCTGTGGTCGTCGTAGAATTGTGCAACGTGAACATGTTACCAAGTATCAACCTCGCACTACAGTGTGAGTTAAGAGCGCTTGGTTGCAGAAGCTTGACACCTTGTGCACGGTCCACAATCTCAAGAGGACCAAAGGGTCAGCCTAGCCTTCCACTCTGTCTTTTGCGTTGTCCATGAGCTCTTCTCTCTACAATATCGTCTTAAGCACTTACGTAAAATTTTGTGTCTAACCATGTTACCTATTTTTGGGGTGCCGCTTCCAGTTCCCTTGAATTTTCAAGTGAAGATTAGATTGAAGATTATTTTGTATTTCAAACTAGTCAGCTAGTTCTACCACACCTCTCCTTTACACGTTGGATCCTCAGCCTGAGCAGATTCGTTGATTAGTGCCTATCTCAACGATTACGACGACCTCCTTCCCATCTCAGCGGACCAAAGGCGACTCCCCTGTTGGGATTCCTCGACGGAGGTTTGTTACTGACTGTATCTGGGAGTGATTCTGAGAGGAAATGGGGTCATGGAACTTCCATGCACGGCTCCTTTAAAGGCACAGGGGTCATGGAACTTCCATGCACGGCTCCTTTAAAGGCACACCACGCGGTAATCAGATTAGTGGTTTACTTTCTTGGGGCAAGTAGGCCCTTGGATAACTGCTCAGATTGCATATTCGTTGCGGCTGCATGATGCACCCTCACGGTGTTGTGCCTGCCTGAACACAACCGAGCCACGTCCACATAACCAAATCACACCCGGCCTTAGACGAACCATATCCATTGTGGAAGCTGCTTTCATCATCGAAATGGCTCTTTCGATAAGATTATCTTCTCTTAATACGAGTTTCATCCTCCACGTGAGCGTCACGTTGGGCAATTGTTCCTCTAAGGCCAGCTGTGATACGGTTGGGTGGGCGTGGCTCGGTTGTATTCAAGCGGACACAATACTGTGAGGGTGCACCGTGCAGCCGCAATAAAGTTGCAGCGTGATTAGTTATCCAAGAATCTATTTGCCCCAAGAAAGTAAGCCACTAATCTGATTATCGCATGGTACGCCTTTAACACATTGTGACCTCGGAATTCGCTTTGTCACCTTCAAATTTTCGAATATACCATCCTGTTCAGTGGACGCCCAACCACCTGTGGGTGGATGGACAACAAGATTTGTATCTTCTGATACAAAACCCGTAAAGCAGCGAGACACTTTAGGATAGCACAAGTTAGCATAAAGGTGAGTGTAGCGCAAAAATCAGCTGTTCCTCGAATTAGTGATCCTGAATACACTTCTAATAGAATATGAGGCTATAGATGGGGATATGAATTTGAATAGATTCTTGTTAATGTGACAAGGCCATCTCATATACGCTCTAAGAAAATGATCAGAGCATGCGCCAACTCACTGCGAAAATTGATATTTGATGATATTTCAGAGCAGAGAAACTAAAAGAAATTTCGGAAGGCTTGCGAGACTCATCCACCAACCCAATATAATAAAGCCACTGGTAGGGGATCCGAACTGTTCAATGTGGATAAAAGAAATGAAAAGTAGGACCAAATCGCGAACATTACAAAACATTCGATAGAAGTCGGCGCTGTTTAAGAACTAATCACGCAAGTCCTTGGGGCTTTTTGAAATAATCGTGCACGGAAAAATGAGCTTTTCTGTTACTCATATATTGTTGTTTTTGCTTAATAAGGGCCACATGCAAAGTATCCCGCAAAAATGGTCAAGATACAGCTCCCTGAAGTGGCGGACGACGGGGCGGGGCCCCCTAGTGGGTACCCCGCCCGGTCGCCGGACGCGGCTGGAGACGGAGAGTGGGACTCTCATCACATAACTTCCTTACCTTTCTGTTCCCACTCTGTTCGTCTCCGATCGTGGCGGACGACGGAGCTCACACTTACCTTGTCCCCTCCACTTCGCCACTTTGAGGAGCTGTATTTTTGCCGGATTCTCGCATTTTAGCGTAAAAAGTTTGCATACAGCACTAAAGCAGACAGAACATAAATATACGGGTAACAGAAAAACTCATTTTTTGTGCACAAATCCTTTGAGCAACTGAGCGGAAGTAACTTGATGCGGGTAGGAGTCGGGTATTTATCAGCTGGTTCGATGGTCATTAATCTCGCATCATCTCACTTTTCACTTACAGATCTCCACATTCAGCAGATCTTAAACCCGGGCATCAGCAGTCATGAGCCACATTTCAAACAGTCTTCGGACTATTAGAGCCGTGAAACATTGCTGCCAGCTTTCCCGCGACTTACCCTGATCAGAACTCAGCACAGACTTTCGGCCAACATATCGATACGGCTTTATTTTTGAAATTATAGAACTGGAAGAAAAACCAACAATGATAGTAAAAGATGACGAAAACATTTTGCTTAAAAGTGAGTACCACAGACATGACGTTAATGCAGGCTTTCTTCGTCCCACTTCGATACTTCGGGATTCATCAAAATTAACGATGGGGTATAAAATCCACAAAACCATAAAACCTGCCATAATCTTAGAATGCCCTCAGATAGTTTAAGACATTTTCCACTTTCGCTAAGAGTCGAGTGTCATCTGGTGAGTGAGCAAAGCATTGAGGAATGTCCAGTTCAGCGATGAGGGAATTTGTGTGATGATATCCACGTACTTTTGGAGCCAACTTGTATTTGAAAAGAGCTAATTTTTGCGTGAGCTCTCGTTCCCGTAATTTTTCTCTGATGAGCTATGCGCTATACAACATTGGTTTGGACTGAAGAGAAAAGAAAAAGTGTCTTATGTTTCTTCGTAAAAAAGAGTTAACTTTACAAACTCTTCATTAATGGAAAAATAAAGATCTTTCAGTCCTTGTCATAGTTTCACGGTTTAATACTGGTAAATTTTGGGACGATATTCCGCTCATTTTGATAATGTCACAGGCTGTGTTTTTCTAGTCTGAAAAGTGGAGTGTATCAAATCAATTTCATTGCCAGATGCATTACAAGGTAAAATGAGAAGTTATGGTGAACTAGCGTAACCAGGAGAGAATAAGCGAGTTAAAAGGTGACAAATTTTGCTTGCCATGCTCGTTGACAGAATATTTTCTGGCGTGACTCATCGGGAAATCTGAGCGAGAGGCCGAGCCCAACCTTTACCACCTCTAGGGCCATAGTAATACTACGAAGCCACGGAAACCGCTACTGCACACTCTGTTGGCTTCGTTGATGCGTCACTCTCTGCGAAGTACCCCACCGATGAGTCATCGCACCAAATTTGTCTTGGAGCAGTATTATGCATTTTTCATTTTCATAGTTGTCGTCAGCATCGATACCCTGCCGATCTATCTAGATACCATTGCAAAGCTCCACGGGAATTTTGGACCTTTCTCCGGTTAGGTTCTGTCAGCCAGTCATAACTTATGCTCGCGGGAGGGATACGAGAACAGTGATCGTATGGTGTGCCGACCAGATCTGATGCAGCATACTTAGAGGAAGGCTTCAAGGAAATTCCACAGTACATGAACAAAAACACGCAACCGAGTACATAAGTTCCTTGTTCCAATGTAGTGATCGAAAAACTGGAAGAACAGAGAACAATCCTTTAATATTGTGCTGTTCCGATGTCTCATGATTATCTAAACGTTCTACAACAATGAGACTTCAAAATATTTATTCAAAAAACTCGAAAGACCCCTCAAAAGTCTCGAGAGTTTTTGGAATATTTTTGCAATGAGCAAAGAGCAATAATATCCCAAAAACTTTCGAGTCTTTCGAGTTTTTTGAATAAAAATTTCGGATTCTCAGTTGCTGTAGAACATTCAGAGAACAATCCGTTCAAATTACCGCCGAGAAATCTCGCACAGCTGCCGGCGGGAAGAGAGCAGTACATGTTCTGCGGCCAATGTTGACCTGCCTCCCCTACTGTGTCCCTCACCACGTGACCGTTACCACTTTACTCCTAGAGCTCTCGTGGTCCCGCCTCCATGGACAGCCCACTTGTTGAGCGTTTTTCGAGGAGCTGTATCTCGACCAAATTCTTGTTATTTCTTGTTAGTTCGCGAGAAATACAAGAATCAAAATTAAATATGTACATGGGTAAGACAAGAACTCAAATTTCCGTATACGATTCCACTAAAGGATCCGCATCTGTTCATGCTAGGATATTTTCGACCGCGCAACAGTGGAGCTCGAGCTCAGACAAATGCCATATCGCAACTTTCCGTTCGTCCTCGGTTATAGCCTCAGGATTGTCTCCAGCTGTGGCGGGCTGATCTGCTTTTCACGTCCATATTCTGATAAAGGTGATATATTCTCAAGTTTACTGTTTTGTACGTAATATGAGGATTCAGTGACACTTTAGTATATATAGGCAATGACTTAAAAGACTTCCTAAGGACTTCGATTGCTCATCCAAATTTTTGTTCTTTCGCTTGTTCTGGATGCTTATTTCGGAAGGGTGGATGTGTTTGGAAAGTCTACAGAAAAAGCCGGTCGCTAGCAAAAGTAGGATATCATTTAATGCTAACGTACTACTAGGCAACAATCGAATACGAATGTGGTAATGAGTAAATAAATGTGATTACGTGTTCATATCGCTGAGTAATTCATCCTGAATACGGCGCACCTCTTACAAGTAGCAAAAGGTGGCAAATCGATCAATCCTTGAAAATAAAAGTCGAGTACCCCTAGCGTAACAGAATGAACAACGGAATGAATTGGCCAAGAACACGACAATGGAACCGCTGCCCTTTTGTTGACTTCTGTGGTGTACGGACACCAAATCGCTCGGGATCGGACAGAGCCACCTTGGCCGCGACACGTAATAAATATTATGCACTCGCTCTGCTGCGGTCGAAGCTGCTCGAGAGTTGTCTCCCTTAACCGCAGATTGAGCTGCGCATAATCTTTTCAACAGATAGCTCTTCATTCGAAAGCTCACATTCGGCTCTAATGAGCATCCACTTCATCGCATTCTCTTTGTGAAGATTCTCATCTGGACAGGAGCATAATTGTGTGAAAAAGTTAAGAAAAACCTTAAAACTGAAATCCGGCAGCTGTTGGGGGAGCTTTCTGGTATTTATTAGGTTGATTCATAATAAATCGGACAAATTGACCAATTTTAATCATTGTCGTACAACTTTTTTACGACAACAGGGATTCACTTGAAATATACTCCATCTTTATCGATGACCTTCTGCCACGGTATAGGGAGATCATGGATGCCCTTGCTCCAGAAGGCCGGAAGCTGGAGCTCGAAGAAGTTGCCGAGTGCCGCCTTGACCTCGTCGCGAGTTTTGAAGTCTTGGCCGTCCAGGTGGCGTTGGCTGTGGGAGAAAAGGTGGAAATCTGAAGGGGCCAGGTCTGGGGAGTACGGTGGGTATAGAAGTACGGTCCAACTGTACGACAGCAACTCGGCCTTGGTCGATCTTGCGAAGTGCGGTCTGTAGAAGTAGACACGTTGTCGTGCTGGAAGTAGACATGTGACCGCCGCCGTAGCGAACTTTGGACATTGGCCTTCAATTCTCGTAATTGACGAACGTAGACGTCGGCGGATACTGTGGTACCCTCATCGAGCAGCTCCCAGTACTCTACGCCGTGTACGCTCCACCAACCGCGGTTTTCGTCTTCGATGGAATAGTCGCCTGACGCAAACTTCGAATGCTACAACTACAGTGTACTTCTGCCGGGGGCATGCTCCTTGTGAACTTCTATCAGACGTCTGCCGATATCCGCGGGTTCCTGGCCAGATAGCGATATAAATAGTATGACGTTGCGGATGTGGTCTCTGGACCGCTTGAAATCGTGCGGCATTGTGGCGGAATGAATTTACTTTGGAGTGATTATTTTGCGGTACTTTGAAGAGCTTTTCATACTCATTCCAACGGTACCTCGCGCGTCCATTTTCGTTAATTCGTTACTGAGTTATGATCTCTAGAAATCATCACTACCATTTGTCCGATTTATTATGAATCAACCTAATATTTGGTTACCGCAGCTTTGGTGTTATAGCAAAGTGATAGGCGAAGGGCTCATTTGGTTACTGACTGTAGAATATGAAGAATACCACTTTTTTTTGTATACCTGTTCTTTGGGTGTCCTAGATTTGGCGCGTTTGTGCAGCTCCTGAAATATTATTTTGCCGTGACTGTTATTCACCATATTATGAAATGGGCTTTACAATATCTACGTACTTCGTGACAATACTGGCTATGTTATCGCGTAGAATAATGAGTGCAAAGGTTTGAAATAGGAAGAGGAAGACATTGATAAAAAAGTTTTCCAAACCTCTTAGAATGCTCAACTTCGAACTCCCGTTGCTATCTTTAAATCCCCCCACAATGGTATAGAAGCACTTCGCGACAAAAGCCGCATTTATACTTTGCGGTGCCGGCGACAGGGCGAATGCGTGTCTCTGCATCACGCCTCGCTGCCTGTGAACGCAGCCAGCTAGCATGAACGCGACCTAACAAGGCAAAAAAGGCGAGGAAGAAGGGGGAGGTGCAGCCGACAAGGCACTACGAGGCTACTAGAGTAGCCCAGTTACCGAGAGGTGTGCCATTGACATGCTTCACTTCCACCCTTGTTTGGGTTGAGGAACAAGTTCTTGCCTTTTTTTATTGTCTGTGTTTCGCAACGCTCTCTTCACCTTACGTTGAAGCTTATATAACTGTTCGATAGAAGTTTTTTTCTATAGAAAACGGTGCTATGTATTTGTTTTCCCATTCCTTTGACTGCTTAATATTAGGGGTTTGCAGAATAAATGGCCAAAACATAACTGGCCATGACTTCGCTCAGACACAACTTTATTTGTCGAAATAAAAACCATTCGAATCTACAGAATTTCGCCAACGATCTGGTAAAGAAAATATGCCATCAGGATCAAATTCTGGATTGCGAGAATTAATAAAGTCAAGAATGGCATTTTTACCGTGCATAGTATCGGCGAATTTTTCCTGACGCAGGTTTGCATCGAGAACCCCCGAAAAAAGTGGTAATCCGTCAGGGATAGGTCTGGGGAATAAGGAGAGTGAGGGAGAGTCTCGATGCCTAACTGCATCAGTTTTTGCTGGGTGCGCAAAACAACGCAAAACCCCACACTTCGCAAGTCACTCGGCAGAAACTGATGCAGTTAGGCATCGAGACTCTCCCTCACCCCGTTTATTCCCCAGACCTATCCCTGACGGATTACCACTTTTCCCGGGTTCTCGATGCAAACCTGCGTCAGGAAAAATTCGCCGATACTATGCATGTTGAAAATGCCATCGTTGACTTTATTAATTTTCGCAATCCAGAATTTTATCATAATTGATTGATAATTTCTTCACCAGGTCGTTGACAAGGTTGTGTAGATTCGAGTGGTTTTTATTTCGACCAATAAAGTTGTGTATGAGCGAAGTTATGGTGTTTTGAAAAAAGTGGTCCGTTCTGGCCATCTATTCTGCACACACCTAATATTTATGAGGTTCAGAAATGAATCCGAAGGTAAAAAGTCGCACTCTACATTTTCTCTTCTTCGTCTGCTATCGAGATCAAAAGATTTATGCGCATAGGTTTTCGATATAGCTTTTCTCAGCTCTGCAAAATGGTATTGCTTATTAGTTCAATCGCTCAACTGTTGGCTGTTTTCAAAACTTACAAATGCAGTGCTCAGCAAAAGTGCACTTTGAGTATATTGTCTTCCTCGCCTACCGTCGAGATTGAAAAGAATACTCATATGTGCATTCGACGGAACTTTTTCTGCTTTACCAGAGGATGTCAGCCGTCTTTTGAATACCTTTCTTAGGCTTAGAACAGAGTCAGCAGAAACCACCCGCACTTTTTTCGCCAAAAATCGAGATTTTATCGAGCACCATCACTGTACAAGAAAGCCCTCAATTATAGCAGTAGATTGATCAACGATGTCCTTTTACCCTTATTTGATTTCATCCGACGTGGAAAAGGTCACCCTTTTTGGATCTCGATGCGCTAAAAGTGCAGATTTTTCCCTACAAGTTACTCCATTTGCAAACCTTAGAAATAACAAACAACCATACGATCAATAACAAATGAAACCGTCTTGTAGAGCTGAAAAAGCTTTAACGAAAACATATGCGCATACATTTTTCGACTTCGATGGTAGACAAAGAAGCGGAAATGTCGGGGATGCGAATTTTTGCCTTCTATGTACTTCATTTCTAAACCCCATAAATATTAAAGCAATCAAAGGAATCGAAAAACAAGTAGCACCATTTTGTAGAGCAGAAAAGCTCTGTCCAACACATGCTTCGTCGAAAGGTCAAGAGAACGTTGCGAAACGCAGAGAAAAGAAAAACCGTGGGAACTTATTCCTCAGCCCAATACCTATTTTTACGCTGAGTTTCACAAAATTTTTATTTGCTCTGCTTTTCACTGTGCTGTAGCTACAAAGTGATAGTCAGTAAACAGTATCACTCACTCTGCGTGACAATGTTGTACCTGTAGACGTACGGCGATTTTTTGCGCCAGAGCGTCTTCGAGGACTGAAATTCAATGAGATCATGGTCCATAAGCGAGAAAATGGTGGATTTCCTAAATTCGTTTATGTGGGGTGAGTTCGTCCTGAGCTTTCCAGTCAAGAGCGAAAGCTATTCGAAGACTATCCCTCGAGGCGGTATGCTGCTAAGCTTGTAGTACGTGTAGCACATGTATCGTGAGATGGAGAGCGATGTAACGAAGTATCGAAAACGATTACAGGGCCTTTCGCCAAAATTATCTGTTAGGCAGCGGACCGCGTTTCAACTAGGTTCTCAGTAGGGTTTATAGATTTTTGAAACTTGGCTCTCCCCTCAGCGTGCTTTAACATCATTCTTATTGTGAGACGGGTCGTCCTTATTGTTACTCATCTGCATCATGCTTGATTAGTTATCCAAGTGTGTAGAATCTTTTTGTCAGAGGTTTATTGGTGCAACTAATACAGTTTGGAGGATGGAACCTGGGCGTGCCTAAAAGTCTCAAATGAGGCCACACTCAGGTGTAAGCAAAATGGTTAAGTGCACAGAATATGCTTATCATTTGCCAACGGTGAACTTAGAGACAGATACAGTAGCGCTCGAAAGTCTTCGGCGAAATGGTCTTTCACTTGGGTTTTTTCACTTGTAACTTTTTTGCAACTGCACCGATCTAAGAGAAATTTTAGTATGTTGTACTTGGAGACACTGCATACTTAATATACTATTTTGGCGCGCAACGGTGTAGGTTACGTGGTTATATGAAATTTCTTAATTTTGGCATGCCAGCCCTATGCCGTCCCGCTGTGCCGCTGTCATCAAAAGTCGTGGTCTTTCCACAAAATATCAATGTTCTCTAAGGCTTGCTCTTTTTGTTTTTGTATAGAAAGCCGTTTTTCTTGAATAAGCCTCTTACTTTTTTGGGTGGTCTTGTAGTAAATTCTTGTAAAAAATCATGAAAAGTGGCAAGCGGCGCTCAAGTAGAAGGAGATGTTGAAAATAGTTTCAGGCACCACATATTAAAATTTTGTCAAATTTGGTCAAGTAGAAAAAAGTTATGACAAAAAAGTTTTGGCCGAAGACTTTTTAGCGCTACTGTAGGTGAGAGTGTGTACGGTCGGTTCTAGCGTGTAGGAAGTTCGTTGTAGGAGGTTTGTTAGAACAGCTGTTACAGATGATGATCGGTGGTAGAATGGATCAATAGCGTGGAAACTAGGGTGTGAACATTGTGAAAGAGTGTGCATATTATCGGGTGTGTCTCTCAGGGGTGTAGGTTGGGACACACGAATCTAGGCCGTGACCCTGTAACAGCCTGTGGCCTTTGACCTAAGCCTTAAATAATTCAGACAATTTGTTCATGTAAATCGTGTCCTCCTTGCAAGTCTGTTCCGTTGTATAGTCAAATTGTCTGAATTATTCATGTCACAGGGCAAAGGCGACAGGCTGTCACAGGGTCACGGCCTAGATTGTGTGTCCCAACCGTCACCCGTCTCTCAGTACAAAGGAGGTCGCACCCTGGGTACTATCTCACAAGAAAGGCCCATTAGGGCATGGTGAGCATTACAAAACGGCTTGTATTTTATAGTGCCACATACATGACACAAAAACGGATTCAAATCCAGCTAAACGGCTTTTAAAGGGCCAAAAAATGAGTGACAAAATTGGCTTGGAAGGAACAATTTCACCAATCTGTCGCAGCGCTTTTTAGCTTCAGCCTTCAGTACATGCTTATCAGAAGACTCTCTGCAATTTAAGTGAAAACCAATGCGAACTGGATCCAAAATGTGGAGTCACCTATGGTGACTGCTAAATGGGGCAGGGAAAGTCATAGCGGGGCACAAGTCAAAACAATCACAACAATCGGATGGCCAAATGCATAATAAGAGCTGTCATTGGAGCGGGAGGGGTTTGTGGTTCGGCTCCCTTTGACGAACCGAGTTTCGCATATGTTTTGGGATTTCCACTCTTCTAGCGCTAAACTTATTTGCGCACATGAAAAATGACGGCAGTTCTCGCCGCTAGCGCAATAACCCAACCCCACTTACAAGTTTTCAGCGGTCATCCGTCTGGACCCGCCGGCGCCCCATCACGCGAAGCAGGCGTTTCCGTGAAACTAGTGTGATATTCTTGCTCTCATCAGGATGCCCAATTAGCCTTAGAAGCAAAACACCATCGAAATTACGATTTTAACTCAACTTCGAAGGGGTGAACATGGGTACATCGTCAACTTTTCTATTTGTAGAACGAACGGCTGACACTTTCGCTAGAATACAATGGAACATGTACAGAATGAACGCTTTCCACGCAAACTGCAGCTAGCAGCACTATGCAATGGCAAAAGATAGCACACATTTCCTGACATTGGCTAGCGACCCCATTTCCTTGGGTATTTTGAACCGTGACAAAAGTACGGGTGGTCTCCCAGTTTTTCGAACTTGGGTCAAAGTCTCGATTGAGCCGCAAACTTTCCCCGAGGGTAGTCTGACCTTCTGAGCTTGAATAGCGCACGCGCTTTGCGAGCTTGCGTTTCTTCGCACCTCGTTAATTACTGCTTCGCAACTAAGGTGTTAGTAATCAAAGAGGTGAGAATAAAGTTATTCGTTTATACACAACCCAGGCGAGGTCGCCCCTTAGGTACTTTATGAGGTGAAAGTTAGGAACACTGGAGGCAACGATCGGCGCTGGGATACCAGAACGCCGAGGAGAAATCCAAATATCCCAGTTTTTCACAGATTGTTACTGCTAGGCAACTATTGCTGGAGAGGTTAGCTTCGAAAAGGCGCACAAGAGCTTGTAGCCCTCTTGCCAAAACCGGCTTCCATACATGTCGCTAGTTGGAAGATAAACCGGCCACCACCCTTGGCCACTCACACAGAGGCTTCGATTCCACCATCATAACAGATTATGGTGTACGCACTACTGAGAGCTGCTGTAAGAGGGATCCCATAGCACGTCCACTGTGCTTGGAGATCGAATCAGGCATGATTTGGGCCCAGACCGTGTCAGCCACAAGAAATTCGCTGTTACAAATTTCCTTTCCGCAGTTTCCAGGGTTGCATGCAATGTAAAATAGAAAAATTTAGATGAAAGATAATATAGAGGCAGGTTTCTGTAACTAAATTATTAATTTCAAGGCTTCCAATAAACAGAGAGCGAACTAGCTGCTATGCGCAGAAATGTCATTGATGCACTGTCACGCACCCTCCTTCGGACAGTACGCGTCGCTCCGTCCACACACCGGCTCCGTGAAAAGCTGAAGTGGGGCACGCTTTTCTAGCCAACATACTTACCCACAATTCCCATGCAATCCCTTTTTTCTTTCCCTTGCGAACCACAGCAGAAAAGAGCACAGCATACTTCCCCAATCCACAGAATGGTGGTTTTATGGACTGATACACTTTTCCAGAGATGGGCTCTATGGCAATAACTATTTCTGACGGTTTCATTCTTCAATCAGAAGAGTTTTGAAAATCTTGAACGATGAACTGTAAATTTCGCTTTCGGCACCCTTGATAGATGGATAGCACACTAGATAGACGGATGGCACGCTAAATAGATGGATGGGCCGGCAGCTTTCTCTCACTCTTCCGATTTTAGCCCCTGGCCTTGCGGACAGTCTCTGATGCCACATAGGCTCCAGAAGCAGCGCAATAGCACCTTTAATTGATTCTGCTGGTCAGCGTATGGTGTGACGACACGGAACTGCACTAAAAATAAAGCAACTCATTGCCAGAAGAGCGTAAGAAGTTTGCTAATGAGAAATCGCTCTCAAAATAACAGCTAAAAAGCGATAGGATCAGATAAATGTGAAAAATTACCGCAAAGCCTTTGTTGATCCAGAGCTGTAGTGATGGCTGCGACTCTTCGAACGATTTGAGTTGAACTGATTGCGATTTATTGATGGACTGCAGTCGGACTGACTGATCACTTTTGGTGAACACGCATGTTTAGAATTTTTCTGCTTTGAAGTTCCAGCAGGAGGTTTTTCACCTTTTGTTTTTGGGATCTGAACTTGTTAATAAAATGTGAAAAAATCGTGATGCCGCACAAATCCTCTGTTGCTTCACATCACTGGGCAAGGAAACTGTTCAAAAACAGTGCTTTTGTAAATCTTGTATCTAGTGATTTTATCTGCATCATGTTTTAGAACTGCAAGGTCTTTCCAAGAGAGATGTATTCGGGTCATCGCCTAATCTTATCGCGCTTCCGCTGGTATATCGCGGAAGCAAATACTTCGAATGCTGCAGATTCAAAAACATTTCCGGGTGTATCTCTTTCACCATACCATGGAAGTCAAAAAATGGCCTTCAGCAAAGAAATTATTGCTGGCACTTCCTAAAGATGACGCGTAGCGGAGCGATGAAGCTATCTTGCCGCGTGATTTTCCGCACTGAAACCGCTAGCTAGCATATTATAATCTGCCCGTTAATTCATGGGTAGCTGGTGCATTTCATCAGTTCTGTAATTGATAAACCGCCTGGCGTTCTATGTGGAGCCTGCTGCCGCTGTTTACGAAGCGGCTATCAACCCGTAGCGAACCGACACTATTTTCGCTTTTCCTGCTTACATGGCTAGACGATTTCGTTTAATCTTCAAAAAGTGCAACACCATGGGTTGCACCTGGCCGCCCAGGACCGTCCTGTTTGGGGTCACACGCTGCTGCAAACCCATGAACAGCCGTATGCGTATCGACGAAATCAAGTCAAACAGCACAAGGTAGGTAGACATGCTCAAAAACGGCGGATAGGTGGGAAAGACAGAGAAACACCAAAAGGAGAGGTTGCTGAACAAACCAATGTCTTACATTTTGCTCATTATTAGGGAAGCAAGTGAACTTGATAATCCACCGCGCTCATAGTAAAAATGCCACGCGCGACGTTTCCACTATAAAACTTGACTCGCATTAGCTCCTCATGCTCACCATACTTTATAACTTTGTCTAGAGGAATTCTGTGCGGACCCCAGGTTCTTCATACCCTTTCAGTCTTTATCTCGCCATATACATACTTCCAGCACAACATTTTCGTCACTAAAGTTTCGTGCGGCTTCTTGAACTTGTTTGGAGCAGCCCAGGATTTCAGCGAAATCCGTATTAGATGATGAACAAAAAATGAGCAGATTGTTGAGTGGGCATATCGACGCCGAGAACTTTTCGGGTAGTAAAATGTAGAGATAAGGATTCTCACGCTTTCCATGGATCCGCTACTATTTTCAGTTGAGTTGTTCGTTGGAGACGATTTACGATCCAGCTGAAGGCAATGGCTATAGATGTCACAGTCTACCGGGAAGATCTTCAATGGAACTAACATCTGGCTCTTCCTGAGAATCTGTTTTGTCACCTCCCTTTTTCAATTTCTTGTCCTTCGCTCCCTTCTTCTAAATATTGGTAAATGGATTGAGCCTCGTACCAACCTTCACTCCAATTTTTTTGCAGTGCAGCAAAACTACGACAACAAATATCTAGCATACCAAGTGGGTTTCAGGACAGTCAAGCTAAGTTAGGTCACGCGAAAAGGCGAAGATCGGCCCCAGTTTGCCTTCCTCCGCCCCCAATTCGCGGTTCGTAAGGCGCTTTTTGTGTCCGGTGACCAAACTCGCTTGACTCCTTGCTCCAAGCCTTGGCACCCATCCCAGCCAATCACATTCTTACCTTTTTACCGAACTGATAATATCGACAACGGAAGACGGTGAACGTGAGCTGGAGCTGGAATATTCAAATTAACAGTTGTGGTTGCTGCTTCCAACCACATTCACTTTTCTACCAAGCTCATTGAAGACCTATTTAACCCCCTCTGTACCTTGGTAGACACTGTAACCACACAAGAATTATTCTTGTAATTCATATAATTCGGCGCACTGAATAACGTAACCAGACGTCCATCGAATGAAATCCGATATCCATTCTTGTACATCTGAAAGAATTCTGTACTTTCACACATCAGAGTAATGGTATATGTCCCCCCCCCTCACTGCGATAGCACCTAGAAAATATGGAAATGCTTTAAACACATTACACTTAAAAAAGTGAATCCGAAGGTGTACAGTTAGAGTTTGGATGACCGGTTTCATACCAAAATCTTCTAAGCAGCGTAACGGTTGATTAACAAAACCGTTATAGTTACTATATAATTCCATAAATCCATAATATAACAACTATATAATTCCCTAGTTCCATACGAATTCCATAGCGGTACGAGCCATCGACATCGATCGGTTTTTATGTAGAAGGCAGGGAATGAGTAACGGACCACTGTTCTGTTCGCCGTGCGCTAGGGTTGCCAAATTTTTAAGATGTGATGTGATAATGGGTGCTGGATAAGTGCATAGAAAATGCACTTCCGGTGGACCTACTGACGCCCACGATGTTATGCGCACAGTAGAGTGCACCGTCAGGTGGTGTATAGTAAAATGACAATGAATAATGAAATCAAGTTCGCCCTACACGATGCTTTTTGACAAAGGCGTCGGCTGTCCCTGCCCATCGCCACCGGGCAACTTGAGCAATGAAGCGTACAGGTCGAGGCGAAGCGCGCTAGGATCGCAGCACTGCCCCAAATGTGAGTTTTTTCTATTCCGTCTCGCTACTCATTATCTCCTCTGATTCCGTATGTTCGTTTACAGAGGGTAGTGTTCCCAAATACGTTTTCCTTTCTTACCCCATTCAGGTGCCTTTGGATCAATTTTACCTGAAGTCTTGATTTCGCTAATAACTTTTTCCTAGCGATCTCCCACTGGTGTGTAGGTAGCGGCTTCTTCTCTCTGGGCGGGGCGACAACCCACTTATATTTTATCGTGGAATCTGTCTTTGAAGTCTACCAATCGCACTTGTGACAGTCTGTATATGAGCTTCCTTTCCTTGGTCATCATACGATACCGTCTTGCGGAGGAAGATTGTGCTTTCAGCAGTCTTTATGAGATACCACTTTTTCTGAGTCACCGTCCGTTGACAGTGGGTTACCTCGTTGCTGATCTGGTGGCCACGCAATATAATGTCGAGACGATGTTGAGCACAGAAATCTTCGACTGTTTTAGGACCGAAGAGGAATGAAATACCTGTGGATCGGAAAATATCAGTCAGAAAGAAGCAATCACATGAAGGGACGAGGGTGAGTATGCCTTACCTCGATGGCTAAGAACCCATCCGTCTCTGTGTAAAGCTGGGTCCGACCATACCAAATCGCACGCGATGCCATACGCAGGAACAACTGATGGACGTTTTATCTGAATGCGAGATCATACCAAAGGCGCATCATGGCGCTATGTGCCAAAGGAAGTGCCTCTGTATTACTGACGTGTCAAGGCTGTGCACCCTACACACACTCGACCAGGGTCGCTTGTGGGCTGAGCTGAAGTATCCTATCAGAAAAAGGAGGGTCAAGCCATTTATCGAGGGAATTTTTGGAAAACGCGACCCATAGTCGACGTATCTGAAGCGTCTGTCTCTATATCTCCTCAAATCGGTTTCAACTGATAATCAGTCATGGTACTGCTATCTGTACTAGGTATGATTATCGATCGATGATGATCTTTTTAAAAGATCGGTGACCGGTCCAAAGTATCCTTTAGAGTGCCTGGGTATCGAGGACTCCTCGAAGTAATATTCAAAATACAACCGCCCACTTTCCAACCCGAAATACGACCCCCTTCGAGGATTCCTCCACTCTTGCCCGATTACGAAAAATGCAACGCGGTCATTCATAAAAGGGTTCGCTTCAGGGACGATTGATTTACTACTGATTTCAAGGTCTTGGCTGGTCTAATTATGTCAGTGATTGTTGGGGGTAGCTGAACATACCATTTTATTTATTGGTATTATGTTTGCAACTCATTGAGTCTCACTCCCGATCATTGCCTAGGCATTTGATCTGGCCACCCAGTGTTCTGACTGTGTATTTGACAGGGCTCTGATCGGGCCTGAGGGGTATATAAACCCCTCGGTTTTCTATGTGTTATTCTATTCCTATGCCATCGAATAAAGCTTCTTCCGCCATGCCCATGGACACAACAAGTGGCGATCAGGACAACGACTTCAAAGACCACGCCGCCGCCACCGCCCCGACAGGACAGAACCCTCCAATCAAGGACCTGCTGAAGATGATGGCCGACCAGCAGAAACTCCTCGTCGAGCTCCTGAAGAAGATGTCAACTACACCCGCACCACAGGAGTCCGTCTTCGACCGGATCTCGAGGAGAATTGAGAAGTTCTCCTACGATCCGGATCAAGACGGCAGCTTCAACCTGTGGTACAACCGATACAAGGACATCTTTGAGACCGACTGCGAGAGACTGGAGGAGAAAACGCGAACCGGCTACTCGTTTCCGCACTGGACGCTGTGAGCCATACTCGCTTTTCCCGCTATATTCTACCCAGGGAGCCTGGTGAGCTGAAATGGACGGAAACCCTCGAAGTTTTGAAGACGCTTTTTGGCACAAAGAAAAGCCTCTGTCGCCGATTCGAATGCTTGCGGAAGAGTTTTTCGCCAGACGATTACATAGACAGCTTCGTCAATCTGCTGAAAGCTCGAGCGCTGGAAGCTAATTTTAAGGACATCACGCAAGACACTCTGGAATGCCTTGCCATGATGTTCGCGCTCCAAGCCCTGGAATTGGCCGGGTGGGGTCCACGAGGTCGAATTTCCGCGCGGCCGCGTGCGATGAGCGGCACGGCGGGTACGAGTGCCAGTGGCAGGGCATGGCAGCCTTCAAGCGAGGCAGTGTGGCATGAGTGGAAAGCGCAGACGTGACGCAGTCACGCTCGGCTGTTTTCCCACGGGCAATCGATACGGTGAGTCGTACGGGGGCGCCGCGAGTGCACCGCCGCAAAGCGGAAATTCGACCTCGTGGACCCCACCCGAATTGGCCGACTACCGCGTACGCATCCGGAAGCTGGACGAAGACGAGAACACCACCGTCGACGATTTAGCCAAGGAGTACCACGCCCGGAAACCAGTCAAGGATGTCTCCAAAATCGTCGAATGCGTCACCTCGCCGGCAGTCTGCGCTATTCAAAAAAAGGAGAAGCGCCGCCCACCTCCGCCAGCCAAACCCCTGTCACCTCCATCGCCGTGTCCGATCTGTCGGCAGCAGCATTGGAAGAAAGACTGTCCAGAAAATCGCCACGCTACCAGTGCCGCTCATGAGTCAAGGACTGCACCACGACGTCGTTCCAAGCAGTCATCACAGCGCACCTAGTATCAACGCGTCATCGGTCGCCCGGGAGATGTACAGAAGTACTTAGAAGTTCACATAAATGGACATCCCACCCGGCTCAGTTGGACACTGGCGCCGACGTCACCATCATTTCTCGTCCAACTTGGATGCAACTCGGAAGTCCGCACCTTCAGAAGACCAACGATGTCTTCAAAGGAGCCAACGGCGTGCCGCTCTCGATCCACGGAAGATTCAACGCTGCTTTCGTGGTCGTGGATAACCGAGGAAAGGCCCATCCTGGACAAGGAGTCTGCTATGTGTCGGATGACCTCGATCTTCTCGGAATCACATGGATCGAGCAAATTCCGGACTTCTATTCTGTACTGAAGAAGTTTAACGTACAGAAGGTTCAGACAATCAACTACGAGGCGCTCCGAAACCAAACTGTCGCCAAGCTGAAGCACAACTTTGCGGATGTCTTCAGACCTGGACTCGGATGCTGCACAAAAGCCAAGGCGACTCTCTACCTGAAATCCGATGCACACCCGGTCTTCATCAAGAGAAGACCGGTCCCCTACGCTTCCATACCGCTTCTTGACGGCGAAATCGACCGTCTCATAGCACAAACGTCATTTCAGCCGTCGACCATTCACAGTGGACTGCGCCAATCGTCGTCGTCAGGAAGGCCAATGGATCTATCCGACTTTGCGCCGACTTTTCGACAGGACTCAACGACGCTTTGCTCCTGCACCGACACCCACTGCCCACTGCGGAGGACGTTTTCGTCAAACTCAATGGTGGAACGGTCTTTTCTCAAATCGACTTCGCGGACGCCTATCTACAAGTCGAAGTCGACGACGACTCCAAAGAGCTCCTAACCATCAATACGCATAGAGGACTCTACCGCTACAACGCCTACCATTTGGAGTCAAATCCGCTCCTGGCATCTTCCAGCAGATAATCGACTCCATGACTGCTGGACTCAACGGCGTTGCTGCCTATCTAGACGACGTCATCGTCACCGGCCGCACCCTCTCCGAGCACAACGCCAACCTGGAAGCCCTATTTTCAAGGATATCCGCCTACGGCTTCCGCGTCCGCATACACAAGTGCCACTTCGTGATGACTCAGCTAACCTATCTTGGAAACGTCATCACAGCCGCCGGACGCAAACCCGATCCCAAGAAGATCGACGCCATATCTCAGATGCCAAAACCGAAGGATACCGCCCAGGTTCGGTCATTCCTCGGACTCATCAACTACTATGGAACATTCGTACCAGAAATGCGCCAGCTTCGTGCACCGCTGGACGCACTGCTCAAGAAGGATGCGCTTTTCGACTGGAATCCCGAATGCGACGCCGCCTTCGAACACGCTAAGGAGGTACTCGCTTCGGATCTGCTCCTCACACACTATGATCCCAAGTTACCAATAATCGTCGCGGCCGACGCTTCAGAATATGGGATCGGAGCAGTTATTTCGCACCGGAATCACGATGGCTCAGAAAAAGCCATCTATCATGCCAGTCGCTCTCTCACGTCAGCAGAGAAGAACTATGGCCAGATAGAGAAGGAAGGTCTCGCACTCGTCTTTGCCGTCCGCAAGTTTCATCGATACCTCTTCGGACGCCACTTCACGCTTCTCACCGATCACAAGCCACTCCTAGCAATTTTTGGATCTAAGAAAGGAGTCCCTGCCTACTCCGCAAATCGTCTGCAACGCTGGAGACTGACGCTACTCGCCTATGACTTCGACATCGAGCACCGCAGTACCACCAGCTTTGGACAAGCCGACGCTCTCTCCCGTCTTATCGCTGCTCAGTCGCTACCGGAAGAAGACGTCATTGTTGCCAAGATTGCTCAGGACATCAACGCCAGGCGACAATGTCAGCCGTTTCCCCGTGACTGCCAAGGACATTGCCCGCGCCACGGCTGAGGACGATTGCTTACGACAAGTTTTGGACCACGTGATCCACAACAGCTGGCCGAAGAAACTGCCTCCCACCGTGGACAGATACGCCCACCTACGGAACGACCTATCAACGCAGCAAGGTTGTGTACTCTTTGGAGCCCGCATCATCATCCCGCCGTCACTACAACCGTCGGTACTGAAGATGCTCCACGAAGGACACCCAGGAATCAACCGAATGAAGGCCTTAGCCCGAAGCTACGTATTTTGGACAAGGCTCAATGAAGATGTGGAGAAACTTGTGCGCACGTGCAACGACTGTCAGAAAGCTGCCAAATCGCTCATCAAGAACACGCTATGTCCATGGCCTCGACCAACCGCGCCATGGAGTCGCATTCACATCGACTTCGCGGGCCCACTGGAAGGAGTCTCGTATCTGGTGGTCGTCGACGCCTTCTTCAAGTGGCCAGAAGTTATTCCAATGACTTTAACCACCAGTACTGCAACTCTGAAGGAACTGCACACCCTCTTCGCCCGATTCGGACATCCTGAAATCATCGTCTCGGATAATGGAACCCAGTTCACCTCCGCCGAGTTCCAGAACTTTTGCCGGAAGAATGGGATAAAGCACATCCGGTCGCCGCCATTCCACCCACAGTCGAATGGTCAAGCGGAGCGGCTCGTCGACACCTTCAAAAGAACTCTTCGCAAACTGAAAAATCACCGACCGACCTCCGAGGCTCTACAAACGTTCCTCCTTACCTACAGGAACACCCCATGCGCCGCCTCACCCGATGGACGCTGCCCCGCAGAAAACTTCATTAGACGACGGCTGCGAAACCTTCTGGATTTGCTGAAACCGAAGAAAACACCAGAAAAGATGTCCGATACGGAAATGGTCGGACAGTTCAATCGCAGACATAGAGCCAAGCCAAGAAGATTCGAGTCAAACGATCTCGTCTACGCTAGGGACTACCGCTCCGGACAGCATAGATGGGTCCCAGTTCGTGTTCTACACCGGCATGGACGCGCCTTATACGACATAATGGTTCAAGGAGACATCTGGAAACGCCACGTCAACCAACTAAGCCCTCGAGCCTCAATTAAAGTGGAATCCAACCTGATGACTGCCTTCGACGTACCATTCCCGTCAACACCCCAATCACCTTCGACTACAGCAGCAGCTGCTACGACAAGGACGACTACCATGACGATGACCGCACCAGAAGTGCCTCCCGCTACCACACACCGTCGATCGACCAGGACTCGACGCCCTCCGGATTTGCTTCAGATTGACCCGTACGCCAAGTCGTACCGGGGCAGTCAATCTTAGGGGGGAGGTGTTGGGGATAGCTGAACATACCATTTTATTTATTGATATTATGTTTGCAACTCATTGATCTCACACCCGATCATTGTCTAGGTATTTGATCTGGCCACCCAGTGTTTTGACTGTGTATTTGACAGGGCTCTGATCGGGCCTGAGGGGTATATAAACTCCTCGGTTTTCTATGTGTTATTCTATTCCAATGCCATCGAATAAAGCTTCTTCCGCCATGCCCAAGGACACAACAAAGATAAAAGCCAATAAATGGAGGTAGATATCTGTGAAGTTAAATACGTTGTGAAGTCGCATGTTTATAATATAATTAGCTTAGTTGTTACATCTTCCATTGAACACAATTTCCAACTGAAAGCAGATAAGCTATAAAAAAGCTGTTTACTCTAACAGTGTGTAGAACAAGGTTCCGGTCTCATGAGAATGCTAGTTTCGCCTTTCCCACGATGGATTGCCCTTCACGTGACACCAGTGATCTGATCTCTCGAACCACTTGTCGAAACGAGTCTCAGTCTGCCATAGTAAAGAGAGGGAAGTGTAGAGAACAGCTATTGTCGTGGGTCGTTAACATGTCAGCCATGTAAAGCAATGTCAGCTTTACTGCTGCCACCCCGAAAATGCATAGCAGTGAGGAGTGTTTTGCCTGCCAAACACGCACGATAAGTTCAAGAACAATTTACTTGAACAACGTCAATCTGGAAACATTTACTTTTCACTTCTGCATTTGAAGGCACACCTTGCGACAAATTGTAAGCGTTGGCGCAACTTTTACTGAAAGTAGAAGTCATGATTTACACACCAGAGAGGAAAAACGAGCGATAAGCTCATAAAAGCCGAAAGTGAGGTCCCCCGGAAAAGTATTCGTACGGGTACTACAGCCTAGAATTGAGACTCTGCTTGGTGGTATCACTCGGATTTCAACGATATCACGTATTTCGTCCTGCTAACATCGTCTTCATCATTAGAATTTCTGTCTTATCTTAACTTTCCGTGGTGGTTCACAAGCTTCTTTCGCCACGTAAACGCCCACGTTGAAAATTAGTTCATCCAGCGTCGAGCGTAATTCGGTTCTGTGGGTGCGCTCGGTTGAGGTCGAGCGGGCCTATCGTCGCGAGGGTGCAATGTGATGCCGCAAAAAAAGTTTGCGGACTGGACAATAACCCGAGGGTCCATCTGCCCCAAGAAGGTGAGTGACTGTTTTGATTACCGCGTGGTGTGCCTTCGAACGCCTTATCCCTACTTTAAAAGGATTTCTGACCTTATTGATATCTTCTAACTTCTTGATGAATGGAGATATTCCGCCATGAGCACAATATATTGTGTCGGCAACAATGGCAGCCACAGGCATACAATTGAAAGCGTCAAGAAACGTGCGCCAGATCCGAAACAATTACTTCATATAGTGTAGAGTGCGAAATGAATCACTGACATCTTACTTTGACGCCAGGTGCATTCTCTTCCGTAGAAGGCCATCTTGTGATACATTCATCAAAGAATCCATAATTGAGGGTAGTGTTGGCATCCTCATGATTTCCCCGGAGCAAGTAAACCTATAATCAGCCATATTAGCTTATCCACTTGAAGACACGAGTGACGAAGATAATTCACATCGATAGAAGATAATTCAAGATGTACATCGGAGACCCCCCCACTTTACTTTTTTGCCTTCTGACTTACACACGTTAATACAAGCTAACTATTTATCTTTTCACACGCACTACGACGCAGTACGCCACTGTGCTAAATTCTATGTTGTGTCAAATTCTATGTTAAAGGCACACCACGCGATAATCACATTAGTGGCTTATTTCTTGGGTCAACTAGGTCCTTAGATAGGTGCTAAGGCAGCACCCTTGTTGCGGCTTGATCGTGCATCGTCGCGGCGATAGGTACGCTCTACTCGAGCCGAGTTGAGCCCATCGAGCCGAATCACACCTGGCCTTAGACGGACAAATTTCCAACGTGGCCCTTACATGGAGAAGGAAACTTGCGATAAGACAAGATAAGGCAACGATTTCAATAGTGAAGGCAGCTTCAACAGGGAAGAACATGTGATATCGTGGCATTTTGCGCGATAACATCGAGCAAAAGCTCTTCTGTAATCTCCAATACTCGTACAAGGACTGAATACAGGGAGTTCTATTATTGGTGGTTGAGGAGATTTGGTTCATTTTTCTTCACCGATGGGTAAAGCAGGGCCCTTACGTCCAATAATACGCGCAATAACTCTCACAATTCATCGCGAGGTGTCCCTGAGGAAATGTGAGAATTAGCAAGTAGAATTGGTACGAAAAAAGAAGGCAAATAACATGTTCCGCCTGGTAGATCGCTTCGCTGCTACCAGTGATGAAAGGCCAGACTACAGAAATTGTACAGGATTCATCAGCGAGTCAGCGACATGTACATATCAGAAAATATCTCAGAAGTAGGGGAAAGCCGCGAGGTTCGAGGCCAGGCAGAGTGTTGCTGAGGAGAATGTCGTGCAGCGCGATCAGTTGGAGTCGTCTTGGAAGCGTGGTTGGAGAGTGAGGTCGGCGTGTTCGTCGGGAGTCTTGCCGAGCTGCGTGCCACCTTTAGTCCTGCTTCCTGTAATCAGCGGACGTAGTCAGCGCGTCGGTAGAAAAGTCGTTCGCCGCGTGTAAAGGCATTGATTGCTTGCGTATCTGAAGTTCTTACAGTGGCCAAATGGACATTAGATGCAAGGGCTTAAGGCAGCGTTCATAGTTTTGGAATTTGCGTTTTTGCGTTTTTGCGTTTTTGTGGAAATGTGGAATTGTGGAAAGCGTGGAAGCCACGTGCGGTGCGTGTCATTCCACGCAGCTCATCATTTGCGAGCGGTTGAACGGATGATGATGGGCTATTTGTCGGCTATCGGGTCTATGATATGACTGATGACTATCGGCTTTCCCATGATGTCTTATCATCCACGTTCGCTGACGAAGCAATCGACACGTATCTTATCCACCTCATTTCCACAAAAACGCAAAAACGCAAGTTCCGCAAATCGATACGTATCTAATCTTCTTTCCACAAAAACGCAAAAACGCAAATTCCACGATTCCGCATTTCCACAAAAACGCAAAAACGCAAATTCCACACTCTCCTTTCTCTAATCCTCTCGTCTCTTCGTGGCATGGAAATCGATACGTATCTAATGCTTTATCCGCATTTCCACAAAAACGCAAAAACGCAAAAACGCAAAAACGCAAATCGATACGTATCTATTCTTCTTTCCACAAAAACGCAAAAACGCAAAAACGCAAATTCCAAAACTATGAACGCTGCCTAAGAGATCATGGCTATTTTTGTCACGAAACATGCATCGCTTCAAATCTTCCATCATAAGGCCGATATCAGCCAACGAAAATTGGTTTTCCGAAGAATCACGGGAAAGCTTTCTGACTGCATCCCTTTGCTGTGCACCACTTCGACTGTGACGCGAAACAATCACGGATTGTGCATATGCATATCCTTAATACGGTGAAAAGAACGAAGGAAGTCCCCATTGAACATTTTACGAAAGAGTGGGGGGAATTACAATATATAAACAAACGAGAACGCCATATCTTTGCAAACAGACATCTGTTGAGATCGAGCACGTTATGGAACCTGTGCGGAACACCGTCGAAGGCATGATCAATAACATAAAAGGCAAGGCGAGATAGTAATTACAGTACATGTCCAGTCAAATGCACACACCCCGCGGAGAATTGAAAACCATCGTATTCGAATATTCAACAAAGCTTCATCTAACAAACGCCACTTCCTTCACTGCGCAAGTCTCAGGAGAGGACAACTTCAATATTGCACGTGAATAGCCTCAAAGCCTTTCACATACGGTCAAACATTCGACATCCAGCTCGAGTCGGCTTCAAGCTTCATTTTTGTTCTTGTAAGTTATTTGATTCGAAAAACAACTACAACTCCTTGGAATAAGGCGACTAATATGGGCGAGAACGCCAAGTGATCGATTTCACGCTTGCTCGGTGAAGCAGCATTTTGGTTTGATGAGGCTGAGCTCGATGTGTGGCTTGAAATTGCTTATGCTTATGCTCCTACACCATCAATCCTCCAAGAACATTGATCGTATGCTTTTTCTGGATATTCTCAGTGATTACACTGGAGAAAATTCGTGGCACTACGCTGAGTAGCGTTTTCTTCCAAGTTTTCCACAAGGAGTCCACTTCAAAGTGAAACGTCAGGGAAAGGATTTTTATTGTCGGCTACATTCATTCAGAAGTCGTCTACTCCTCGTAGTTGGTCTACGCTTCGTTTTCCAATGCGTCGGCATTCTTTGTATTTTTCTTACTTAATTTCTTTTTTATTGTTTTGCCGACATTTCCCATTGCATCCTTTGTCTAAAAAAGCGAATCTTTGAAACTTATCAAAAATATCAACTCTACGGGTCCTGAGGGAGCACTGATAACCGAACGAACCTTCTTCAATATTTCTTTGGCTCCCTTCATCACACTTTTACCGTCGGTAATGCCAGCATAGGCAGCAATGACCAATAGGAGAAAGAAAAATGATGCTAGTCTCATTCTGAAACATGAAAGTACTTTTTCAACGCCTGAAATGGTTTAGAAGAAGGTTTCAAGTTTGCAAGTATGGTTGCTAGTGAATCATGTGATGAGGTTGCATACTGGTGGCACTCAGTCTGCTTCCTACTGAACGATTCTGCTATTGACACATATTATGATTTTGCAAAAGGTTCCGATACACCTCAACGTTATCATATTCGCTACTAAAGAGGAAGAGGGGGAGGTGAGTTAAAATAAAACATCGAGCTGAGGAGAGGCGAAGTGCACCTCTTTCAGCGTCTTTTAAAACTATTCGGTCTCGGAGCTTTTTTCCAAAACAGCGCGCCTGAGCAAATGTTTCCAGCATCCGATGCGAAGCAAACTCCACAAAACGGTATCCATGTATGAAGCAACCTTTGTGTTTGACAATGCGCGGAAGCATGTGGTCTGATGCTGACTA